>VDFB02000003.1:466875985-466906992 GCA_007258455.2 Sequoia sempervirens | reverse complement strand
GAGGGAGTGAGTGAGAGACTTGAGAGAGGGAGAGGGGGTAGGAGAGAGAGACTTGATAGAGAGAGACAAAGAGAGAAAGACAATGACCTAAGAGAGGGAGATGGAGTGAGAGAGACAAAAAGACCAGAGGGGGAGAGAGAGAGAGGGAGTGTGAGAGAGATAAAATGACTTGGTTTGGATGAGTGAATTGACAGGATTTGCCAAATTTCCTCATATTTTTGTCTATGCTCACCGTCACATTTGCATGCCTTTCAATGCAAGTTTATAACAAAACTGTGATGGCGTTAACCTCTCTCTTAGCTATCTAAATACATAATTCTTTTTTCGTTTTGATTTAGTTAAGGTTTTGATCCATAACTTTTATTGTAAATGCCTCCGTTTTTTGTCAAAAACCTACATGTGCTAGTTTTAGGATAGATTTTTACTCGTTCATCGAAACGTGAAACAAATTACATTTTTTAAAACTAGACTCCATTCTACACATGATGAATTTTTTTTTCAATTTTCGATTAGTTTTCAAAAAATTTAGGGGGGATCACACTCAAATTTCAGCATTTCAACATGTTTCCACTTTCAAAATTCATAAAATATTATATTCATTAAAAACTGAAGAATGAGTATGTTCACATGGTGTGTTAGCTAATTTCATCGCTCGATTTTTGAAATTCTAAAAAAAGTTAATCAAAAGTGGGGAGGCTTATGTTGTTTTTTGATAAAAAAAAGGACCTCGCTCCCTTTGGAGACCCTCTAAATCTCATTAATTTCAAAAAGAATTAGTAGCTTAGAAACTAGACTCGAAGTACTTCAACTCTTGTTCTTGCTGCATCTTGAAATTTTGAGCGTAACTATCTTCATTTTCTCGTGCAAATCATATTTTGTTGATTTCAGAAAAAAAAAAGTGGCATCTTAAGAGCCAAAATTATGTCACAGATCCATGCATTTACCCCTTGACCTAGTGAAAATATTTGGGGTTAAGATTGTAATTGGGTTTGGTTGTACAATTATTTTTGGTTGTCCATTTTATTTGATTTGAATACTTACGACACCCTCCTGAGTCTAATATGAACTTGAAGAAAATGAGAGATAACTCACTATTGAAGAGTTGTCCTTGAACCCTCCACGGTGTGTTGATGAGCTGATTTCATTCATGTGATAAAAAACTTGGCCTTGTGAGTGGAATTCTATTCTAGGAAGTGGAGCAATAGTTTTGGGACCTAAAAAGGGGATCATTGTTAGGTCTTGGGTGATTAGGAATATTTTGAGCACCTCAACAATAAAAAGTTCAAATTTTTCATGTTATTATGTGTTTAAGTTGGCAACCCATTGACTTACACCAACATAATGACACTAAGAATGAAAAAGGTTGTTGGGTTGACAAGACATTGAAGACTTTTTTAATGGTTATAACCCATAATCAAAACTATTCCTTGGAGGTTTGTGATACTTCAAGGATTTCCTCAACTTTGTGATGTGGTGACTCTATTCTCAAAAAATAAAAATAAAAATCTATTTTTGTTCATGTTTCATGAACACAAATCAAAGTGATTACAGTCATGGATAATGCACCCCATTTTCTTCTTCCAAATTTGAAGCATGGTTTCTTTCTTGGTAAAGAAATAAATTATTTCTCCTTTCTTTTTTTCCTGACATAATTAATTGTAACCAACCATGAATGGTTAGAATGTATGCATATAACTTAGGGATATTTCAACAAGTGTAATGTATAATTCAAACCCTAGATGCTATGATGGAGCATGTGTCTAAGAATAATATGAGGATGAACCTCCATGCTTTTCATATACCCAACACAAAATAAAAATTCATTCTAACCCACATGCATTTATACTTGAAAGCAAGTTAAGTATATATGAGCTCAAAAAATAATGTGAAGAACTAATTAAGGCCCTACAATAAAAGAGGTGCCTTTTTGTTACAAAAATAGGTTTATCAACGTACTTATTAATAATGCTGGTTTATCGTTACATATTTTTCTAATTTTTCGTTACAAGCCAGCACTTGTGCTAATCATCTAAAATATGGAAAATGAATCCAATCCAAACAGTAGCAAATTGAATATATTGAGGAGTCTCCTCGCATTCAAGTGTGTGTGTGTGTATCCTTTATGTTTTATAGATAGGCATGTTTATACTCATGTAATAGTTTGCGTTGTTGAACATTTATTTATTCTTTGTAAGATTTAGACCCTGTCACATCTAGTGGAATCAAGGGTTGTGCCCTAGCCATGGAATTCGAGAAACCACAATAATGCGGACTATTATAGGTAGTCTTTCGGAGTTGTATTATATATTCATATTTTGCTTATAGTGTCAACCTTATAGATTTTCCTTGATGTAAGAAGAAAGGTAACTATGATATCAATACTTTTGATCTAGGTAATAAATACTATAGAAAATTCTAAGATAACCTTGAATAAGGATTCACGTGCCATCCTTGATGGTCAACTATCAAACCTTAACATTATAATTTAAATATTAAAAGTTAATAAAAAAAGACAATAGTAATGCTTATATCATTAATAATGCACGAGGTAGAAAAATAATATAACTTAAAGAATCAATTTACATGATTATAACCTGGGGTATGTAAATAGCATGACCTTCAAGTATATTTTATCATCATTATGTAAATAGGATCTGAATTGATGAAAGGAAAGAATCAAATCATTTTCCTGAAAGGATGAGAATGTTTAATCATTTTACCGTGATTATCAAGTATGTTTTTGTATTTGTCAACGATCTCTTATTGTGATGTTGTTATATTCCTTATCATATGTGTGCTTGATCTTATAAGAATGTACACACACACACACATGTGACATATACCTTATTAAATTAATATTTGCATATTTTGATTTATTGGTGAAATTTCAATATTTTCATGTTTAGTGAAGTTCGAATTTAGTTATATTCGCACTTGGTTGTATGTAAATAGATAAAATAATTGAGTTGGAAATACAATCATTTCATATGCTAAGACCGTGTCTTGTTTTGTTGACCCAATGTCATTAAAAATGAATTGAAATGTTGCTTTATATGACTAAAAAATGCATTCCAAAGTGTTCCTTGTTTTGTTTAAAGATAATGATCATATCATTAGATGTAGTTATGTCACTTCACAATTCCATTACAACAATTAGATTTGCATTGCTAGTCTTCCTCGAGCTAGGTCGGGTATTCTTCTTTCAGGAAGAATTTTGAGGAAGTGAATCACTCGTGGTAGGGCGGAAATGCACTCCAACAATGTTCTCACCCCTGATGTGGTCGAAGGAGTCAAACATCAAAAGAATCTTGTCAGGAAGGTCCTTGTTGTGGTTCAATGTGTAATCTTGTTATCGACCATATGGTCTATTATAAGGAATAAATTCCTTTATGTTCACCATAATATTAGCATTTGTACCACAAATTTCTATTTAATATAATTTTTTGTCTCCATTTATTAATATTGGACACGTGTCATTTTTATATGCTTAATAATGTGTAATATGCATAAATTAAAATTTTCAATTTATGGAGGTTGTTACAGTAAAAAAGGTTGAAGGACACCTAAAGAAGGGTACTAAGACACTATGAAAGTTTCTATCCAATGTAGAAAGTATCATGAGGATACATTATCACCCCACATAATTTGGATTTCCAAATAATTATTTGATGTGTATGTTGACCCATACATTTTTGGGTTAATATATATTGCCCCCTTGAGTATGGAAAACTACATAGAAGGATGGCCTCATTCTTGAAACATGAACATGGGACTCATACTTACCTATAGTTACATGTTATGGGTATGTGCAAGATCATGATGGGCCAAAAAGTGGCGATATGATGGGTATTTGTAGGGTATGTGGTTGACGACTTTTTTTAACCCAAAATTGATGAAACGAAAAGGGTTTTTAAAGGAGATTCTCAGCTTTCCACCAATATAAATTATTCTTTATTTTGAATTTAAAAAATAATTATTATTAATTTTCTATTTGAATTACGACTAAAGTCTGATTGATAGGTGATTGAAAACATCTATAGCTTTCAAAGCGATATCACATTTTTGAATCTGAAACATCGCGTCACATTCTATGCTTCACATACTATAGGATTAAAAAAAAAATTAAATTTCATGCAGTTTTGACCAAGTTAAAGGTGGTTAGACATACAGAGTTTAATATTTTTTTAAAAGTTGTAATAAAAAAATCATAATTAATTATTTTACTTGGAAAAATTACAAAAAAAAATATGCATCACATCGGGACATGAGTCCTCTACTTATATCTAAATATTATCATTTTATTGTGGTTATTGGTGGAATGCATTTCCTACTTCTTTATTTTTTCCTTGAAATTTAAGTGCTACTGCATTGAAATTTCAAATTTTCACTAAATAGATTTTTTTTTCTTAAATAAACCTAGTAGTTTAGAAACTACATTCAATTTGCTGCAGATTCTATTCTTACATATTTTTGAAATAATATAGATAACTTATTCAAATTTTTACATCAAGTTGCCTAACTCTAATTTTTCTGAATTTTTTGCCACTCAAGGGCCAGTTTTTTCCATGATGATCCTGCACATACCCTTATCTCTATTCCACATTTGTACCTTTGTTATGTGATTTATTTTCATGAATAAAATACCAAACAAATAAACTAGATCAAATGCATTTTGATAAATGGTTAAATTAATACTCACAAAATAAGGACAAGATGATCTACCTTTGTCACAAGGTTCAATATATACGTGTCAACTTGCACAAATATACATAAATGATGAAATAAAATAAAAACCTACTCTATAAAGGAAAAATAAACAGAAGGTTCATTTTAACATACAATGATGAAGAGAGAAGTTGAAAGAAGAGATGGAGAGAAGGGAAAATATCCAAATGGGAATTAAATTATGTAAGAGAACATTCAATAGAGATATAATGGTGAGGAGATTGATCTTATGGTAGGTGTACAAACTCATGTTATCCCTCAAGTGTGAGAATGAAGGAAAACTCATTCTTTTGACCCTATCTTAACGTCTATTGATTTATTTTAGAATTGATCACTAAATTTGGTTCTTGTTGCTTGAATATGGTGGGCTATGTTAATTTTTATTTAAATTTGACTATTTTTAGGTGGTTGGGGTTCACAAAAGGTACAAGTAGGGTTAACCCATTTTTCCCTACTTGGTCTCTTGAGTTGAGGGGTCTAGTGTTGGGATTAGAAGACAACCACATACTCATGCATGAGTTGGGACATCAAGCCACTATTGTACTCATATACTCAAACTAATCCCTTCTCAAAGGCAGTTTCAAAGGATTTACTTATAGTTAGACACAATAGGCAATAGAAGGAGATGATGGAGTAAGAGTCAAGACTAGAGAATTTACATATTAGAGTCACACCTAAGGAATTAGTTAATGCTTTGTGCCCTTTGGAAATTTATTTACCTAATTTCCCCCTTGGATTGAGAGATTTTGTAGTTGATTACTTTGCTTTTAATTTTCAATATCTCTTGATGGATCCTATGTGCTCAATATATTGATACTCATGAATTTGATACAAGTATTGGTTTCTAAGACTTTATCTTTGGTCTATATTTAGTTGGTGGTTGATATATTTATCTTTCTACCTCTTGTGTTCAAGGTTAGCTTATAATATTGTTTTTAGTTTATGGATGCATGTTGATATAGGTACCATGTTATGATTTGCTATTTTTTTTTTGGTATATGTATGTCATGTGTAATATGTATGGATGTGTGTAGGTGGTCTAATGGATATGACATGGAAGATTCACATATTTTATTTAGACTAATATCATTTTCTATGGCATTCATTTTTTATGATATGTAGATGATATTAATAGTGTGGTTTATTTTTATGAGAATTTTGACAAAGGGGGATTGTAGGTTGACATGGCATAGGGTGACTTGCTAAGTTTTCAAGATAGATTTTTAGGGGAGTCAAGTAGGAATTGTTGAACACACCTTGAGACTGAGATGGGGGGTGAATTAGTCTACCAAAACTTAAACCCTTCTAGAACTTAGAAACTCTTCTTAACTCAACCCAAACCCTTAAGAAGATTAGCAGAAAGATATAGTAGTTTAAGCCCTCAATGACTTCAAAAATGAAAGATATAGCAATTATAACACTAATTAGATCAACAACAATGAGAAAGAAATAGAGAACACACACATGCACAAGGAAACACCAAATTTACATGGAAACCCTAATGAGGTAAAAACCACAGTGAGTTAAATAACAATATAAATGCTCACTGCCAAAAAGGACTTGCAAACTAAGGCTCACTACCTCAATGCAAGATACAAAGGACTTGCAGAATTGAAGCAAACACGACTCCAGATGCAAGATACAAGGACCTAATGAGATTCACTATATCAGAGCATGATACAAATATTTAGATAAAGATTACAATATTTGTCAACATATTACTCTATTGAATGAGGCATTGTAGAAATTCTAATCCTGCCTCTTCACAATTTAGCACTAACTCTACTAGATATTCAATACATTCCACACACTTTATTTTTCACACTTGTACACTTCTTCATTTTTGTTACATCTGAAATGATCTTGCATTTATATCCACTTCAACACTTTAAATATTCAATTAGGTCCGCTAGAAGAAGATACACAATGAATTCAACAAGTTGGTCACCAAAGCATAATACAGTCCTAAAAAGGATAGGTTAAGACCCAAATCTATCATAACACATCTTCAATTTCTAGTGCAAACCCCAAGCACATGGCACAAGCAAAAAACAAGCCATGTCGACCAGATATCTACAAATAACCCAGAAATCTAACTCAAGACACAATGCAACACCAAAGTGACCAATCAACAACATGCAAATCACATGGGGATATTCCATGAACATCCAAAAATACTTCCATACACTTCTTTCATACTGCCATGCCATCAATAGCCATTGCAGATCAAACATGAACACAATACTTCATTCAAGAAGCACTAAATGCATAAACATGAGATATGACATTAACAAAACAACTTGCGAACCACTTCATCACATGAAATTGGAACTGAGAAATTGCAGACACTGAGAGCACATTCACTAAGATGCAGGAGTAGATACATCAATGTAGAGAAGGAGCATTTATCATACCAGTCCAAACAACCAACAACACTACCAACCTTTTGCAATTCATAGAAACCTCCTTAGAAACATTGATGGCTTGAAACGATAGGAGTGCAACATCCAAAAAGCACTAACTTTTAATCCCAAATTGAAAGGCGATATCTTAAACAATGGAGGAATGCAGAGAATTCTCCCAAGTAGACTTTAAAGCAATTTCCTAAACTAGAAACACTTAAGCAACTTACGGAGGCCAAAAATTTCTTTCAATAACATATACTTTATTAGGAACATCATGAGAGAGCATAAGACATACTATAAACCATCAACATCTCTTCATTGCCAGCAAACTTCTAATGCTTCTAATCCTCATCTTAATGCTTACAATCCTCATCTTAATATATCATTACAAAACTAACTCTTCTAACAAAAATCACACTCAATGACATCCAACAATGAACTTCAACAACAATGAATATAACAATGACAACCAATGCCAAGGACTAAAAACCTTCCTTACTTCTCAAGTGTTGACATCAATGACAACCAAAAATTAGTGTTGACATCAGTGACAACAAACCCCAACTAACATCAATGATGACCAACAATCAATGTTGTCATCAGTAACAACAAATACCAAAAATCTCACAAAAATATCCTCAAGTAATGACATCAATGAAAACCACTACCAACAATCTCCCCCTTTGGCATTGATGGTAACAAACCTGCATACTCTCCCCCTTTGAAATTAAGGACAAAGGTCCATACATATTTGCACAAATCAACAAGACATTATTTGTCTTCAAGGACAAAGGGAAAAATATCTTCTATTGAAGCAACAACGCATTCTCCCCTCTGAATAGCAACACTTTTTCTCAATTCTTGCACAACTGCATCAAAACTCCCCCTTACTACTAGCTTCCCTGAGTGGTAGCACACATCAATCCAGGAGAAAAAGATGTGACATGAATTTCTCCCTCTAGAAAGATGCACCATCTTATGCATCTAGTTAGAACAAGGAGAGGCAATAACCCCTAACTTCTACTAGAGATACTCAAAAGTATCCTTTGAAAGTGCATTTGTGAAGATATTTGCAATTTGATCATTGGTAGGCACATACTCCATTCTGACTTTATGCTCTTCAAGCTTCTCTCTTAGAAAGTGATACCAAATAGAGATGTGTTAAGTCCTTGAATACATTACTGTATTCTTGGAAATATTAATTGCACTTATATTGTCACACAATATAGGGATGGGTTCATCATAAAACACCTTCATATCTTTCAAAGTCTACTTCATCAAAAGCACCTGAGTGCAACAAGATGTTGCAGCAATATATTCAGCCTCTGTAGTGGATAAAGACATTAAGTCCTAATTTTTACTAAACCAAGAGACCAATCTATCTCCCAGAAAGAATGCAATTCCACTTGTACTTATTTGGTCATCCATACAACCTACCCAATCAACATCAGTATAGGCACTTAAAGAAAATTTATTGTCCTTTTTATACCACAGGCTGTAATTTGGAGTTCCTTTTAGGTATCTGAATATTCCTTTCATAGATTTTTCATGAGATTGTTTAGGATTGGATTGAAATCTGGCAACCAAACATCTCGCATGCATAATATTAGGTCTAGAAGTAGTTAAGTACAATAAACCTCCAATCATCGACCTATAAAGAGTCTGATCAACTTTCAGAGACTCATCAGATTTTCTCAAGTGACAACCAGTCACCATAGGAGTACCCACTAGTTTTGAATCCTCCATTCCAAATTTCTTCAACATCTCCTTGACATATTTAGCTTGAGAAATGAAGATACCATCATCTTGTTGAATAATTTGAATCCCAAGGAAGAAGGATAACTCACCAATCATTGACATATAAAATTATTTGTGCATCTCTTCTACAATTTTTTCACACATATCATCATCTCCACCAAAGATGATTTCATCAACATATACAACCACAATCAACAATTTGTCTTCCTAAGACTTAATGTAAAGATTACTATTTGCATTACCTTTCTTAAATCCTTGTTGAAGTAGGTACTTATCTAATCTAGCATACCAAGCTTTGGGAGCTTGCTTGAGACCATATAGAGCTTTCTTGAGTCTGCAAACCATATCTAGATTCTCTGATAACTGAAAACCATCTAGTTGCTCAATATATACCTCTTCTAAATCACCATTCAGGAAAGCTGACTTGACATCTATTTGATATACCTTTAAGTTCTTATGAGCAACAAGAGAAAGGAAAATCCTTATTGCTTCCATTTTGGCTACTGGAGCAAAAGTATCCTCAAAATCAATTCCTTCAACTTGTGAGTAGCCTTTGCAAACTAATTTGGCTTTTTTCCTTAATAATTCCCCAATTCATGTACAAATTATTCTAGAACACCCACTTTATTCTTATCACATTCTTATCAATTGGTTTGGGAACTAATTCCCAAGTATGGTTCTTCTCTATTTGATCTAGTTCTTCCTCCATTTCCTTTATTCAATTTTTATCTTTTCTAGCATCAATTTTTTTTTTGGGTTATACCTTTGATAGTAAACACGAATTAACTTTCTTATTTTCTCTTGCAAACTTTCTCTCAGTTAACACACCTTCATCTTTTTCCCCAATGATTTGATCTACAAAATGATTTCTTTGGACATGCTTTGCTGGAGTTTTGAGAGTCTTCATTGGTTTCAGTTCCTTTTATTCTTTCTCTTTGATTTCTTCCTCCTCTTCTTCAATCCATGGAAGCATATCAGATCCTAAAAAATTAGGTTCATATGAGATCTGACACAAGTATTCATCTACCTTGACATTTTTACTTTCAATCATCTTTCCCAATCTCTTGTTGTAGCATTTGTATACCTTGCTCTTGGTTGAGCAACCAAGAAAGATTCCTTCATCACACTTTGAATCAAATATTCCAAGGTCTCCTTCATCTCTTCTGATGTAGCATCTGCTACCAAAGATTCTAAAATATCTAACAATGGGAGGTCTTCCATACCACAACTCATAAGGGGTCTTATTGTTGTTGACCCTCAACTGAACTTTGTGAAGAAAATAGATAGTAGTATGTACTAATTCCTTCCAATACATATCTGGTAGGTTAGCATCTTTCATCATTATCCTATCCATTTCTTTCATTGTTCAATTCTTTCTTTCTACTACCCCATTTTGATGAAGGGTTCTAGGAGCAGAAAAATGTCTCCTAACATCATGATCTTCACAAAACTTTTCAAACTTATATGAAGTGAATTCACCTCCTCTATCTGACCTTAAACATTTGATCTTAGCATCCATTCCATTTTCAACTTTTACTTTAAAGATCTTAAATTTATCAAAGACTTTTTATTTCTCTCTTAAGAATGTAACTCAATTTATTCAAGTGTAATTATCTACAAGCAACATAAAATAACTTTCACCTTGTTGAATCCTTATCCTTATAAGTCCATATAGATCAGTATGGATCAACTCCAATGGAATTGAAATAGAGCACTCCTTGATTTTGAAACTAGTCTTTGTTTGCTTTCCTATCTAACATTCTTTACATAAAGTGTTTATAGGCTTTGTTATTTTAGGAATATCTCTCACTACATGAGAGGAAATGATATTCACCATGTTATCAAAGTTGATGTACCTCATCCTTTTGTGCCACAACCAACATTCTCCAGATTGAGCCAATATATAGATTCTTTCACTAGCCTCCTTTAGATGATAGACATTACCATTTTTCCTTGTTCCTTCAACAACAAGCCTTCTAGAACCTTCCTTTATGATCTCACATCTATTAGCATGAAAAGTAAGATTGTATCTTTTGCTGCATATTTGAATGACACTTAGGAGATTATGTTTTAGACCTTTGGCATAAAGGAAATCTTTAGTTCTATTCTTTCCATCAAATTTTATATCACTTTTTCCATAAATTTGTGTTGACTTATCATCACCAAACTTAACAGCTCCACCATTGACCTTCTTGAGATTGATGAACTTACTTATGTCACCTATCATGTGGTGAGAACACCCATTTTCAATCACCCAAGCATTTTCCTCTTCCTTTGCATGAAAGGTAGACCATACTAGCATTTACCTTTGATTAACCTTACTATTCTGCAAGGTATTAGACCTTTTACATTCTCTAATGTTGTTCTTTTTGTGTTCCAAAACCATGAATAGATTTTTATCATCTGAATCATTATCTTCATCTTCAAAGGAACAACTACTCTCCTTAGAATATAATCCTCTTTTGATTTTCTCATTTGTTATCATCAACAAATTCTTTATAGGGACATCTAGATGCAAAATGACCAATTCTTCTACAATTGAAACATTTGAATGGTAACTTACCTTTATACTTTCTAGTACCTTTCTTAAATATTCTTACAAAGCTTGCTTCAACCTCATCAAAGTCATCATTCTGATCAATAGCTTCATCTTCTATCTTTTTTTTAGCTTAGAAAGCAC
The DNA here is from genome assembly GCA_007258455.2 of Sequoia sempervirens. Lineage (NCBI taxonomy): Eukaryota > Viridiplantae > Streptophyta > Pinopsida > Cupressales > Cupressaceae > Sequoia > Sequoia sempervirens. The sequence continues at coordinate 466,895,424 of VDFB02000003.1, read as the reverse complement.
CTTCCTTCCTTTGGGCATCTATATCAAATTGCCTCATTTCAAAGGTAGTAAGAGAACCAAACATTTCATTAGCAAAGTGGTAATCCAAGTATTTAGATTCTTTAATGGAAAACTCCTTATGACTACAAATTTTAGGGAGAGATCTCATAACCTTCTTCACAATCTCACTGTCTTTTACTTCTCTACCAAGACTAGTGATACCAGTGACTTCTTGTACCTAGAGCATGTAACTTGCAATGTTTTCATCTTCTGTCATCTTTAGAGTCTCAAATCTACTTTTAAAGATCTATATCTTAGCTTGCTTCACTTTTGTATCACCTTCATAGATACTGCTAAGCTTTTTCCAGAATTCCTTAGCAATTCATCACCTTCAAAGATCTAAATCAGCCAATCCACATAAGATAGCATTCTTAGCTTTGGCATTGCATTCATATAATATGATTTTAGTAGGATCTATTGGAGGAGTAGTAGGAGTAGTATAAATATCTTTGACTGATTTCCAAACACCAAACCCTAGGGAGTTTAGGTGTCCTTCCATTCTCAATTTCCAAAAAGCGTAATTAGTCCCATAAAACCTAGGACCTTTGTACAAACCATCATGTTCCATCCTAGATATTTTCCTCAAGTTTTTATGCTTCTTCAGAGGAACTTGGCTCTGATACCAATTATTGAATGCATCCAAAGACTGAGAGAGGGGGGAGAATCAATCTACTCAAAACTTAACCCCTTTCAGAACTTAGAAACTCTTCTTAACTCAACCAAAACCCTTAAGTAGATTAGTAGAAAGATATAATATTTTAAGCACTCAACAACTTAAAAAATAAAAGATATAGCAATTCTAACTCTAACCAGATTAGCAGAAATGACAAAGAAATAGAGAACACACACATGTAGAAGGAAACACTAGATTTAGGTGGAAAACCCAATGAGGGAAAAACCATGGTGAGAGTTAACTCATAATTTAAAGGTTCACTACCAAAAGGACTTGCAAACTAAGGATCACTACCTCAGTGCAAGATACAAAGGACTTGTAAGACTAAAGCAAACACAACTCCACATGCAAGATACAAGGACTTGATGAGATTCACTATCTCAAAGTAGGATACAAAGATTTAGATAAAGATTACAATATTTTTCAACATAACACTCTGCTAAATAAGGTGTTGTAGAACATTTGATCCTTCCTCTTCACAATGTAGCACTAACTCTGTTGGATATTCAATACATTCCACACACTTAATTTTTTTCACTTGTATACTTCTTCATTTTTGTTGCATTTAAAATGATCTTGCATTTATATCCACCACATCACTTCAAAAATTCAATTAGGTTAGCCAAAAGAAGATACACAATGAATTCAACAAGTCAACCACCAAAGCATAATGCGGTCCTAAAAAAGATAGGTCAAGACCCAAACCTATCATAACACATCTTCAATTGCTAGCGTAGAACCTCAAGCACATGGGGAAAACAAAACAACAAGCCCCATCAGACAAATATCTACAATTAACCCAGAAAGCCAACTCAAGACACAATGTAGCACCAAAGCAACCAATTAGAAACATGCAAATCACATGGGGATATTCCATGAAAATATAAAAAATACTTCCATACACTTCTTTCATACTTCCATGCCATCAATAGCCACTACAGATCAAATAGGAATAAAATACTTCATTCAGGAAGCACAAAATGCATAAACATGAGATATGTCATAAAAAAAATAAATTGCAAACCACTTCAACACATGAAATTGGAATTGAGACACTAAAAAAAAACTAAGAGAACATTCACCAGGCCATAGGAGAAGAGACATCAATTTAGAGAAATGTAGAGCATTTACCAAACTAGTCGAGATAACCAACAACACTGCCAACCTTCTGCAATTCATAGAAATCTCCTTGGCAACACTGGTGACCTAAAAATATAGGATTACAACATCCATAAATAACTAACTTTGAATTTGAAACCAGAAGACCATATCTTCAATAGCGGAGGAATGTAGAGCATTCTCCCAAGCAAAACTTAAAGCAACTTCATGAACCAGAAACACTTAAGCAACTTGCAAAGGCCAAAACTTTCTTTCAACAACATATGCTCTATCAAGAACATTAGGAGAGAGCATAAGGTATACTGTAGACCTTCAAAAACATCTCCCCACTGCCAGTAATACTTCTAATGCTTCTAATCCTTAGCTCAATGCTTCTAATCGCCATCTTAATACATAATTATGAAACTAACTCTACCGACTAAAATCATACTCAATGACATCCAACTATGAACTTCAACAACACTAAATATAGAAATGACAACCAATGCCAAGGACTAACAACCTTCCTTACTTCTCAAGTGTTGACATCAATGACAACAATTTAAAACAGACATCAATGGAAACCAACAATCAGTGTTGTCATCAATGAAAAAAATTGCCAATAATCTCACACAAATCTCCTCAAGTGTTGACATCAATGACAACCATTGCCAACGAGAATGAGAATATGAGGGAAAAAAAAATTATTATTAATTTTATATAAGGATAAAGATTAATCTCAATCTAGAGAAACCACTTAGACTATCTTTAGAAATTTAACAAGTAGTAGACTATATCAACACCCTCTAATCTTAAACCAAAAGATGGATGATAGGTCAAAATTGGGGTAATGGAAAGATTCTCAAAAAGGATGACCTTTAGAAGGTAAACTAGATTCTTGGTTGGATCACCTAGTTTATGTATGTGTGTGATTTACTTATTGACTTTATTTTCAATGCCACCATCATAGCTTTGACATTTTTGGTCTCCACCCATGACTAATTTTTTGAGAATGATTTTTTATTATTTTAGCATTTGATGTTTGACACCATCCCAATAATATAACCCCATGCAACTACTAAGATGCAAGGTATCATCACTAAATATTAGACTAGACATGGGTGTGGATATGTATTTTTATTTTTTTTGAATTATGTTTTTTACTCTCCTTAAGCTAACCCTACGTTACCAATAAGAATTGAGTGCTCACCACTAAAGAATAGGTAAGTTGAGTTAAGGGACAAAGTCCAACCAAATAGTACTAGCCACTGTTAAGACTTCTCCCTTGCTGAGGAGAATTAGGGATACCTTCTTATTAGTTTCTATTGTGTGTTGTAGGCCTGAAGACTTTGTTTTTGTTCTAGATTTTATTTCATGAAAAACAAGACTATGATCAATTTAAAGCTTTAAGTGAATTATTTTGAATTGCTTAAATGAAAAGGGATAATGACAATAATGGTTCTAGGAATTTTTGGTTTAGTAAAGGAAAACTATATCGAGCAACTCAAGAATCCTACTAAAATGAAAATAAAAAAGAGAAAACCATGAATAGGTGGAAGAATGGAATGAAACAAAATGTAATGCATTATTTTTGTTCCTTTTTTGAAAAATAATAGTTTTTATTTTATTTTTATGTTTTTTAGATATAATACTTTTTGAAATGGAAAGCATTGATAGTTTAACTAAATTCCTCACCTTCCATCCTACAAAAGAGATAAGCACCATTTATGAAATCTTCTTTAACTAAATATGGATCTTTCCAATCTAGATGAAATTATCTATCTTTTATGTATTTTATTCTTTATGCTTCATTTTTTTTGGTACAAATTATCCCACCCTATAAATACCAATTGCAATTTCTCTTTCCTCAACACTACTTGCAAATTTTATTATGAGTGTCATAGTTTCATGAGCTAGACCAAAGATTGAAAAGCTTATTGTTGCAATGGAGTTCAATACAAAGTTTTTTTGAGGGATAGAAGTTTTTTTAGTAGATCAAAACCATCTTGCATGTACATTCACACATCATCTCACTCTTGGAGTTATAAGAATTAAAATAGTTCAAAGGGATTATGTGGTTGTTATATATTTCTTAGGGGGATAAAATTTATGCTTTCCTTCCCATTAGGTTCCCATCATGAATCCATAGAGTAATCAACTTACTTTTTGAGTAACTCTAAAAAGGTCAAATATTCTATGCTAATAGTTATGATCAAATTCTTTTATTTTTATAACTCTCCACACTCACCTTTTCCTTATAATGAAATGGTTCAATTGTCTCCATTTGGATTTGAGGAGGTTCCCATGAATCATTGCATTGTATTGAGGTGGTGGGGGAGGGTTGGTTAGTTAGGTCATTTATTATGAAGGTTCTCAAGGAAATCTTAGGGTTGTTTGTCAATTTTTTATCCATGGAGAAATCATACATGTGATATGTGAAACTTGTGGGTGCTTGTTTTGTTGGTGGGGTCCATGGAGTAGAGGATTAGATCCATTTTGTACAAGGGTGATAAAAGTTTCTCATTGGTGTTAGGTAAGAATAAGACTCACTTGAATATGTGTCCCCTAATAACATTGGTAGGATATACCATTTTGAGTCAAACAACTCTTCTTTAACATCTACGAATATGTCGATTTATGGATTATATTGATCATACAAACGTTTACAAAAAGTGATTAGAAAGGTTGATCATTTTATATGAGCTCCATCATCTTGGTAGGAATTTTGTTCAAGATGACAAGACATTGTTTGGAGGTTCGTCCCTTCTTGTAGGTTATAATATATTAATCTTTGATAGGCTCTTTTGATTTTTTCACAATTGTAGATACTCGATTTGACATATGATTCATTTTTTGTATACAAATAATTTGAGGGCCAGGCTCAAGTTTCATGATTTTATTAGAACTTATTATATAGTCTATCAAAATTCTCAGCTCTTTCTTATTTATGTCTACCTTAAACAAGCTAAAAGGTTCTAGATCTTCCTTACCCACATAGAATTTCCCTAATGAATTAAATATATTGTAATAACATGGAAGGAGTCATAGGTTCATCTTGTTAATCTATGGATTTTCCAAAAAAAAGGTTATACCCTATTTCATATTCTATTATGTAAAGGTAGTCTACACTACCTTGGACCCAAACAAAACTTGAATCATAATTTTTAATCATTGTTATCTTGAGGTAGTTAAAACCTTGCAAGTTATCCTTAAATGTAATGTTGGTGTTCTTGTATCCCATTCCTTTTAGGAGGGAAAACAAAACTATGTTCACTATAACCCCATAATTTATGAGTGTTTATTTTATATATGTATTATAGATCCATACTTTCAAGTATGAATTAGGATCCCCTTGTCTTATCAATTTAACATACATGGGAATCTATCTCAAATCAAACCTGAAAACCCAAGTTCATGTAGTTTTGCATTGAATGGACTCATGTTGAGATCCACTTGATTGGTTTTCTCTTCTAGAGGTGGGGTTATGTGGTTCAGGTACTTGATCCCTATTACCTATAAGAGAGTTGATTGACGGGAGGGAGAGTTCCTCAAAATATTTGTGAAACATAATTTAGTGAATTTATTTCTAAGGTCCTCAACTAAGTCATATGGACCAATTATAACTAAGATAGGATTGATCATTTAAATTATTTTTCCTATGTTTTTTGTTTGTGAGATCATTGTTGAGCACACTGTAGTGTTGAGAGGGGGGTGAATCAACATACATTAAAACTTAACCATTCCATTTGTAGATTAAACATCACATCTCATTTAACTGAAAGAAGAGAAGAAATGGAAAACATGCACAACACAAGGACACCAATATTTTTACATGGAAAACCCAATGAGGGAAAAACCACAATGAGAGTTAACTCAAAATATATGAAGCTCACTGCTTACAAAAATTACAATGTAATTTAATATTCATTGCCTAAGGACTTGTAGACTAAGGTGAAAAACCTTAGGGAAAGATACAAGGACCTACTGACACTCACTATCTCAAGGTAGGATACATGAAAAATTATAATGAGAAATATGAACATGAACTACTTATGAGAGAAGCATCCAACATATGTTGATGTTGCAGTCCCTTTTCACACAATTATTTTATCATACAGACTTCACACACTTCATATTCAACATACTACTCAATTCCAACTCACCTTTTCCATAAATTATTTTGATCTTCTATAAATATACTCCACAACTCAAAACCTTGATTAGGTCAACAACAATATGACCTTTATAAGAAACATATTATATCACATAGTTCGGCTCCAAACATATACAATATGAAGAGAAAATGAGTTTTAGATCAACACACAAAATATCAGGACCAAAAACTATCTCAAAACATCCTCAAAATCAATATTAATTAATCAGAACCAACCACAAATGAAGGAAACAATCTTGTCGGCCCAAACAATGACAACACTACCAAAACTTCCAACTGTTCAACTTTGCACCACTGATGAGAGACAAAAAAAATTATGTGGAACAAGATGAGAACAATGTAGAATATGCACAATATTTCTTCAACCTTCTCCTAAAGAAATTGATCATCATATGTTGGAGCAAGAAGAGAAATATATTGAACTGAAGAAAATAGAGCATTTCAGACAAACTGTAACACTTCAAAACATAGGATGTTGCATTGTTGTACACCAAAACATCTAAGACTTGCAATGATGTTCTCATACACCTTTCTGATAATATTCCCAATTCCACACAATCACATATATCTCATCGGAGGAATGCAGAGCATTCCAATAGACCTTTATCAATACTTTTCTTTGCTAGAGCACAAACTAGAACTCTCACTTATAAAGTTCACTATACAAGGTGTAATTACATGAATTATTGGATATAACACCTTCACATCTCACCCATCTTATCTTCTAAATTGCAATACTAAATCATGATCTACGGAAGGATGCAGACCAAAATACCATTACTCTGGCATAGAGTATGCACTGTGAATGCTTTAGCATTTAAAATTTTGCAACATATCTCCATATGCGATACACCAAATAGAAATAATATCAATGAAAAAAATTTGTAAACACATTAGAACATGTGTACCTACCTCCACATCACACTTAGACACCAAAATGATCATCTTCTTCCATATACTATATTGCTAACTATATCAACATGTATCCTTGCACTTCCACTATCTCTAGAGTAATACAAACCTCAACATACACATTGGGAACTAATGAAAACAATTATTGCCAACAATCTCCCCCTTTTTCATTGATGGAAACACTCATTTATCTACAATTCTTCTCTCCCCCTTTGACATCAAGGGAAAAGGGCATAATATATTATACATTTATCAATCCAAAAACTATATAAACTCCCCCTCACTGTATGATTTTTATAAACAATACTCCACCTGAGATGGAGATGCTCAAAATTCATGCTATGTAAAAAGTATTTACAATCAAAAACTCAAAAAGATACTACACTTCTCTACAAAATTACATAAAAAGAAAAAAATATCTTTTTTACACCTTTGCAACTTCCTTGGAAGGTAGAATATTCTTGCAGATTACCTTAAGCTATGTCAGAGTTGCAACCCAATTTTATTTTGTTGAGGTGAGAATGTGATTTTAAAATTCACACTGCATACATAAGTCCTCAACCTCATCTACACTTTTTGGAGCTTTCATTTTTTGACCAAATTTTTTGCTTCATCAATCAATCTAGATAATAAAGCAAGTCTCAAGTTTACTACTTCCCTTAACTGACCAAACTACTTATTTATTTACTCTTTCTAATCTAAAAGAAATGAAAAATACACATGAATATTTTCTATTTGAGCTCTTGTTGATCCATCCTTATCCTTTGATTGATCATATACCCTAGCTATTTGTGTGATTTTTGACTCGATGAAGTCAATTTGGTCTTTAATGTTCTTGGTGGCTTTTGGCCATTTCAAGAAAAAATGATAAAGAGAAGTAACCTCATCCACACATTCCTTAAACATCTTCATATTTTCTTGCAATTTTCTATTTGCATTGACAGACTAGTTAGATGCATCAACCATCCTTTTATCTTTCTTAGGGCCTCTTGCTTTGCTTTTTTCTCTATGTGAGATGAATGATCCTTAAAATAATCCATTAGGAGTTTCAAATTTTGTTTCAAAGGAAAGGAAGCATCAATTTTTACCTCTAGTAAATCTTCTTGAATGATATTCACAACACCATCAATCAATCCACTCTTCTTTACTAGTTCTTGTAGAATTTCCTTCCTTGCGGAAGCATGCAAAATATCACTAAGTTATAACTTATGGAGGGGAGAAATACTTGATAAGTCAACTTGTCCCTTATGAGTGGGAATCTGTAGAAGCTAAGGTGTTACCATAGGTTGAAACTACACCTACATTCCTAGTAGGTCCTTGAGAGGATTTGAAGATGAAGAACCTAGGCCTATGTCCATAGAAGAATCTTGCCTCTCAACTATCGTCTCCTTTGCATCCTCTTTCCTTTGCTCATTATTCCCTAAATTCTCCACAAGAGTAATATTATGTTCTTTTCCAGAATCGGTGTTCTTTGGAGTAGGGACACTCACTTCACCCTGATCTCTTGCACATTGTGCACAAATATTCATCATAGGAGCAATTTCCTCATTTTTCTTATCATTTTTCTCTTTTACATCACCATTTGTCACATTTCCCTCAAAAACTAAAAGACTCGTGTCTTGAGTAGACACATCAAGTATATCCTGCAGGATAATGTCATCCAAAGGAAATTGATCCATAGAAGTTACCTCAACCTTCTTCATTTCTTCAAGGATCTTAGTTGTATTTTCTTCTATCTCTTTCTCTTCTTCTTTTTCTATCTCCATGCCAGAGACTTCTTGGATTTTATGCATACCAGAGACACCTTCTTGCAATCCGAAGGGTCCTTGTACCTTGTCTTAACAAGATATATTTTTCTCATTTGTATTTTTCAGATTAGGCACTTGTGGATAAACATCAACTTCATTGTGTGATGAATTAATGATATTCTTTGTTGCATCTTTAGTCTCACTTTGGATCTTACTTTTGAGATCTTCATTCATTCTCATTACCAGATCTATTCTTCTTTTAGTGTGGAGCTCCTTGGCTTGTCTCTAGAAAATCGTTTCTTTTTCTTCCTAGGTGACAAAGATCCTAGATTTGTTGATTGCTTGTTGTTTCATTTCTTCATCAAAATTGATATCTTCTTCTCTTCTTTGTCTCAAAGCCTCAACAAGGCTATCTGGAGATTTTTCAACAATGTTATTGAAGGGAATGCTTTGCATGAGCATATATTCAATGAAAACCTTCTCAAGTGTCTTCTTTTCTTCTAAAGGGACTTCCAGATGTAGCTCCATAGTACTATCTAGTAGGCTATACTAAAAAAATTCATCCAATATGGCCTCAAAATCAAGAGGTTCATGTGTAAACGAAGGGGTTTGCTTAGCATCCTCTTTTTGCAATCTTCTTACCTTTCTTCTTTTGCAAGGAGATATCTTCTTCTTCAACCTCTTCAATATCATGCAATTCTTCCTCATTTTTATTCTCTCTTTTCCTTTCTTTTAGGCCTAGCATGCCTAGCTTTAGTGGAATTTTTCTCTAGAGGATTGCAAATGTAGTTTTCCTTTTACTACCAGATGTTTGTGTAGACTCAAAAGACTGCAGAGTAGAGACAACAACAAGAGAGGATCTACATGATCTCCTTAGACCTTGGATGGATTCTATAAGAATAGATTTGACTTTGGAAACCTCTACAAGGATATCAAATGCATTCTTTAAAGAAGTACCCAATATCTTGTGAAGCTCATCTTTATCTTTTATCTTTGAATACTATGGAGAACCTATTTCCTTAAGCACCCTTTCCACTTTCTTTTCACTGGATTCTTCTCTCTCCTTCTGGTAAATCTCATTCATGATTTCTCTATATGTGCTAAATCTTTTTTCTTTGGGATCTTTAGGTATTGACAACAGAATATATGTATAACCTTGTACAAATTCATGTTCCACCTCATAAGGAAACTCAGGGATCCATGAGGTTTTGGGCTCTGCTGCTTCCATGAAACAATGATCCTTTTTCACCATAAAAGTTACCTCATTCTCATATTTCTAGACCAAACTAGATGGTATCCTATATCTGCTTTGCATCTTAGTTTGCAAGTTCTTTAAAAATCCCCAATAGAAAGTAGTATATGCTTCCTTATTCTAAATTTTTCTTCACATGTTGTTTGATTTGTGTTTCTATCGAAGTGAATTTGTCCCAAATATTACCCTTAAAACCAGGTAACTCGTTTAAAAATAAGAAAGTAAGGCATAAAATCAAGGAACCAAACTTGAAATTATAATTGGTTTCTTTTTTCCTCTTCAAGTTCTCCATAAGCTGCTCTCTCAATAGCTCACATAGATCGAAGTTGGAAACTTCCTTCACCATTTGATGTGTGGTGTGAATTGTAGTGGGGGTGGAAGAACCTTCTCTATTTGTGAAGTAAATTTTATATGCAATCCCCATTTATGCATACTAGGCACTGGGATCAATGATATCCTTCACTGTGAGTGTTCTCTTATCAAATTTGGCACTGGTGAGCTCTATAACAATTTCATTCTCTACATATTTTAGCACTAAGATTGGTCTAGAGGAACAAAGACCAACAATCACCATAATTGCATCCTTTGTGATCATGTGGGGTTTGTTTGGCCAAATGAAATTCTCATGAATGTGGCTCAAGATAATTTTTACCCATTCCTTGCATTTGTAGAAGTTTGGAGAGTCTTTCCATATTTCCAACCCTTTCGTAGCAACATTTGCATACTTTGACTTGTATACTCCATTCACATTCAACAACTCATGCCAAACCACATCAAAGGATGAATTATGGTCAATCTCCTTCAACTGGGCATGGATGTAGGTCCTTATATCTTCATAGTATACAACCCCCGCTATAACTTTTGAAAATGTGTCATCTTTGTCCACTTTCATTTCTTTGAATGGAAACTTCTTGTATTTGGGCCTAGGTTTTTCAACCACATCAATCACCTAAGGGGTTGCCATTGAAATTTCTTCAAAAATATTCAGACACCATTGCTAAGGTTTCACAAATATAGCTTGAAAACCTATACACACTTCTTCACTCGAGACACAAAAGCTCTTGATTACAAATGTGAACAAATGATTCAAATAACATACAAAAAGTATTTTACTTGCCCTAACTCTCTATCATAAATGCATTCATAATTTGTTAGGTAAACCCTCTGCTAGAATTCTCTGCATTAAAAAAGGGATGAAATAAAGCTCAACACATCTTCACAAACCATTCACTTGCTCTGGCACCTTTATCAAAAGATTAATTCTTGTTCAACAGTCTTGCATATTGAAGGAATTAAACCAACTCATGTTTTATGGTGAAATCTTCAACAACCTGTTCTTTTTAGAGGGATAAAGAGTTTCCAAATGAAAACTTCCTCTGAGATAATGCTCTAACTCTTTATTTATCGGAGGATCCATCTATACTAGGTTGAGATAAAGATTCATTCTTTGCTTCACTTTCTTCCTTCTTCTATCATGCCTTGTTCATCACCTTATTTTGTTGACTAGAGTCAATCTTCTTTTGAGGAGGTCTTACATTCTTTCCCTTGCATAATATTGCAATGTGTCCTGGTTTATTGTAATTGTAGCAGATGATACTAGTTTTCGGAGAATAATTACTTCTTCTCACATTAGGTCTACAATCAACAACCCTATGACCAAACTTGTTGCATGCATATGAATAACCATAGAAGGATTAAGAAGTCATAGCATTACTATTCCTTATTGCTTTACTTCTGCATTCATTAGCCTTGTAACCAAATTTATTGTAAGAATAGCACTAACCATGAAATGATTGAGAAATCATAGCATTTTACCTTGGGGATCTAAATGAGTTCTAACTCCTCTTGCTTCTACATTCAACAGTCTTATGACCAATATTATTACAAGCATAGAAATTAAAATTGAACTAGGTAGGAGTAGTTTGTTTTGGAGAAGGCTTCCTGAAATTCTTCTTCTTGCTTCAGACAGGAGTGAATCCACCTTCTTTCTTTTTACCTTGATATATCTTTGTATTTTCAAAGGAATTCTTCTTAGAATCTTTAGTGTTAGAATTCTCTTCCTTTGTGTTAGACTTTCTTCTGCTTTGAAGTTGTCATACAAGTCTACAGAAGCACTGATTATAGGACTTTTCCCTTTTTCAAAACCAAGACCATATTTTTCTTTTGATGGCTTTTGAGAGTTAATAAACTCATCAAGAATTTTAGAGCTTCCTCTCAGTCTTATACATTTGTCAATTTTCTCTTTTTCTTTTTCAAGTTATTTTCTTAGAGTGTCAATCTCTTCCTCAAGCTTTAAACATTCAACAGTCTTATCATTGATCTTTGTATTCAAGCATACCTCAATCCTCTTTCCTTCTTCAACTTTGAATTTTAAATTAGAGATCATAGCTTCAGCTTCTTTGAATTTAATCTCACATTCATTTCCTCCTTCTATTTGAGCTTTTAGTTTTTCAATTTCTTCTTTCGATTCTTTAGCTTTTGTCCTTAATTTGACAATTGTCTCCTTTGATTTTTCTAGCATGCACTCATATTTGATATTTAGTATTCTTGCTTCATCCAAATCTTCAAGATCATATCGAAGTTCTCCTTCAAAATCAACCTCATAATCATCTACATTGATGTCCCAACCTTCAGGTTTCATTGACTCTAGATCTAGTTCTGGAATAAACATGTCATTGATTTTTTCTATTAACCCCATGTGTTCAAGATTAAGATCAACCTTCTCAAAGGTACTTGGCTCTGATACCAACTGTTGAACGCACTATAGTGTTGAGAGGAGGTGAATAAGAATACATTAAAGATTAACCATTCCATTTGCAAATTAAAAATCACATCTCATTTAACTAAAAGAAGTGAAAAAATGGAAAACATGCACAACACAAGGACACCATTTTTTTTACGTGGAAAACCCAATGAGAGAAAAACCATGGTGAGAGTTAACTCAATATATGAAGCTCACTACTTAAAAAAATTATAATGTAGTTTAAGGCTCACTTCCTAAGGACTTGTAGACTAATATGCACAACCTTAGGGAAAGATACAATGACCTGCTAAGACTCACTATCTCAAGGAAGGATACATGAAAAATTATAATGAGAAATATGAACATGAACTGCTTATGAAAGAAGCATCCAACATATGTTGATGTTGCAGTTCCTTTTTCACATAGTTATTTCATCATATTGATTTCACACACTTCATATTCAACATACTGCTAAATTCCAACTTACCTTTTTCATAAATGATTTTCATCTTCTATAAATATACTTTGCAACAACTCAAAACCTTGATTAGGTCAGCTCTAAGATGACCTTTAGAAGAAACATATTATATCACACACGTTGACTCCAAACATATACAATATGAAGAGAAAATAGGTTGTGGATAAACACACAACATATTAGGACCAAAAACTATCTCAACACATCCTCCAAATCAAGATTAATTAATCAAGACCAACCGCAAATGAAGGAAACAATTTTGTCGCCCCAAATAATGACAACACTATCAAAACTACCAACTATTCAACTTTGCACCACTGGGGAGAGACCAAAAACTTTATGTGAACCAAGATGAGAACAATGTAGACTATGCACAATATATCTTCAACCTTCTCTTGAAGAAACTAATCATCATATGCTAGTGCAAGAAGAGAAACATATTGAACTGATGAAAATAGAACATTCTAGAAAAACTATAACACTTCAAAACATAGGATGTTGCATTGTTGTACACCAAAACATCTAATACTTGCAAGGATGGAATCATACACCTTTCTGAGCATATTCCCAAGTTCGCACAACTGCATCTATCTCACCGAAGGAATGCAAAACATTCCAATAGACCTTTATCGATAATTTTCTCTATCAGAGCATAGATCGAAACTTTGTCACTTATAACTTTCATTCTACTAGGTGTAATGACATGAATTCTTGGATATAAAACCTTCACATCTTGCTCGTCTTATCTTCTAAATCAAAAGACTAAATCTTTCTCTATGGAAGGATGCAAACCAAAATACCATGACTCTATATTAGAGTATACATTGTGAATGCCTTAGCAAAATATTTACAACATATCTCCATGTGTGGTACACCAAATACTAATAATATCAATGTAAAAAATTTGTAAACACATCAGAACATGTGTACCTTCCTCCACATCACACTTAGACACCAGGCTAATCATCACTTCCATATACTAGATTGTTGACTATATCAACAGATATCTTTGCACTTCCACTATCTTTGGAGTATATACAAACTTTAGCATACATATTTGGCATCAATGACAACCAATATTGAGTTGACATCAATGACAACACTTATTGCCAACAATCATAGGATCTTCCTAGAGATTTCATTTGGAACCAATTCACTTAGGTTGAGATTTTTTTATTGGTACCTTGGGAGTTTTTAGTCTAGCCCAAGCCAAGGAGTGGGAATTTTTAGCCTAGCCCAGTCCAAGGGAGGCTGTAATGTCCCTTGACCTAATTTTCCCTAGAATTTTCCTACTGATAACAAATTCCACAAACTAGGGTTAGGGTTTTCACCTTGTCAAATGAATAGCTCCTTGATGATGTAATCCTAAATTGAAACCTGCATTCACCCCATGAATAACATTCCCAAATATGCATATATACATTCATTGGCATTAGCCAATGGCCACACATTTATAGATTATCAATAATGCAACATATTGTGAACTAGGAAGATGAACATGGTGGGTTCGCCCGAAGCCATATGCCAAGCCTAAGAGGTTGTATACCACAACTCTCCCCCTTGGCGACTTGTACCTGCTTTCCCCTTCCATGTCACAACCTCAGAAGACACTTGCCCACTTGTGGGAATGGGAAGAGATCATAAGAGGGATTTTTGGAACTTACCACTCCTTAGGACCATCCTCACCATGGTATTGGGTGGAGATCTTGAGTGGGATCTTTTAGGCTCTTACCACTCTTACCGCTTCCTTAGGCCCTTCCCACAAGGTGGGTTTCCAGATAGTTAACATGACACAATTTGATTCATATTCATTCATTGATAATAATATGCAGATATAAATAAGCTATTATTAGTAGTAGGAATTATACCCCTAATATTATTATGCATAACCCAATCTATACATTTATGTAAGATAGCCACTAACAAACTTGGCAGAATCATATCTCTACCAATATATATATATATATATATATATATAATGGAAAGTAACAAAGTATGCAGAATTAGATTGATATATAAAGCATTCATAGTCAAGCCGATATAAATATAAGTAGCAAATAACATGCACACAGAGTTAGATTCAATAGTTATGTAAAATGTCAAATAATAGAGATACACCTGATTATATAAGACAATTTGGTAATAGAACTCTACTGGGATGAACAGATTTGATTCCTTTCTTGTTCTTGGTCTCTACCTTTCTACCTCAATCCACCTATTCTAATATTCCAAAGGTATTGCTTAAAGTGAATCAATTAGATTAAATCAAATAAATACTGATAGGGATCAATAATTGTTGAAAGCGTCATTATTGCATAATCGTATATATATATATATATATATATATATATATATATATATATATATATATATATATTTCACTTACTTCCCTTGTTGATTCATCACTTATCTTTCTCTTATTGGACCATATCCTTATTTGCACTTTTCCATTCTTGATGTCTACTTAGATTCCAAGTGACACTCCATTCCTTTTCCCTGAACTGCTCGTACCTTCCTCTAGAGTAAAACTCGCTGATAATCCTGTTGCGTTCCTTGCTGCTATCTGAATGCAAATTTCCTTCCTATCTGCTCTGCCCTTAAACTTCTGTCACATATCTGCTATCTGATCGCTGCCTTTTACTTATAATATTCACTACCTTTACGAACTATATATTCATCACTGCTCATTCTTATATTACATAAAGTTTCATATCAGGGTATTCACCGCTGTTTTAAATATAGGCTCGGGCGATCAAAATTATCTTTAGCAGTCTGCTCATATATATACATTTATTTATTTATGATTTTATGTTAATATATAGGTAATATTATATTATAATAATAATATTAGATTATTGAAATTTATCATTATATTATATTGTTATTTATTTTATTTTATTTATTTATTTGCATTTTAATGTTTGCAAGTTTGAGGGTCATGACAGAGGTCGCAAATGGGGGACCTCCTCCTCAACATGAATGGAAGTGAACAATCGAACCCTGTGAGCATGGAAACCTAGCAGTGGCACAAGGCCCGCGAGCACACCAGCCCAATGAGGGATTGGAACAATATAGGCCTGAACATTTGTCTCGTGGCATGAACACCATTAGAAACTTCAACACTGTTGTTTAAGCCAGTGAAAACATTGGATCAATGAAGGCATAGTGTCTGCAATCACAGTGGCCCAACAGAGGTTTGAACTTGGGTGGCCACAACAACACCACCACCACTTTACCATCACACTATGGGATGAACCCCACTTAGGTTGAGAATTTTTGTTTCACCCATAATTCCCAATTTCCTTGAGTTGTCTAATTCCTAGGTCAGGGTTGCATCATTTGCCTTTGGCTAGTTAGAGCCACACCCTTGTTGGTACGATGGAACCAGATCCTGGTAGATCCTTAAGTTTGTTTTTGAGAGGTGATACTAGTGGTTGTGGTTTATTTTTCTAGTGGGGGGAGGAATATGTCCATGAATATGCATCTTTGGCAATCTATGATACTTAAGATGAATCATTGATACTTCCAACATAACCAATTTCATTCCCCTTTTCTCTTATGAAACATGCAATATTTTTTGGTTCATATTCCTAAGGTTTTTATAAGGATCATATTAGTCATTTTATGATCTCTCATTTTTTCCCCTTTTTGTAGTTATTTCATAGGGGATAGTCAACATCATTGATGCTTTTGTTTCCTAATTTTGTGGTACTATTGGCACCATCATATGTTGTAGCTATGACTATTTTTTTTTGGGTGGTGGCATGTCTAAATCCATTAGTGGTTGTGCTATGATTGTTGAAATATTGCATCATCAAATTTTCATTGGTACCATACTCCTTTATCCTACTTGATAGCAACATGTTGTATTCTTAGACTAATTTTAAGTGTGTCCTCATATGTCCTATAGGGGAATTTTTTGACCTACTCCTATTTATCTTTGTTAAGGGTTTCTAGGAAGAGAACACTTAGTTCCCTATGATCCATACTTGGTACACTAGTTGAGGAGTAGAATAATTTCCTTCATCTTGTAATGAAGTGTGTGACTAACTCATTAACCTATTGGTTGATAATTAAGAGTTCTTGAATTCCCATTTGACTAATTTGTTCATAACAAAGGACGTGACAAACCTACCAATGATTTGTCAAAATGAGTGGATGGATGCCTTTGGGAGATGATTTAATGTTTTTGAAAAAAATCTTTCCACCACTCCATTCCAAGAAAGGAATTGTCTCACTACCATGGTGTAGGCCTTGATGTGTGAGTTAAGATGTTCTAATCCTTTGAATTCTAGAAGTTCAAAGAGAGGATGCAACAACATGATGTTATGAATGTTAAAATCTAGAGGCTTTTTAAGAGATTTCAAGTACATCCTTGAAAAGGGGTTGTGCATACAAGGAATTTTCCCTAAAAGAAAATCCCTATGGGTGAAGTATATTGTGTTTGTTGTTTTGGAAGGGTACACTATGTTGTACATACCATGGGAAGAGATGATGGTTTGACATCATTGTGTTTTGGTTTTGAAAAATCGATTGGATTGTTTAAGGTTGATTTGGCATGATAGGTATCCCACTTGATTATTCAATCTTGCCACATTGAAGGATGAGTACAATAGAGGCATACAAGTCTTGTTACTTGAGTTATGTGTATATAAGTTAAAGTAGGTGGAACTAGGCTACTACTTGGTTTTGTTCAACCATCTCTATTATAAAAGGATTGACATTTGGTTAGCACTTCAAAGACTTTGGGTTTTCAATTACTTGGGTGGAGTTGTGTGTTGGTTGCTTGCCACTCCTAGGTTCAACAATATTTCTTTGTTAGACCATGGTGGCTATAAGTTCTTCAAGATTGGCTTCTCTTATATTTAACATTTCTACATCATGAGGTGGGTTTCACTTAGCATATAGAGGTTGAGTAACCCAATTGGTTCTTTCCTAACAAAAAAATTCTAGTGCTCCTTGATGTGGTAATTTGTTAATTTGGAAAAGCTATATGGAGGGCCTCCAAAGTTGCTCACATATTTTAAGCTCTAATCTAAATGACTCATCTCATTATCGATTCAAATGGTTTTTTTATCACGTGAAATCACACCCTTCTTGGACACAACCTAGCATTTCAATGAAACATTGGAATGATCTTAAGGTGTGGGACCTTGCAATTGAGATCAAACCTCTAGAGAAGGTGGAATTCCTTTAAAAATTTAGATGCAAACTATTGATCCAGGTCAACACTAAATAAAACTAATATCTATTACTATTATATTGATTCAAAGAGAAAAAGGGAGAGAGAGATGCAAGAAAATAAAGGGGTGGTGATGCACTAGATTCAAATGAGTTTCCTCTTGATCAAAATAGCACAAAGAACCACAAAGGGTTACCAAAGCTCACAAAAGTATCTTTTCATCAACTCTCTTAGACAAGTATGAATGTAGGACAAGGATTATACACAACATATATTTCTAAAAGGCCAATAACACATCCATATGAAGGTAAAAAGATTCACACAACACATCAAAATGAGAGAAAAGGTAAAACAACAAATTTATTAATTCAAAGGCATGAGATTGTTTATAGTATCAAGTAAATATTAAAATATATAAGTTCTTGGTGGAGAAATGAAAATTAGGAACCCTTGACAAATAGATCATTAGCCCCTAAATATCCATGAGGAAGAGACATGGCCACACAAGAAGCCCTAGTCACATGCCCAAATAAACACTTGTAGACACATGTCCTTGGAACATTCAATATGCATGACCTAGAGACATGAAGGAACATTCTTCAAACCCTTTCCATATGTCATTATTATGATCCATGGGTTTGAGTGTAGGTGTCAAAACCAAGTCCCCCAGGAAAGCCACATTGCAAAAACTATTTATCAGAAAAGGGACTATGAAATTGAATGGGGCATGGTTGATTATCTTCAATGGTTTCTAGTAAATTTGGAGGCTGGTGGGCACTACAATCATATTAATGGCATTTTATAGAAATATGCAGAAGAAAGAATCCCCGACATCATCATTTTCTAGTTACTAGCAGTCAGCATTGTCAAAAGGGTGGGTTCTGAGAACCTTGTCAAGCTCCGACAAGATTTTTGGAACCTCATTGATGGTCGACAATGGTTCTAGAACCTCTAAAAACCTTCAATGGAATTTATCTTTCTTTTTCTCTTTCTTCTTCTTCTTACTTTTATCTCTACTTTATCTTTTCTCCTTTTCCATCTTTTTTCCATTTTGGTTATCTTTTGTGTTGGAAATTTGTGTCAGCAAAGGAACAAGTTCTACGAACCTTGTTAGGCTCCAATAGGGTTCTAAGAATCTTG
>VDFB02000003.1:466388576-466875885 GCA_007258455.2 Sequoia sempervirens | reverse complement strand
TACGATTGCTCTCATTGAATCAGGGAGAGGCTTCGTCTCTGTCAACTTTGCGAAGTCAACCAAGTCTTGATGGCCAACTTTTGTATCCTTTATTTCTTCAACTTTCAAAAGCACCATAGTTGGCGGATAGACGCCTTGATATTTGTACTTCATCTTGCTTTTTGCTTTCGAAGAAGAAGGAGGCTTCGTAGCAGTCATCAAAAGAAACTGGAACACTGAGCACTCTTGACTTGACGATCTCTGAGAGTAGACTACAATCCGTCTAGCCAGAACAAACACCAATTGTTAGGAAACATGGGAAAGCATGAAATGAGCACGAGGGTGGAAAAGCACGGAGCGGATGGTGAAGCACGCAAAATGATGCACGAATGCGGAAAAATGAAGCTCAAGAATGCACTGGTCAAAAATGAAGTTCATTTGGAAAGGTATGGGAAAAGCCTGAAAAAAGTGTAAGGGCGCTAAAATTCAGCGCCCTTACATTCTGAGAAAAATTGCTTTTGGTGTAAGGGCGCTAAATTTTAGCGCCCTTACACTTTCCATTGTTAGGCAATTTTTGTTAACTTTGAAATGTCATAGCGCTGAAAATTAGCGCTTTTGCAATTTTGGCAATTTTTGAAGATGTAAATGCAGTGAGGAATGGCGAAGGCGCTTGAGCTTTAGCAAAGGCAATGTTTGGTTAACTTTGAAAGCTTTCGAAATCATCTCCATCCTATTACATTTTCATTCAAAGGTCAAAGGAATTCTTTTTCACAATGGCAAATCTTTCCAATGTTTACCAAAACGAATGAAGAACTTTTGACAAAGATATCTCAACACGAACATGGCGGGTAGATAGAAATTATCAAGTGATAATGCGCACAGAGGAGAAAGGTAGAAAGAAACGCATATGAAAGACAAGGGAAGAAACGCGTATGGTAAGAAAGAAACGCAAATGTGTAGGGTAAGGAAATAGAAATGAAAAGAAGGAATGAGCATCGAAATGAACACGCACAGAGGAGAAAGACGCATTCAAAACAATGAATGGGGGTTCCAACGCGTATGAAGGAGGAAAAAAACGCGAATGAAGAAGGGAGGACGTGAATGGAAAGAACAAAAACAAATACAATGAAAGACGCGAATGTAAGAAACCAAAACACGTATGCCAATAATGGACATATACAAATGAAAAGACGAAGCCAAATGAAAGTCTTACCAGGGAAAAACGCGAAGCTTGCTGAAGAGATGAATGGCGAAAATCTTCCAAACTCGAATTGGCAGATGAGAAGCAAACGCACAGCAAGAGGAGGGAAAAAAGGAATAAAATATAAACAACAAAAGTGGAAAATTCATTCACTTAATTGAAAATGAAAATTAAAAACCTAACTCAAGTCGTGCAATAAATTTAGGCACAAAAAGTGGCACGATTGACGAAAAACGCGAAAACATGAAGAAACGTGCCAGAGGCATGAAAAAAGTTTAAGTTTCGAAAGAAAATGTAATGACGCTAAAATTTAGCGCCCTTACATTTTTTGGAAATTCACTCCATGTAGGGGCGTTGAATTTTAGCGCCCTTGCATTTCCAGACTTAGTCAAATTTTTGGAATTTCACTGCAGGAGCGCACTTTTTCAGTGCTACTGCATTTTTCGCAATTTGCAAAGTACAAACAGTGAAACATCGTGAAAGATCTCGTTTCGAAGGTCTTTGCGAGGTGAACAAGGGGGAATGCTCAAATTGACTATTTGAGACTTGGGAATGCATTTTGAGGTGGCTTCAAAATCACTCCGTTATGCGTACTTGAACTTCACGAATCCTAGGAAACAGACAAGTTTCGTAGAGGGGTTATTCGTGGAACGAGCACTGCTAGATTCCGTGATAACAGAAAGTAGGAACCTTATATCTTTGTACAGTTCATATAGTTCCTTCTACTTTAGTTGTTGCAGAGAAAATTCAACGTTCAAGAACAGTTGTAGTTCAGCAGGTAGAAAATCAGATAGTCGATTTGGGTTCTAAATCATCATTGTGGCATAATAGACTTGGGAATATGAGTGAAAAAGGTATGAAAGTACTTCATTCAAAGAATGTTTTACCAGGTCTTAAATGTGTTAATATGGATTTCTGTGAAAGTTGTGTGTATGGAAAACAAAAGAGAGTTAGCTTTCTCAAGGATGGGAAGCAAAAGAAAGATGGGAGATTGGAGCTTGTGCATACAGATGTATGGGGACCAACTTAGGGATCTTCTCTCAGTGGCTCTCAATATTATGTTAGATTCATAGATGTGCAACTAGAAAGATTTGGATTTATTTCCTTAGGCAGAAATATGACGTATTTGAAACTTTTAAAAAATGGAGAAGCTTGGTTGAGAATGAGATAGGTAAAAAGTTAAAATGTCTCAGATCTGATAATGGTGGTGAGTATTGTAGCAAAGAGTTTGAAGATTATTGTTCCTCTAATGGAATTTGTAGGTAAAAATCGGTTCAAAGGACTCCACAGGAAAATAGAGTGGTTGAGTGTATGAATAGAACAATAATGGAGTGTACACAAACTATGAGATTACATGTTGGGATGCCTTTAAACATGTGGGAAGAGGCTATAAAAACTATTGTTTATTTAATTAATAGAGGTACTTCTAATCCTTTGGGCTATGGTATTGCAGAGGAAGCATGGATGAGTAAGAAGGTGAGTCATTATTTTCTCAAAACCTTTGGTTGTGAAGCATTTTCACATGTAGATTTTGAAAATAGAACCAAGCTTTATGTAAAGTCAAAGAAATGTATATCTATTGGATATGGCATTGATGAATTTGGTTATAGGATTTGGGATTTTAAAAATTAGAAAATTGTGAGTAGGGATGCCATATTCAATGAGAAAGTGTTGTACAGAGATTAGTTGCAACAACATGAGAAGAAAGAAAATGATTATGTAGTGTTGGATGATACTCCAAACAACGATGTTCCAGTGGTTCCTTATACTCCACAACAACAACAACAAAAAATGCCACAAACTCCAGTGAATGTTAGATGATTTTTAAGGAAAAGTAGACCTTCGAAAATATTTTCGCCCTCTTTGTATTCTATTTTATTAACTGATGCTGGTGAATCGGAATGTTATGATGAAGCTATGCAGGTGGATGCCAAGGTTCAGTGGGAGCATGGAATGGAAGAGGAAATGAACTCCTTGTTGAAAAATCAAACTTGGGACTTATGCAAGTTGCCTACAGGTAAAAAGGCTTTACCAAATAAATGGGTTTATAGGCTGAAAGAGGATGATAGAGGTAAGAAAAGATTTAAAGCCAGGTTATTTGTAAAGAGATTTTCATAGAAAAAGGGCATTGATTTTGATGAAATCTTTTCTCTAGTTGTTAAAATGACTTCTATTCGTACTGTTTTAAGTGTTGTGGTTGCTGAAGATTTACATTTATAACAACTTGATGCTAAAAAAACCTTTCTCCATGGTGATTTTTAAGAGGAAATATATATGGAACAACCACAAGGATTTGAGGTCAAAGGTAAGGAGAAACTCATGTGAAAATTGAAGAAAAGTTTATATGGCTTGAAGCAAGCACCTCGCCAATGGTATATTAAATTCGATAGTTTTATGGCTGAGCATGGCTACAACTCGTGTAATTCAGACCATTGTGTTTACTTTAAGAGGTTAGATGATGATAGCTACATTATTTTACATTTATATGTTGATAATATGCTTGTAGCGGGGTCTAACATGGATCACATAAGGGAGTTAAAATAGTAGTTAGAAAATTCATTTGCTATGAAGGATTTAGGGGAAACAAAACAAATCCTTGGAATGAAGATTACTAGAGATAGGAAAAACATAAATTTGTTTTTATCTCAAGTTGATTATATTGATAAGGTGTTGCAGAGATTTCATATAGAGAATGCAAAAGCTATATGCACATGTTTTCCTAGTCATATCAAATTGACTAATGATATGTGTCCAACAACACAAGAGGAGGAAGAAAAAATGTACAAGGTACCATATAATTCAGCTGTAGGATTTTTTTTTAGACTGCAGGAATTGGTTGAGTATCCATCCCCCTATAAACTGCAGTGCACTTGGTAAAAATTTTCCATGTGACTGGTGACGCTAGTGCGACATGCCCTCCAATACCATGGGGATGGTGGGAAGACTAAACCTTGTGACCTCTTTCCTGCAACAAGATGCTTTAGCCAATCGAGGAACCCACCATCCCACCAGTTGTAGGAAGTTTAATGTATGTCATGGTATGCACAAGACTAGATAATACACATGTCGCAGGAGTTGTTAGTAGGTATATGAGTCATCCCGGAGTTGAGCATTGGAATGTGGTAAAATGGGTTCTCAAGTATTTGAGAGGTACATCCAATAAATGTTTATATTTTGGGGGCTCTAATATTAATTTAAAAGGCTATGTTGACTCAAATTTGGCAGGAGATATTGATACTAGGTGGAGTACCACAAGTTATGTATTTTACAATTGATGGGAAAGTAGTGAGTTAGATTTCTCGGTTGCAAAAGGTGGTTGCTTTATCCAACACAGAGGTAGAGTATGTGGTTGCCACAGAGGCAGCAAAAGAGATGATATGGCTGCATTTTTTCATGGAAGAGTTGGAAAAACAACAGGTTAAAAGTTACTTGTTTACGGACAACCATAGTGTTATACATCCTGCCAAGAATTTTTCCTTGCACTCAAAAACTAAATGCATACAACTAAGATATCATTTTATTTGGTTAGTGTTGGAGGATGGATAGGTAAGGCTGGAAAAGGTTTATACAAATGAAAATATAGCGGATATGTTTATGAGGGTGGTGACAAGGGAGAAGCTGAGCTCCTCTTTAGCTTCAGTTGCTCTTCAAGGTTAAATTTATCTAAAATAGAACATGGTCCAAGGTGCTTATTTCTAGTGGGAGTTCTAGGGGTATTGGTGTTATGATTAGTCTCCAAGTGGGAGATGGTATGGAGTGGAGTCTGATCAATCTCCAAGTGGGAGATTGTTTTGTTATGGAGACGAATTAGACTTGGATAAAATATTCAACATTATCTTATTAAATAATTTGTTTCACATAATAAATATTTTACTACACTTGTATTTAAAATATCAGTTATAAACAATTATTAAATGTTGGAAATGATCAATTACAATATTTATTTAAAGACAACTGCAAATAGTTATTGTAACCACCCAAAAGAAAATGTGTTATTGGGTGCATGAGTCAAAACCAATGGGAACACTTCATTTGTAATTAATGGGACATGTGTGGGAACATATTCCAATACTCAAATTAGAGTTGTGAGGTCAGCAGGTCGTGAAAAATGTTAGCAGAAAACCACAGAGTAGTGGTTGGAAAAATGCAAGAAATGTCGTGGGTACCCATAACAAAGGCTGTGTAAAAACAACAGTTGAAAAAACATGATGAAAAATGTTGTTGTAGGTTGTAGATGTTGCTACATGTCTTTGTAAATATTTTTGCTAGTATTTTAATATATATTGGACCCTCTGTTAGTGGACGTAGCCTAGATTTGGGTGACCACATTAACTCTTGTTCTTCTTTTGCTGTCCTTTTTTTTTCTGGGTTATATATATCTGTTGTGTTTTCACATTTTTTTTGCATTTAATTGATAAGTTATTGCCTCCAATTCCTAACAATATTATATCAATCTCCTCTATCATTTATAACAAGATTTCATCCTTAAACTTGGTATATTCCTATTTTATATCTTTAATGATTATTTCAATATAACTCTAAATATAACCTAATTATTTCAATATTATATCAATCTTCTCTATCATTTATAACAATATTTCATCCTTAAACTTGGTGTATTCCTATTTTATATCTTTAATGATTATGGGATCCATCTCCTCTAATATTGGATCATACATATCAAGAGTCTTCCTAGGAGTGACTAGATTCCTTCCCTTTTCTTTTACTAAAGCCCCTATAATGATGTCGTAAAAATATCTTTCATAATAAATTACTCAAAACAAACCAAAATAAGATAATTATTTTCTATAAATTAAGTCTAGTAGGGACTCACTTTACTAAAAATATTTCCAAGAAATTTGTTGATCTATATCCTTGGGAGAGAATTGACTGAAAACTTTGATTCCATAATAGCTACTTCAAAACTATTTCAAATAAACTCAAATTTGGATAATTATATCTTCAATATTTCCTTGACCAACCTTTTAAATTAAAGAAGAAATCAACAATTCTAAAGGGATATGAACTTAACAATCTAACATCTTGAATTTAAAAAACTTGTTTATGTAGACACCTAAAATATGACCTTACCCAACCACACCTAATTTTAGCCTATTTGTAGCATCCCCCTAATCCACAGTGGAATACTAGGGACCCAAGTATGAATGTGATACATGTTAGTCCCTTTTAGTGCTTTTCTTTCAGTTTCTCCCTCTCTCTCTCTCTCTCATATATATATATATATATATATATATGTTTTGATATGATTTGGTACTGATATCATCCACTTTCTCTATGGTTGTAATACACACAAGAGTGGATCACCTTCATGGGGTGATGCATTGCAAAGGTGGCCCCATTCGTGTCGATCTAGGGGAGCATCCTAGACATGTACAAGCCAACTTACTTTGGGGAGACATGCCCACCCTTTTGATCTTGTAGCATGACTATGGACAACTTACGAGGAGTCCATCCAGAGGATCGTTGACCTCGCTACCATGACCAAATAGTGAGATTAGTGCTTGGTGGAGCTCCACAATGTACTAGCAGAGCAAGATCAGGTAGTGACATGGGAAGAGAGTGTCGTAGCTACACGTGATGCCTTGTAGAGCCGAATCGATGACCTTCATAGGAAGGTAGAGGCAGTGAGGAAAACTGTTGATCCCCAAGTATAGTAGATCCAAGAGGAGCTACAACAAGCTTGTGAGTGGGAGGTCAGTCTACTGGAGGAGGAAGTTGAGCTAAGAGGAGAGGTTTGAGGGCTGCAGGCATGGGGAATGTCTATTTTGTAGTCTCATTGGTCACATTCACTCACATCAATCCAACATCCACCTTTGCCACTGCCGTTAGGACCAGAGGGCTTAGGGAGCTATGCAGTCAGGGGCTGGAGGCCCATTTTGCATTCTATTGTTTGTATACCATATCATATTGTTTTGATGTATAGACATATACAAATATATGATCACCACATTTTGATATAGTGATGTGATACATGTATATGACATTTTGATATATACATATATGAGATTTTCTGTGGTATCATGGTGTTCTTATGTGTACTTTTACTTTCATGTATGGTTTTTTGATGGATTTACATTTATGGATGTATGTTTAGATTAGATTCTATCATGATCTAATAAACACACATTGAATGTATGTTTAATTAAATACAATGATGATCTAATTGCCTAACCAAAACACTTAATCGGATACAATGCATTGATACAGAGCATAATAAAAAACATGTATAAATATAATTCCTAATTAAATTAATTAATTACATACACATGTTCACATCACAACACAACATGTAGAGATAATGTGTTAATAAAGAAATGTCATAGCATAACGAACTATGATCCTTGAGGGACAAGCGTTTTGTGCATGCCACATAGACACCATGCATAGTATCAATGAAGATGTACTGCATTGAATGGTTCTTTAAGAGGTGTTCCATCCATAGACAATAGTCCATAGGCACCAAAACCATACACAAAGATGATTATGTAAGGACCTAACCAATTAGGGCTGAACTTCCATTTTTGATCAGGTGGCACATTTACATCTCTGATTCTCTTAAAGAATGATATTACCTAATTTGAAATTTTGAGAAAGAACACCCTAATTGTAAAGTTAATAAATAGAACATTGATAAGATTGGAGGTGTTTGAGGGCCTAAAATTGGTGCTCATCAAGCAACTCAAGCTGATACAAACGATCAACACGGTAAGTGTCATCATCAATCAACCCTTTAAGGGAAACCTGTAAAGATAAATTTTCCCTCTAAAGGAATAATAGCCTCAACACCATACACGAGGTTGTACGGGGTTGTACTTGTAGTCATATGAACACTCGTGTGATAGACCCACAAGGCATACATTAATTGAGTATTCCAATATTTACCATGTTTATTCATATTTTCAAAGAATCAACTCAATAGTTTTATTAGACTCTCTAGCTTGGCCATTAGATTGAGGATAGTATGGTGTAGAAAATATATGCCGAATATAAATTTTTTCTCGGAATTGCTTCACCTCTTTGTTCTTAAATGAAGTACCATTGTCATAAAAAAGGGTGGAAGGCAATTTGAAACAAGCAATGATATTGCTTAGAAGAAAGCTACTAATTTCTTCAACATTTGTGGATCGAAGTGGAACAACCTCAACCCATTTCATAAAGTAATCAGTAGCAATAATGATGAAGGTATGTCCTTTAGAAGAATGAGGTGATATTTTTCCAATAATATCCAACCCCCATTTTGCAAATGGCCAAGGAGAGGTCTAATTTTGAAGCTCTTGTGCAGGAGCCTAAATGATTGCTATGTTGTTGACATTCAAGACACTTCTTGATAAAGGCAAAGGAATCATGTTTCATTGTTTCGAAAAGTATCCCATGTGAATCAGTTTATGCACCAAGGATTTACCACCAAAATTTCCACCCCCAGAGCCTAAATGGGCTTCTTGAAGGGAAAGGGGTATTTCAGCCTTAGTGAGACATTGAAGGATACAATTATAGTATTTTGATAAAGAACATTAGACAATATAATATATCGGACTAAATTTTTTTTATCTAAGTGTAAGCACTTTTAGTCACACCATCAGAAAAAATTCTAATCTTCAGATAATTATAAATATGAGAATACCATTCCCTCGAGTCTAAAGTGAGTGCACACTAGAACATCAGGTTTAGGCTAATATAAGATAGTAGGAGAGAAGAGAATGTAAATCATAAAGTGGTATTCTTCTATACCATTGTCTAAAGATACAAGGGAGGTTTCACTTACCATTGAATCTGTGTGGCGATTTTCTCTCCTAGGCACACTGTCTATTGTGAAAGAAGAGAAATGATCAAGCAAGGATAAGGCTAAATCCTGATACTGAGATAACTTATTCTACTTGGCCTGATACATTCCTGTAATTTGATTTACAATAAGCTCAAAATCACCATGAATGTGAAGATGTTTAATATGTAAAGTTATTGTGACACACAAGCCAACCATAAGGGCTTCATACTCAATGATGTTGTTAGTGCAACAAAATTTTAATTGAAAGGATAGAGGAACTGGCTTACCTTCGGGTGAGACTAAAACTACACCTACCCTAAAGCCAACTTGGCATCTTGATCCATAGAAGTACATCTCCCATATAGGTTCATGGTCTTTTGCAAATAGATTTTCATCAGAAAATAAATCTAGGTTAGGGAAAGAGTGAGATTAGGGAACTTCCGCCAATTGGTCAACAACTTGACCTTTTATTACTTTCTAAGTTACAAAATTGATGTTGAACTTAGAGAGCTCAACATTACCCATTTATCCAACCTTCCAAAAAGATCAGTTCTAGTAAATAGATGTTTAAGAAGATCTCTTTTCACAATAACATTGGTTTCAACATGAAGGTAATGTTGTAACTTCTACATTGCAAAAATGAGAGCAAGACATTATTTCTTCATAACCAAATATCAAGTTTTATAATCATCTAGAATACGGCTAATGTAGTAGACTTCTCTTTCTTTACCATCATCATCATGTTGAGCTAATAAAGTTGCTAAGGCATGAGGTGATGTAGAGATATAAAGAAAAAAGGGTCTATCCTACACAATCGAAATTAAGATAGGAGGATTGGCTAAATAACTCTTGACTGACTAATTTTTTTTTTCACACTCATCATCTCATCAGAAGTGAACATATTTCTTCAACAAACACATGAATGTAAGGGTACGATCAGCCAATTGAGACAAAAATCTATGAATTTCTTGAATCTTCCCCTATAAACTATGTAGTTGAGAGATATTTTTAGGAGGGCTTTTAACAATTACATCAATATTATTTGTATCAACTTTGATTCCACGGTGAGAGAGGATAAATCCTAAAATATTTTCAGCATCAACGTCAAAGACACACTTAAGAGGATTCAGTCTCATCTTATTGAGCCAAAGCTATTCAAAGATAAGATGAAGATCTTCAATGTGATCTTAGCCAAGATGTTATCAAAGTAATCTTCTAGAATCTTGTGAATGAAATCATGAAAGATAAGATTAATTGCTCGATGGTAAGCTTCTCTAGCATTCTTTAACCCAAATGACATGACCACATAGAAAAATTTACCCCAAGGGGTAGTGAAGGACATCTTATACTGATCTTCCAGGTTAATATGAATCTAATTATAGCTTGAGAAGCCATCCATGAAAGATAATAAGACATGGCCTACATTCGAGTCTACAATCATATGAATATTAGGTAACAAAAAATCCTTAAGAGA
Source organism: Sequoia sempervirens (assembly GCA_007258455.2). Taxonomy (NCBI): domain Eukaryota; kingdom Viridiplantae; phylum Streptophyta; class Pinopsida; order Cupressales; family Cupressaceae; genus Sequoia; species Sequoia sempervirens. The sequence continues at coordinate 466,865,448 of VDFB02000003.1, read as the reverse complement.
AGCCTTATTGAGATCACAAAATTCAATAAAAATGGGAATATGACCATCAGGCTTGCTGACATCAATGATATTCAATATCCAAGGTGAATAGTCAATAGGACAAATAAAGCCAACTTTTAAAAGCTTCTCTATCTCAATCTTGACCAATAAGGAAATCTTGGGATTCGTCTTTCAGATCTTTTGTTTAAAAGACATAACTTCAAGACATAGAACAATATTGTGAACCACCATAGACTCATCAATACCAGGCATATCCTCATATGGCCAAGCGAAGATATCAAGATGAGAATGTAAAAAAATCAAAATGTTGTTTAGATTCCTCTGAAGAAAATCACTTTCCAATCTTAATCACTTTTTTAAAAGACTTAGGATCCATAAAAACATCAGTATTATCCCCTTTAAGGAGAGTACTATGGTCTTCATGATGAGATATAGGAACATCTTCATCTACATTAGAAAAAGGGGCCTTATCATCAATGCTCATAACTAATTCTCCAAAGTATGCTTGTTTATTCATGCGATACAAGAATCATTGCTTATGGTGATAAGAAGGTAAATGAGAGTAGACACCTAAGAATTCTTCCAAAGATTCCTCCAAAAGAGAAAACATCTAAGGGAACTTCGTTGGAGTCTACCCTATTTTCAATAAGTTCAAGATGAAGTAATTCAAGAGAAGAAGGTTTGATGGAAATCATGTTGGTATTCAAACACGGTTTCCTCCTGAACCTCAATCTAGAATGACGATATCCAATTCCCATGTTACACTCACAATGATCAAACTCTATGGGGACTTGAATTCCTTGTTCATTACACCAACAACCTTTATGCCCATAACCATACTTAGAAAGAAGGGTGAATCCAAGGTCATAACATGTTTATAATTCTTGAAAAGGAGGAGGGTCAACGTAAAGAGCATCATTCCAACATTTGGGAACATACTCCCCTACAAGAATCACAATCATCCTTCTTGATGGGAATACAAACATTAACCTCCTTAAAAAAATCATGACTATCTTCCTCAACAGGGGTACAATCATTCTCCTTAGTAGGAGCATGATTGTTTTCCTTAGCGAGAGGATAATTAGCTTTCTTGACAAAGGTGTATGAGATCGTAGGAATGTCTAGGTGGATAGGGTCAACCTTGTACTCCCCAATGAAGAATTAGATAAAGTAATGTAATAAAATTACACCCCTTACAATTTCACATACATTCTTGTATCCACTTTATTGTCCACTCCCTTAGCATTTGTGTAGGCTCATTTTATCCCTTGCATCATCCTTTTTCCCCTCTCAAGATGCTTAGGACCCCCTTTTCAATAGCTTCCTTCATGCATCCACTTTGCATCAAACCTTGTACTTTTCCCATTCTTTTCATTTTGTAGTGTGATGTGTCTGGACACTAGTACGTCGTAGTAGCATCCTATGACGTTTCAATGTTCAAACGATCATTTCCAAGTTCCTTGCCACTTTTCAGCTACTTTTGTTTGTGGTAATGGCTTGGGATGCCTTGTAATGGCTCGAGAATCTTCTTTTCCCTCTGATTCTCTCTTTAAAAGATATCTTTTCAATCCATTTGGCTTCTTCTTGGTTTTTCTCTCTTGGAGACACTCTCTTCTCTCTTGCTTTCTCGCTTGTGTAGCTCTCGACAACTTTCTACAACACTCAAGCTCTCAAGTTCTTACAACACTCTTTGCAACTCTCTTGGCTCTCACAGCTCTATCTCTCTCCTTGAATCCCTCAAGCCTTGCAGGTGATATCTTTCTTATCTTGTATCTTTGAGCATCTTGGGATTTCTCACATCCCCTATCTATTGCATCTCTATCTCATGATACAGGTTCTCCTCCTTGAGCAGGGATTGATTTTATCACTTCGTATTTGCTTACTTTATTTGCTTTTTCTATCTATCTAGCTTTCTATGGATGTGGGAACATTGAAATGGGGGTTTGACTACGGCAAGCCCCTAAACAACCACAACATTTTTCCCTCAGTCTTGTGTGTGCAGGTATTGAAGATATCTACTTGCTATAAGTTTCATTGCTTGGTTGGTTGTGAGTACTTTCTTCCTCTTCTTTCATTTTATCATTTTTTAATATATATATTACTTAGTTTATCTTACTTTATTTCAGTTATGTTATACTTTGTTATTCTCTTGCATTCTTAAGAGTTCTTAGCAATCTGATTGTTAGTAGTCATTTAGTTGTTTTATGTGATACTATCAATTTTTAGTCCATACGAGATGCTGCCTCTGGGACTATAATGCACCACACTATCATCCATATTTTGTGCTACCGTCTTGGACTGAAAACTTTCTAGTGTATCTAGGAAACCATTGTGATATACTCATTCTAATTTTGACACTCTCGCATTATTCCTTGAGGTAGTTTAGGGTAGTTCACTCCTTGGGATTCTCTTGAGAATAAAGAGACTTGTGAGCAGGGAATCCTCTTTTATCAGTTTAGTTTGTAATTTTATTCAAAGCATTAATTATGTTATATTCCATGCATGTGATAGTGACTTGGATTTACCCATGTCACTTGGTATCTTTGATCCTTCTCATGAAATTCCTCTTGTTTCAAAGGATATTTTGTTGCAAGAAGATGAAATCATTGATACTTTTCTTAATGTTACTCTACCTTCTCTTCATTCCAAAGCACTCTCTTCTAGAGATGATGCATTAGTGAATGATGAATCTCTTATTTGTTCCAATGCACCCTCTTCTAGAGATGATGCCTTAGTGAATGAGAAATATTGTCTCACATCTGATCCCCACAGAGCGATGTTGAGAATACTTCCTCAAATAATTATTCCACTAGTTGTGATGAATCTGTGAATGTAATCTATGTCTCTACTACCCCTCAAAGGCTTAAGAGATAGGTCATTTACCTGACTTTGACTAGTCCTTCTCCTAAAAGGATTTGTTCTATTAATGGTGTTCCATTTGATAACTTGATTCTCCTGATCTTTCTAAGGCTCCCTCTTATAGTGTGGTAGCCCATACTTATAATACTAGAAAGAATAAACAAAATTTCAATCAACCTACTTCTTTACCACCTTCTCAACCAAGTCTTCCTTCAACTCGTAAACCTACAAATAAAGCACCTGGTGATTGTGATCTTATCAAGAAACTCCGTGTTACTCCGACTAAGATATCAATGTGGGACTTGCTTCAATCTACTCAAGTTTATCAAGGTATGCTTCAGGAAGCCTTGCAAAATATCATCTTGCCTTCTTCCACTAGGCTGGTGGATATTAATGTGTTGATAGCTCATATTCAGTTGGATTCGCCGAATATTATGTTCTATCCATAGGAACTCCTGCCTTCGAAACTATAGAAGCAAGTAGACCCTCTAATCATTATAGTTAACATTAATAATATTGGCATTAGAAATACTCTTGTTGATGTCAGTTTGGTACTCAATGTAAGTAGCATTGATCTATTACCTAAAATTAAAATTGATTCATCTTCTCTTGCTTCTTCTCTTGTTGTTCATGGGTTCGATAATGTTTGTCGAAAACCTTTAGGCATGATAGTCTTTCCCTTAAGTTTGGAACCCATTACTGTACCCACCCTTGTTTATGTTATGTCAGAAAAATAACCATATAATCTTCTTCTTGGTAGACCATGGATTCATGCTATGGGTGCAGTCTCATCTACCTTACATAAATCTATTAAGTTCATTTATAATAATCAAGTACTCATAGTCAGGGTTGTCCTTGAGGCCATACACTTGTGTGAGATGCCAGTTGTCGATCAAGCTTCAGTTGTGCCTATCCCTTCAGTATCTTCTCATGCATTGACGTCTACTCCAGTAATACCTATTATAAAGCATTCTCTTGAGATAGATGTCCCTAAAGAAGACCATTTTGAAACAAGAAATCTTAAGTCTACTCTTTCTACTTCTCAAAATAATGCATGCCTTGGTGATGATTGGGGTTCCTTAGAATTTACAAATTCCTTCATTGGGGAATATAAAGTCAAATTGATCGACTTAAACCTTCTGATAACATCATCCAAACCCGCTATCAAAGATGATTATTCTTTTGTATCACGAGGTAATGTGAGAAATAGTTGTAATGTCCTAAATGTCGATCCTCCTCCCGAGGAAGATAATTGTGCTTATATTAAAGAGGTTAATGTTGGAAATCCTGTCAAGAAGGTTGATGGCAATCTCGTAGAGGAGTATAATCCCCATTACTGGAATAATTCTCTCTATGAAGATCTTCCTCATTCTCAAGATTTGCAAACACATTATGGCCCTAGCTTCAAGCTTGTCTCTAACTATGGCTATGGGCATAAAGGTTGTGGGTGTAATGAACAAGGAATTTAGGTCCTTATAGAATGTGCACCTCATAAGCATAATTTGAGGCTTGGTTTCTCAAATAAACAACCTAAACAGAAACCACAGTTGAATGCTGGCATGTTTTTCGCTCAACCTTGTTCTCTCAGATTAATTCATCCTCCATTATCTTCTATCTTCATGTCTTTTTCTTGTGAGTAGTCAAGTCTTTCTCCATAATAGAAAGGGTTGCTTCCTACTCCTCATTCTTTGTATGAACAAGAGCATATTTTGTTGAGGCTTCTTAAAGCCCACTTAATTACTCTTCCTCCTCTTACACATAAGAAATTTCATAAGCATGATAAAGAAAAACATTCTTTTTGTCAATACCATCGAGTGCCTAGCCATTCCACTAGTTAATGTAAGGCCTTGAAGGATAAAATACAACTTCTTAATTCAAGTTCCATCACTCATTTATTTGTTGATACACTTGCCTCTTCTTCAAATGACAAGTGATATTGAGGTCTACCTCTATCTTCTATTTTCTAAGTATCTTACATGGTTCTCCTCCCCTATATGTTGGGGGTAGTGATAACTTGTTCTGGAGATGTGTGTCCCCCTTAAAGGACCCCCTCTCTTCTCTATGTATTTCAAATGAAGTGTCCCTTGATTGGACCCCATTTTCTTTTGAAGGGTTCTTGAGGGACCCCCTTTTAAATATTTTCTCTCAAATGAATTCCTTGGCATCTAGCTTGGGGGTAGCCCAACTAGACCTATCTTAAAATCTTCACATCTAGCTTGGGGGCAGCCTAACTAGACCTATCTTTTTTGTGACTATCTAACAATGCAGCTTGCAGTAGCCATAGGCTTATCCAATCGAGCTTTCTTTATAGGATTGAGAACCTGTAGAGCTCCTTTGCATCAAGCTTTCCTTGTAGGATTGAGCACCTATAAAGGCACATTATACTCTATGGAGCCTCTCGCATCTAGCTTCCTTTAGGACTAAGCACTTAGGGCACCTCCTTTGCAAGTCTGAGGACCTGTAAAGCACTTTCATCCTATAGGATATCTTTGTTCTACTCTGTAGGACCGATCACCTACACAACCTTTTTGTTCACCTTTCATAGGTTTGTGGATCTGAGGTGCATTTGTTCAACCCTCCCCAGGAGAGAGTACTTGTGGAGCCATCTCTCTTGGAATTTTCATTCCTCTATACTTCTTCTTGGGTATATACTTATTTCTCTCTTCGACATTGGTTTCTTCCTTATCTTTTGTATGTATTCTTCTCTTGAAACAATCAATCCATACCATCTTCTCTTCGTTTAATAATTCTTCTATGTGTATTATTACTTAATTTGGGGACGACACATAGTACTGATACAACCCTTTACATCGAGGTCTCTTTCACTTTGCTAACTCAAATCCTTTAGTTGTTTGTGTGCCTATGTGTATTTTTTTTATATGTTCTAACCCTATGATGTAATGGATTTTTATGTTCTAAAATTTTTGTCTTGTGTAGGTCTTTCTTTTCTCATGTGTTTGTTTTGCAGGTCTTCACCCTGGGGGCATGCTTCCTTGGTTCAAAGAATTGTCTGCTTCCTCTGCAGTATCCTTTTTGGCACCATAATGTTATTCATGTTTAGTAGATTTCCTTTAGCCTGCATATTAGTGTAGATTCATATTCCCACTAAAGTGGGGGAAAAATGTAATGTTGTAAAATTGCACCCCTTACAATTTCGCATACATTCTTGTATACACTTTAGTGTCCACTCCCTTAGAATTTGTGGAGGCTAATTTTAGCCCTTGCATCAGCCTTTTTCCCCTCTCAGGATGCTGAGGACCCCTTTTCAGTAGCTTCCTTCGTGTGTCCACTTTGTTTCAAACCTTGTGCTTTTCCAATTCTTGTCACTTTGTAGTGTGATGTGTCTGGACACTAGCCGTGCAAACATCCACGCGCTGCACTGGTGTCCTGTGATGTTTTGACATTCAAACATTCATTTCCAAGTGCCTTGCCACTTGTTAGCTACTTTTGTTGGTGATAATGGCCCAAGATGCCTTGTAACGGCTCATGAAACTTCTTTTCCCTCTAATTCTCTCTTTAAAAGCTATCTTTTCAATCCATTTGGCTTCTTATTGGTTTTTCTCTCTTAGAGACACTCTCTTCTCTTTTGCTTTCTTGCTTGTGTAGCTCTCAACAACTTTCTACAATAATCAAGCTCTCAAGTTATTACAACACTCTTTGCAACTCTCTTGACTCTTGCAACTCTATCTCTCTCCTTGACTCCCTCAAGCCTTGCAGGTGACATTTTTCTTATCTTGTATCTTTGAGCATCTTGGGATTTCTCACATCCCCTATCTATTGAATCTCTATCTCATGATACGGGTTCTCCTCCTTGAGCGACGATTAATTTTATCACTTCATATTTGCTTACTTTGTTCACTTTCACTATCTATCTGGCTTTCCGTGGAGGTGGGAACACCAAAATGGGGGTTTGACTACAGCAAGCCCCTAAACAACCTCAACATTTTCCCTTAGTCTTATGTGTGTAGGTATTGAATATATATACTTGCTGGGGGATTCATTTCTTGGTTGGTTGTGAGTGCTTTCTTCCTCTTATTTCATTTTATCATTTTTTAATCTATATATTACTTAGTTTATCTTACTTTATTTCAAATCTATTATACTTTATTATTCTCCTGCATTCTTAAGAGTTCTTAGCAATCTAATTGTTAATAGTCATTTAGTTGTTTTCTGTGATATTCTCAGTTTTTAGTTTGTACAAGATGTCCATGCACCTCTAGGACTATAGCACACTACATTGTCATCTGTATTTCATGATGTTGTCCCAAATCGAAAACTTGCTAGTCTGTCTAGGAAACTGTTGTGATCTACTCATTCTGATTTTGACACTCTTGCATTATTCCTTGAGGTAGTTTAGGGTAGTTCACTCCTTGGGATTCTCTTGAGAATAAAGAGACTTGTGAGGAGCGAATCCCCCTTCTCTACAGATAAATTCAAAGGATCCCTAATCATTACCAAGACATGCATTTGATTCAGAAGAAGAAGTAGAAGTAGAAGGGTTAGACTTAGGATTCTTGACTTTGGGAGAATCTTCTTTTGGGACATCCCTCTCAAGAGAAGCCTTGAAAGTAGGCACTATCGAAGAGGATTTCAATGCATTCGAAGATAATGAAGGATTACAATTTTTAAGAGTGGAAGCAACCAAGGTCTGACCAACAATTTTCATTTCACAAAGGTGTATAACATCAGGGTCAACCTTCATTGTAATTACTTCGTTATTAGCAACAAATTTATACGTGTTAGGATTTAGGTGTCATCAACCTTGTAAATCCTTTATTTTTATTATTCTCCTAAAGTTTTTTGTACATTTACCCATAAGAGGTGAAACTGTTTGACCAATAGTGGCGAAAGAGACTATGTAAATGCAGTGTTACCGTTACCGTTTATCCTTATGGAAAAGGACAAATTAGCTAGGCGTCCCACCTTGGAATCTTCTAAAATAAGGTTGTGGGTCAAAATAGGGTGTTGTAAGAGCATCTATGACATGCATGCAAGTTGTCATAAGATGCTATGACAGATGACAGATTCCCTATGACGAATATGCTATTTTTAGACCCCAAAGACATGCATAAAAGATGCCTTATGACAGCTGTAAGAGCATCTGTAAGAGGATATTTTTGGTATTTTTTTACCATTTCAAGGAGGGAGGTGTGGGTTTTTCTAGGTGGTATTGCTTCCTATTGTTTGGTGAAACCATGGTGGTTTTCATCCTCACAAATCTCTATAAATTGGGGCCTTGAGCTAGTGTTATGAAGAATTGAGTTTTGCAGGGTAACAGGGTGCTGCTGGATTTACAGGGGATGATAAGAGAAGTCTATTGCTGCATGTAATATTGAAGATTATTAGTAATATACTTGCCTCTCTTTCGGTGGTGGAGTTTTTTTCCCTTCAGGGTTTCTCCACGTAAATCTGTTGTTGCATGTGTTATATTGTTCTATCTCTCTCTCTCATTCTTTCTTCACACTAAGGCTAAGGTCAATCTACATATTTCAGATTTGCATTCACACATTTAAGTTCATATTGCAAGATTTCTTCACCTTGTTTTTCAACACAACTATGCAAAATAGAAGCTATTGCCACCAAAGCATGAATCTAGGGTCTTTCCAAGAGAATGTTATAAGGTAAGGGACCTTCCATAACATAGACCAAGGTGGGAACAGTAACAGGTCTCAACCTCAAAGGAAATATTATCATGCCTAGGGCTTGTCGACCAACGTTATTGAATCCATGAATCTACGAAGAAGCAGCAAGAGAGGATGAATCAATCTTAATCTTAGGTAATAATTCAATGTTATACATGTTGAGAGTTTAACCACTGTCAATGAGGGCATGCCTAATACCAATGTTTTTTATTATAGGAAAAACAAGTTTTAATGGGACCCCAAAACCCAATACATATGGTTTGAAGGGATCTGAAACCCTATCTAAGGCAAGAAAGCTGCTAATAGAAATAAATCAATAAATCATCAACAACCAAACAAAAATATCCCTCAAAGATCAATAAGACAACTCAAGCTACAAACCAATAACAATAAAAACCATAAACCCAAAAAACCAAGTTTAAACAATAGTAACCACCTAAAACAGTCAGGCAACAATATAGCCAAGCTGCAGCAATCCATCTGCTCAATGACAACAACAATGAGCCCATCAAATTTAGACTTCCCATCTCAATAGGGAAGCTGGAGAAAACAACAAAACATTGATAATCTTCCACGTCCTTGAAGCTTCCATCCCTCATGAAAAGCCAATCCAAACTCCTCAATAGGAGATGGATCCCCTCTAATGGAGAGGAAGAAAATGAAAGCCTTACCACCAAAGCCCACCCTATCCTACACACATGAGTTCCACCTCAATAGAAATGAGCAGTTAAGAAGAGAATTTTTTTCCAAGTCTACAACCACCAACTCCACCTCAAAAGGAGAGGGATCCACCTCAGAAGGAACAGTCTTCACCTCTATAGACACTAGTTGTAGCACCTAGAAGAAAGAAAGAACTCTGATAGAAAGGACAGTCACATCCACCTTTGGCCATGAAAAGTGCTAGAGCTTGAAAGGAAACAAAACCATCAACATTAAGCATAACCACAATTGATCCTTCAAAATAAACCTTTGAAACAACTAAACCACAACAACACCAACTTTCTTAAGAAGCAAATATAGTTGGGTTTTCCAAAACAACCTTGAGCTCCTCCCAACCAACAAAAAATAGACAAGGAAAAGGGCAAAAAAATACCCCATAGAGACCTTCAAAAAGATGAACACTACCTCCAAACAACAAAGGATCCAAAAGAGACCAGAACCCAACATCCTCAAGGGCTTCAAAGACCACAAGGGGACAAACCTCACCCCCTTAAACAAGATGAACAACTAGGTCAGAAGATAATACAATAAGTTCAACCCATCCCACAACCAACAAGCTCTATCATGGATAGAGTCCACAACCCACCAACCATGACCCAAGGTCTTCAACATCATACTAGCAGCCACCAAAAACAAAACAATCCCAACAAGCAAAAATAGCTTCCTAAACCCTAGGAAAGAGCTTGAGCAGAAGGGAACAGACCCACTGAAGCAGAAGAAAGAGAGATCCAAAATATTAACCTCACCCAAGCTACCAACCTCACAAACTACAACCCAAACAACAAGAAGAGCCTTCTCGACACCAAAAGGTCCATGTGCGAAGCACCAACTAGACAAAAGGGTCACAAAGATAGCACCCTCACCAAGGAAGGATTTGCCAAAGAAGCACTTGGGACCAAGCTGTAAGAAAACTAGAAGAGCATTCCCTCAAGAGGAAAAAATAGAGCCTCGACATCTCCAGGAAGCTCCCCACTCATAGACCCAACACAAGTCAATAAGACAAGCTAGGAAAAGGGCTCCCACATGCCATAAACAAGAAGCAACAATACCACAACAAGAGCATCGAATAGAGGCCAAAAGAAGAAAGGAAAAGTTTGAACAAACCACCCTCTAGCTCGATGCCAAAGACAACTTTTCCCTAGAAGAGAGAAAGCCTCACAAACCACCCCAAACAACATCCCAAGTGATGCCAAAGGAAGCAAACCAAATTATTCCCAAGCACCTTCAGCTTCACCAATAGGAGAAGGATCCCCATCTTCATCCTCAAAGTCGGCCTCCCCATCGTCCATTGATTTCAAAATTCCAGTGCAGCACCTATTCCTACTCCTCTCCATCCTAACATAAGAAATTAGTTTCATGTTAATTTTTTAACCTAATACCAATGTTATTAATATTGATTATTATCATTAGAGGATCCACTTGCTTTTGTACTTCTAGAGATGAGAGTTCTTGTGGATAGAATGTAATATTCAAAAAATCCACATGAATATGAGTCATCAATGCACTGACATCTATTGGCATAGTAGAAAAGGAAAATAAAATATTTTACAAGGCTTCCTGAAGCATACATTGATAAACAGGAGTAGTCTAAAGCAAATCCCATAGTAAGATCTTGGCAGGAGTAACACGAATTTTTTCAACAAGATCATAATCACTAGGTGCTAGAAGAAGACTTTGTTGAGAAGGTGGTAAAGAATTCAGTTGATTTAAATTTTGTTAATTCCTTCTAGTTTTTTAAGTATGAGATAAAACTTTATAGGAAGAAGTTGTAGATTGTAAGAACCTTGTGCAAAGGTCCAACGAGTCCATAGTAACTAGAACCCCATGAATAGAATGAATCCTTTTAGGAGATGGGATAGCCATATTCATGTAAATAACAAGTCTCTTAGGCCTTTGAGGAGCTACAGAAACTACAACCACATTCACAGACTCTTCGACTTGTGAAGAAGAAGAAGAAGACAGTTGTGATGAAGAATTTTTTTCAGGAGATCTACAAATAGAAGTAGATGCCTCTAAGAAATTATCTAGGGAATCATCCAACATATCAAAATATTCTTTGGAAAAATAATTATCAAAATCATGAAAACTTTGAAGAAAAAGACCCAACATGATTTCATTCACGTCAGGTTCACCAAAATTTAATGGATGGGATTAACTACTCCTAAGTCTCTAGGACAAGGGAGAGTCTACAAGGAGTGAATAGCCCTCGATTGCCTCAAAGTACAAGCTTAAGTGACAAAGCACAAGATGAAAGAGATTGCAAAATTTGATTAAGTACAATACTAAGCTATGAAGATAAAACTAAAAATTAACAAAATTTGGTAAAAGATTACTGAATATAAATTACAAAAACAAAAAGAGTGGAACTTATAGATTCTACCCTAAGAAGGATAGATTTGTGGCCAATGAACGTTAGTGTACTACATAGACGTTTCCATGCCACACTGGCATCCCTATCAAACTAGATGCTAAGAACCTAAAGCCTACAAGTACCCAACTCTTTGAATCTGAAAACCTACACACAAAGATGAGGAAAATTGTTGGGGTTGTTTTGGGGCTTGCCTCAGTCAATCCCCTATTTTGGTGTTTCCACCTCCACAAAAAACCAGATACATACAAAATAGATGAGACGTAAAATTTAATAGATGAGACATGTGATAGAAACAAACCCCAGTGTGGAGGAGAACCCTTATCATGCATAAAATAGAAAAGATGAGTAGATATTGTAAATAGAAAAGACAAAGCAACAAGAGAGCATTACCAATAGTTTGTGGCTCCCTCTTGGCTTGATAGATGAGACATTCTATGTTTTCAAGAGAGCCTTGGTTGTTGACAAGACATGAATTCAATAAAGCTTTACTGCGGAGAAGAGATGTAGAAGAGACTAGAGAAAGAGAGAAATCTGTATAAAAAATGGTAAGAATAAATGAGAAAGAAAGTGAAAGGAAGAGTTTTGTGAGGCATCATGGGTGGGAAGAGCCGTTACACTCATGATTCTTCCGTGATGATGCATGTCATGGGAAAATTTCACAATATTCCCTCATTTAATCTTAAATTTTTTGGAGATGCTTGCACATCACATGGAAGTCCACATACCGCACATACGTCTAACTCAAAAATTTGCAAGAAATGAGGGAAGACTGCTAATGCTTCATAATTTCCCCTTATGGAGTTAAAATCATGAAATTTTGACTCATAAGGTTTTTGTCATAAATGTGGTTAGGCAGCATAAATGTAGCAGGCTAAATGCACAAGTGTGAAATTGCTACAGGGTGCAATTTTATGACCCTACACTAGAGTACACCAGGAGAGAAAAGGAGGCTGGAAAGTTGTATTGGGAGATCTTTCTTGAAGTCTATGCTAGATCTTCTTTAATGTAAAAACTCCACGTCTAACTGGCTCACCTAAGGTCTTGTGGTAGGAAGTTTTATTTAAAATTTTATATTTAATGTAAAGTGGGCCATCCAAATATAAACCAACCTATCTTAACCATCCTAGTTTGGATAGATCTGAGCCTTTGGTTTAGAATTAATCTTAGCCTTTCATTTTTTAAAAAAAATCTATATAAGGCTATGCCTTTTTCATTGTAAAAGAGTTATAGCTTGTAACTGTTGCCAAAATTAATACAAAAAATCATCTTTATGAATTATTTTGCATTCAATTTTGAATGTTAGTATGGTTTCATGTGTTTTCTCTAGATTCATCTTTTAAAATTAGTTTATTTTATCTAAGTATTGATTGGAATTTCAGGTTCATACCATTTGACTCTTGTTGATTATAATTTTTAGTGCATGGTTAGTCTAAACCATTTTATATTTAAAGTTCAATTATAAGTTGTTGATTAAATTACATTGACTTGATGGGCTTAATGAATGATTTCTAATTTGACAATATTTAAAAAACCATTGACTATTACATCTATTTTGTATTGTTGTGTTAAATTGATAAAGAAAAATTAGGTTTTATAGAACCTTTCTACTGATTCTAGTTCATTTTCAGTCTTAGGTTAAATTAGGTTTTCTCAACCCTAATCCTTTTGAAGTTTATTTGAGGTTAACATTAGAAAACTCATCAAAAATCAAAGGTTGGTAAGTCAAATTAGAGATTCTAGATCTCAGGAAAATTAGAAAGTATTAAAGAAAGAAATTGCAGAAATCTCAGTCTCAGTGCATAAAAGAAGTTTTCTATTTTTCAGAAAGCAAAGTCCCCTTGTGATTACCAAAAAATCATATTCATTTCACTAAGTTATCCAGGTCACATTCAAGACCTAACTACCAGAACTATGGGGTTAGATTATTTGAGTGATCAAATAAGATTTCCTTTCAAGAGAGGATAGGATACATGTGTTTTATTTTGTGTTGGTAGTGCAAAAATACTCAACACTTCCAACAACTTTGAGCATAAAATATGGATAATATTTAGGAGTTACTATAATACAAGTTGGGAAACCAAAACCCATCTTCTTCTATATTATTTTTGAACCATAATTATTTTATTACATTGTATTTATGTCCTTTCTTTCCCACTATTTATTTCACTTTCACTAACTAATTATGACATAATATCAATTTTCATGACTAGCTCTTGCATTTTCTAGTCACTTTGGCCTTGGATATTTGAACCATTCATACTTCCACTATGTTGGTAGGAAATAACAACAATTCAGACACCGCCAAGAAAATCCTACCACGTCTTACTACAAAGAGCTCAAATACCATAAGATTCAAGAGATACCATCTAGGGTAGAGGTAGGATAGATGGGTCACATCCCATCTTGTAGATATATGTATAGGAAAAGATATGAAAAATAGAATACAAAGATGTATGTACAAGAATATATTTATGAGATTGTATGTAAAAGACTATATGTATGAGAGAATATATGTAAGAAGAAGAGAGGAGATATAAAGAGTATATGGAAAGATATATGATGTAATAGGAGATATAAGGAGATATGAATATAATCCATTGATATAAATAATATAATGATACCAGAATTTTATTTATATTATGTTATATATAGTTACTTAGTAAATCTTATGTCCGGATCAACTCATTACTCCCTTTATATTACTAAGCCCAAGGTATAAACTACAAGACTCAAAAAGTACTTGGGGATCATAACATCAATCTATGTTTCCTTGGTTTTCTTTCTAACATTAGTTTCATTGTTGACCCTGGTTAGGTTGTATAAAGGCTAGTAATACCCATTATTTAAATTTTAAATTAGACATAGAAGAAGAAAGGTAAAGCAAGGAAGACATGAAAATATGTGGATTTTTTCTCTTGGTGTCTACCTTGTGAGAGGGGTTTAGGCACCAAAGGGAATGGAGAATGGAAAGGGTGATGGATTTTGAAAGGGATCCTTGAAGATATGTGACCAATAAGAAAAGATATCAAATAATTGCCATGGAAAATAATAAAAGGAATAATGCAATCCTAAATCAAACACACTCATGACAAAAGGAGATTAGAAAATCACAAGAGAATTAGAGAAAAAATTGAATTAGAAAATCCCAAATGGAGAAGAGAGAAGATAAAACAAGATCATTGAGAGAGAATAAAGACACTGCAGAAGAATAGAAATTGCAGAGAAATTGAGGATTGAGTGTGCCAATGAGGGTGTCATTGAGTGTGCCAAAGTGGACGTTACCAAAGGAAAGGAGAACAAAAAAAGAAGAAGAATGGAAAACCTCAAAGAAATCAGATTTATACTGGGAAAAAGTAGGACAACTCATAACCAGTTTAAAGAAGAACATTGATGATTATGGGAAATCTAGAAGATTATTGTTAGGACCCTACAATAGCACCAAGATTCCACTCCCATCGCAACCCTCTAAAATTCCTACAATAAGACCGGATCTATCAAACCTAATAATAAAGTTGGATGATAGATTTATTGAATTTTTGAAAACTCTGAAAATGCTCCTATCTATTTAAGAGGAATATTTGGAAGAATTAGTTAATAGAAGCACAAGGAAATTAAAGGAAGAGGAATTAGGAAAAGAAGAAGAGATTGGATTTTATTCAAGTAAGGAATTATTTTCACTAACAAATAAAATGTCATTAAAAAATAAGAAAATGAAATGATATATCAAAGAGTCACAACCACCAGACCAATACCCATTCCCTAAGCCACATAAGAATATAATAATTTTGAAAGAAGAGACACCACAAAGTAAAGAGACGAGAAAAATAAAGAAAATGAGTAGATTAGGAAGAGATACTAAAGACAATGCCATTAGGAAAGTCAAGAAAAAAAAGGAAAAAATAATAGCCCAAAAATTTGGAAACTCAAAACAAAAAGAAACTAGAACAAAATGGAATCATTGATAAAAATCCTAATATTTGGAAGAGATGCAATAGAGGTTGTGGAACACATATTCCTATTATAATCTTGTTATCACCTGAAGTTGCACCCTTGTTGAACCTGATGTCCAACGCCTCAGTGTAACATGGGAAGACCTCTTAAGATGTGGGTTTCTTGTAAATAGAGGTCAACCTCCGGAGAAGGCCGGCTTCCTTGTTGGGTCATCACCTAAACTACAAATTTTGTAAGGAAAAGGGAGAAGGAATACATGGAAATTAAAACTCTATGGTGATACACCGAACATATAAGAACAATGAGATACTTAATTTACACCTGAATACTAACGATGAACATAAGATTACACATCAAATTCTGTAATCCTTACACTAACGTTTCACAAACAGGTTTGATTCACACACTTTTTCTGGGGAGGAAAGAAAGATTTTCACTGAGTAGAATCCATGTATGACTAAGTGAACACAATTTGTGATTTGTATAATGATACTTTTGCAAAGGAAGGCATAAAACAAAAGATAAAGTTATGAAGGAATGATAGAAATTCACAAAAATAACTTGACCATGAACCTGAAATGCACAGCACTCTGCAAGAACAAGGTGGAAATCTGAACATCAATAGTCACCAAGGAAAAATTTATATATCATGCTCCAAAATGAGTTATAGAATTCTACTAATCCGAGAGAGGACTGTAGAAGTCACAGACTTCAAAAAAGCATCAGGAGAACTCCTTTACAAGAAGGAAAAAAATGCCTTATATACAAAAGTGAGGTCGGCCCCTTAGGGATTACAAAATATCTGCTTCTAAAAGATCTGCCCTTAGATCTTTTGATTGAATTTAATGCTACACCCTGCGTGTCCATGTCGGTGAAGAGTCATTTCTCAGAGAAGCCTTAAGATCTTCCTACAACCACTGCATTCACTTTTGGTCTTCGTGGCGATCTCTCGAAACTCCCCACAGTCGAGCTGCTTTAAATGCTCCTGAGCTCATAAAAGATCCGCATCGATTCACATTCTGTTGATCTTCTTTTGCTGGTTAGACAGCCACGGATTTCCTTTAGCTCCCTCTGATTACCTGGCCATATGCCACATGAGACTGCCGATGGTCAAAGGCTCGCTCAGTCAGAATCGCATGTCGGTGAGACACTCATCATGTCTCACTGATGCAATTATATCATTCTGCAACTAATTGGCATGACTCATTATTGTCAGTGAGACCTCTTGCCGAATTGATTTTGTCTTGGCGAGGGCCCATCCTCCTGCGCTTAATGGTCGGGGAGACCTATCGGGTCGGTGAGACTCATCTCGAACTCCCAATGTTATACCAAGGGCTCCCTTTCTTTCGGTGAGACCTCCTTGGTTCACCTAGACCTCACACTGAGGTCTTCTCTTTCATCGAGTTAATTTTGGTATCACCCCGAGCTCCTCCTCATTCGGCAAGACACTTGAGTGTCGGTGAGATGTTTTACCGAAAGCAAGAGGCTACCCCAAGACCCTTCATCTTCTATTAGCAAGACATCCTTGATGTCACCCCAAACGCATTCCATTCCACTGAGCTCTTTATTTCCCTCGGCAAGACCATGGCAAGTCAGGAAGACTTCATAGCGAGGTCCAACAGTCATACCAATTCCTACTTCTGTCGCTGAGACCACCTTCATTCGCTGAGACATCTTATAGAATTCATTTTCCTTCAGTGAAGTCTTTATCCGGCAAGACACCCGGTGAGACCCTTGTTGTCGACAAGACATTGGCCTATCGGCTAGACCTTTCACCGGGCTCCTTTTCTTTTGGCGATGAGTTTACTTTCTCTTCAGTCAGGGAGACAAGCTTCATTCGCCGAGACTTCTCGGTGAACTCCCTTCCTTCACCGAGGGCATATTTCATTTCGAGGAAACATCGCGTGGTCAGGGAGACCTTACCTTGAGCTTGTTTCCTTTTGTCGATGCCACCTCATGAATGATTGTCGGTGAGACCTTCATCTCGGTAAGACCTCATAGTGAAGCCCGCTTACATACGCTGAAGGCATCCTTTCAGTGACCTGCTTTCACCGAGACGTTACACCGAGAGCATTTCATTTTGTGCTTCGTCGACGAGACCCTCTACACTTGCCAAGACATCTCCCTGATGTAAAAGCTCCCGCCGATATGTGTATCCCTTTGATGCCGGTCAGTGAGACATAAAGATCTCACCAAGACCTTTTCAAAGGAGATCCTCACCGATAGGATCCCTAATGTGAAGCATTCAGACTTGATGGAACCCCTGGTAGTTGGAAAGACATCTGGAAGGTCTTGCCGACTATCACCTTAGAGGATAAATATGACAAAATTGACTAAGGTCGACCTTTCAACCGAACTCCTTCAAAACTGGTGGGGCAGGGTCAAGACGAAACTAGAACCGGAACCAAAACCGGACCTGAAACTTCCCTGAAGTTTCAAGTTCAGATTTCATTCTGATCCCACTCCTGACAAAACACGAGGGATGAAGGAAGAAAAAGGAAAACAAAAGGGAAAACCAAGGAGGAGACATCCCTCAAGCACAGGCCACAAAGAAAAGAAAGAAGAACGAGCGGGACCAAGGTCGGAACCGAAACGGAAGCAGGAACTGAAACTTTGGAAAAGTTCCAAGTTCAGGTTCCAACCCCGGCCCAGGTCTGGGCCCATCAGAAAGAAAGAAAACACAAAATAGGAGACAAGGCAGGATTGGAACTAAAACCGATCCTGGGCCAAACACAGTGGGGGCGGAAACAAAGAAAAAAGGGGCCTAACAAAGAATGAAACAACGGAACCGGGGTCAGAACTGGATCAGAAACAGGAACTGAGACCTTGGAAAAGTTCCAAGTTCGGATCCTGACCCGGTTCCGCCTCGGCAGAACAAGGAAAAGGCAAGAAGAAAGCAAAAAGGAAAGAGGGAAAGACAAGGCAAGAAGAAAAAATAAAAACCACCCCCAAGTTGAAGACCTGCACGCTAGGCTCAACCCTCTTGGGAGCCACATTTAATCCACGTGCCGAATTAAGACATCATTTTCCCCCCGTATCTGCTCAAGAAGCAAACAAGTTAGAAAAATGTGATCCTATTGCAAGTGTTCCTCCATTTGGTCTATGAGAACCTTTGTAAATATGGGTTACGCTGCCTGATTGAGCCCATAGGTGAAAAATGGGTAACATTTCTAGTGACCTTTGTTGGATGTTTGCCTGCTAAACATGGAAAACCAGTAGCCCAAACTTGTCCATTGGGCATGGAGTCGTTAGGAAGCTCAGAAAAATTAAAATAGATCCAGGGCAACTTTGTACATGGCTTTAACTCACTTGAGACCCACAGAACATAACCGGTTGCCAAAAACTTATTGAAAACAGGGAAAAACTAAAATAAAACTATTTACTATGCTGGGACAACACTTAGGGAATGAAAACTGCATCTAAAACTACCCTACACTAACCAGTATGAAATTGATCAAACAAAACCATTTACAGGATGATTGAAATAGCTGCCCTTTCTCTTCAATATGCAATGGCTCTCAAGCTTAATGGCAGCTGAATAGAGATGGTACACTAAAAAATGTTTAAAAAATAAATACACTGCCTCATGAAAGAGGGTAGCAAGTTCACTTACCTCCTTAAACTGATCATATGCATTTTTAATCAAAGGAGGACAAGTAAGCTGAACATACTCTTGTTTGGCTATTAGTGCATTTTGGATATCTTCTTTTGTTGTACCTTCATGTACAGGTACAGGGTTAGTCCTGGGTGTTGTATTGGACTCCATTCGAGCTAGGTATTTGATTGGACAGCCTCTGGTAAGGGTAAATATTGAACTCTCCTTGCTGATCTCTTGTTGATCTTTAAAGACCTCATCTTTTCCTTGGAAAGATGCTGATTGGAGGTAAGATGTAGGTTGTTCCTTGGCTAGTACAGTTTGATCTTCTTGGCTAAGGAGTTGATATCCCTGTTGGATAACTGAAAACAAATCTTCAAACTGTAGTTCCTTATGCTCCTTGTCCATGACAGAATACACCTCCTCTTCAACAAGGTGGGGGAGCTCATCTAATAAGTTCACAAGCTGCAAGGCATTACCTTCAACAACCTCTTCAATAGTCTCACCAACTTGAATGGGCTGATCACATGCTTCCCTTTCATATGATACTAGTTCATTGTCTATGTTGGAACAAAAAGCTTCTATGATATCATCTAACTCATAATCTTGCATTAAATCTAGATGAGTTTTATCATTTAATTGCTCCATACCAGGCATAGATGTTATCATGCATGTGAGATCTTCATCTTTATCAACAAATTGAGGAAGTTGATCAAACAAGTCAGTGGTATTCTCTGGCTGCTCTAGATCAACTAGTAAAATAGGAACCCGCATGTTCTCTTCAACTTGCTCAACATAACCAGGTAGTTGATCAAATAAAGAAGTCAAATATTCTTCTTTATGTGGCCCCTTTTCCAATGAAACTTGGGTATCCTTTGCCTGCAAGTGAAGATCCTCAACTATCTACTATCCTACTTCCTGCCTCTCCTCCTGTTCGGAAAATTTTTGCCTCATTTTTGCCTCCTTCGCAGCTAGTTGTTGGGAAAGTTTCTCTTCCAATTGCCTCTTTTGCAACTCCTCTATTAGTGGATGTTGATAATCTGAATAAGCTTGAGTATTCTGCACTTGAGCAGAGAGCAGCTTCATTTGTTCTTCCTTAGCATCTATTTCCTGTTTAAGGTCTCCCTTGAACTAGATTCTTTTTGCCACTCTTTCTTGATCATAAAAGTAGACTTGCTCAGCCATTCCTTGTTGTTGCATAATGGTACCCTATTGCATCTTGATATCAACCAACATCTTAGATAGACATGCAAGCACTTTACTAATATCATTAATCTTCATATTGTGAAGACCTTGACTGAGATCCCACAACGTATGGTCAATCTGTTGGAGCAGGTCCAATATGTTTTGGTATGGATGCGTAGGAGCAGCATACTCATGATATGGAGGGTAATAGTAAGAATCTTCATAAATATTTGACATATTTTTAGTCAAAGAGCTGGAAACTCATAATTAATAGATTATTTTGAGACATACCAAATCTTGGTCTGCGGAACTAGAAGATTTGAGCTCGGAGTCGCCAGGTGTTATTCAAACTGCCTCCAAAGGCTGAATGATACTCAGGTAGACACCAAATCTCTCAGCATTTTGAATTCCACAATGATGCACTAGTACACAAAGTTGCCATGATATGCTGATATTAACCTTTGAAAGGCCTGAATCTTACTGGTTGCACATAAAAAACAAATAATAGATATGTAATTTTCAAACTGTCTATTCGACAGCGTCCCACCGAGCGTGCCAAAAATTGTTATCACATGAAGTTGCACCCATGTTGAACCTGATGTCCAACGCCTTAGTGTAACATGAGAAGACCTCTTAAGATGTGGGTTTCTTGTAAACAGAGGTCAACCTCCAGAGAAGGCCGGCTTCCTTGTTGGGTCATCACCTAAACTACAAATTTTGTAAGGAAAAGGGAGAAGGAATACATGGAAATTAAACTAACTCTATGGTGATACACCAAACATATAAGAACAATGAGATACTCAATTTACACCTGAATACTAACGATGAACATAAGATTACACATCAAATTATGTAAGCCTTACACTAACGTTTCACAAACAGGTTCGATTCACACACTTTTTTCGGGGAGGAAAGAAAGATTTTCACTGACTAGAATCCATGTATGACTAAGTGAACACAATTTTTGATTTGTATAATGATACTTTTGCAAAGGAAGGCATGAAACACAAGATAAAGTTATGAAGGAATGAAATAAATTCACAAAAATAACTTGACCATGAACCTGAAATGCACAGCACTCTGCAAGAACAAGGTGGAAATCCAAACATCAATAGTCACCAAGGAAAAATTTATATATCATGCTCCAAAATGAGTTACAAAATTCTGCTAATCCGAGAGAGGACTGTAGAAGTCATAGACTTCAAAAAAGCATCAGGAGAACTCCTTTACAAGAAGGAAAAAAATGCCTTATATACAAAAGTGAGGTCAGCCCCTTAGGGCTTACAAAATATCTACTTCTGAAAGATTTGCCCTTAGATCTTTTGATTGAATTTAATGCTGCACCTTACGTGTCCATGTCGATGAAGAGTCATTTCCTGGAGAAGCCTTCAGATCTTCCTGTAACCACTGCATTCACTTCTGGTCTTTGTGGTGATCTCTCAAAACTCCCCCCAGTCGAGCTTCTTTGAGTGCTCCTGAGCTCAGAACAGATCTGCGTCGATTCACATTCTTTTGATCTTCTTTTGCTAGTCAGACAGCCACGGCTTGCCTTTAGCTCCCTCTAATTGGCTGGCCATATGCCACATGAGACTGTCGACGGTCAAAGGCTCGCTCAGTCAGAATCGCATGTCGGTGAGACACTCATCGTGTCTCACTGATGCGATTATATCAGTCTGCAACTAATCAGCATGACTCATTATTGTCAGCGAGACCTCTTGCCGAATTGATTTTGTCTTGGCAAGGGCTCGTCCTCCTGTGCTTAATGGTCGGGGAGACCTTTCAAGTTGGTGAGACTCATCCTGAACTCCCAATGTTATACCAAGGGCTCCCTTTTTGTTGACGAGACCTCCTTGGTTCGCCTAGACCTCACATCGAGGTCTTCTCTTTCGTTGAGTTCATTTCGGTATCTCCCCGAGCTCCTCCTCATTCGGCAAGACACCTGAGTTTCGGTGAGACATTTTATCAAAAGAAAGAGGCTACCCCAAGACCCTTCATCTTCTGTCGGTGAAACATCCTTGATGTCACCCCGAACGCATTCCATTCCATTGAGCTCTTTATTTCCCTCGGCAAGACCGTGGCAAGTCGGGAAGACTTCATAGCGAGGTCCAACAGTCATACCGATTCTTGCTTCTGTCGCTGATACCACCTTCATTCACCGAGACATCTTATAGAATTCCTTTTCCTTTGGAAAACTCTTTATTCGGAAAGACATCCGGTGAGACCCTTGTTGTCGGCGAGACATTGGCCTATAGGCCAGACCTTTCACTGGGCTCCTTTTCTTTCGGCGATGAGTTTACTTTCTCTTTAGTCGGGGAGACAATCTTCATTCGCCGAGACTTCTCAGTGAACTCCCTTCCTTCACCGAGGGTGTATTTCATTTCAGGGAGACATCGCGTGGTCGGGGAGACCTTACCCCGAGCTTGTTTCCTTTTTTCGACACCACCTCATGAATGATTGTTGGCGAGACCTTCGTCTCGGTAAGCCCTCCTAGCAAAGCCCGCTTACATACGCTGAAGGCATCCTTTCGGTGACCTTCTGCTTTCACCGAGACGTTACACTGAGAGCATTTCATTTTGTGCTTTGTCGGCGAGATCCTCTACACTTGCCAAGACATCTCCCTGATGTAAAAGCTCTTGCTGATATGTGTATCCCTCTGACGCCAGTCGATGAGACATAAAGATCTCGCCAAGACCTTTCCGAAGGAGATCCTCACTAATAGGATCCCTAATGTGAAGCATTCAGACCTGATGGAACCCCTGGTAGTCGGCAAGACATCTGGAAGGTCTTGCCGACTATCACCTTAGAGGATAAATATGAAAAACTTGACTGAGGTCGACCTTTCAACCGAACTCCTTCAAAACTGGTGGGGCAGGGTCAAGACGAAACTAGAATCGGAACCAAAACCGGACTTGAAACTTCCCTGAAGTTTCAAGTTTGGATTCCATTCTGATCCCGCTCTCGACAAAACACAAGAGATGAAGGAAGAAAAAAGGAAAACAAAAGGGGAAACTAAGGAGGATACATCCCTCGAGCACAGGCCACGAAGAAGAGAAAGAAGACGAGTGGGACCAGGGTTAGAACTAGAACACAAGCAGGAACTAGAACTTTGGAAAAGTTCCAAGTTCGGGTTCCGACCCAGGCCCGTTAGAAAGAAAGAAAACACAAAACAGGGGACAAGGCGGGATCAAAACTAAAACCAATCCCGAGCCAAACACATCAGGGGCGGAAACAAAGAAAAAAGGGGCCCAACAAAGAATAAAACGGCAGAACTAGGGTCAGAACCAGATCAGAAACAGGAACCGAGACCTTGGAAAAGTTCCAAATTCAGATCTCGACCCGGTTCCACCCTCGGCAGAACAAGGAAAATGTAAGAAGAAAGCAAAAAGGAAAGAGGGAAAGACAAGGCAAGAAGAAAAAAGAAAACCCACCCCCAAGTTGAAGACCTGTACGCTGGGCTCAACCCTCTTGGGAGCCACATTTAATCCATGTGTCGAATTAAGACATCATTTTCCCCCGTATCTGCTCAAGAAGCAAACAAGTTAGAAAAATGTGATCATATTGCAAGTGTTCCTCCATTTGGTCTATGAGAACCTCTGTAAACATGGGTTACCCTACCTGATTGAGCACATAGGTGAAAAATGGGTAACAAATATATGTGGGAATGACATGACATTGACAAGTGTTGGATGTTGTGGTTGTGTTGTTGATATGTGGTTGTCATTGATGTCAACACTATTAGCATTAATTCATTAGAAGTTGTATATGTCGAGGATATTGAGAAAATTGTAATGAGATGAGTTGTAGGTTGTTAGTGGTGAAGTGAAGCTCATTATGTCGGTAAGTTTTGTACGTTGATGATCAGAGGTTGTGGACTAAAGGGTTTATTGTTGAGTGTATCTAGTTTATCCATGTCAAGTTTCAGAGATCTGCGTGAAGATTTGATCGAGTTATGAAGAATTATATTTTGACAATTTTTTTGCTACTTCAGTTTGTGTTCCTGATTGAAGATGATGCTATTTCATTTATTTTAGTTGTTGTGGATGCTTCTCTAGTGATTCATGATGTTTTTGGATGCTTCTAGATCATGCTCTATCTTTTTTGCATGTCTTTATTGATCGTTGTGCTTGTGGTTGGCAATTTTCTCTTGTGTGTTCATGTTTTTCTTGTTCTTGGCCAACATGGTGTTTGTAGTGTGTTGTGGATCTTTGAGGAGTAATTAATTGAAGTGTTTTCACATTGGAGATGTTTATTTGGGTCTTCACTAAGTTGTGGCCAACCTTAGTTGATTCACATTAATAATCTTTAGGATTTTGGGCTGATAGTTTATATTCATTTGATTATTTTGTTGAAGCCAACATGAAGGGATGAAATTTCTTCTTGCGCATATATAAGAGTGATTTCTTATTTGAATTCAGATGTTCTTTTGTGTACATATGTGTGAATATTGAACTAAATCATTATAAGGCAGAGTAGAGTGTAAAGAAGAGTGGAGAAGAGTGAAGATATGTTCATGTGCTTAACCAGAACCGTGATTAGGCATTAGCAGATGTTATTTTATCAATTCAAATCCCTACGGATGTAATCCGATTCTTTTTGTAAGATAGTGTGTCTTCCTTTGGGTACTTAACCCTTTTGTAATTAAGCAGTGAGCTATAGGAAGTGTGTCTGAATGCAAGTGCATTCCCCATATTTTCATTTCTTATACTTTTAATAGGGTATAATCTTGTGGACTGACCTCCACTGTGGTTTTTCCCCTAATAGGATTTCACAACAAAAAAATCTTGTTGTTATGTCTGTTTTTGATGTGTTGATGATTTATGCTTTCATAGTTATTAATCAGATCAAAGAATAATGTTAATGAGTTGAATAAGTTTTAAATTCTGTGACAACTAATTCACCCCGCCTCTCAGCTGTCTACCCTTGTGTTGCCAACAATTGGTATTAGAGCAGGTTCCTTGGAAGAAGTTTAACAACTTGAGGTGATTCAGGATGGAAAATTACAAGAAGGATAGTCTAAGATTTGATGGAACAAATTATTCTCTATGGAAGACTCAAATGGAGTGTCATTTGAGATGCATTGGTGAACCCTTTTGGACCATTACATGTAATAGGTATGTTATTCCTCATAATGGTCATACTACTACTTCTGAGATTAGAGATGTTGAGTATAATATCCAGGCTAAGGAATCATTGTTGAGTGCCTTGACTGATTCTGAGATGACAGATGTTATGGATCTAAAGATGGCTTATGAGATTTAGAAAAATTTGGAAACCTTGTATGAAGGTGATACTAATGTGAAGATTGCTAACTTGCAGAGTCTGAAAGGAAAATATGAAAATTTGAGAATGGGTGATGATGAGAACATTACTATTTTTATGCAAAGAGTGAATGAACTTGTGTGTGGTATTAGATGTGCTGGTGGACAGATAGACGAATCAGAGATTTGTTGCTAAAATGCTTAGATCCTTGCCTGATTCTTACAAAGTCAAAGCTAGTGCTATTGAAGAGCTTCGGACTATAAAAAATGTAACCAGAGACATGTTGGCTGGTAAGCTTACTGCTTTTGAGTTGAGTGAATTTGGTGATGCCCTTCCTAAGGTTGAATTTTCATTTAAGGCTACAACTTCCGAAAGAGATAGACACATATATGATCTGGGTGAGAGTTCATCTAGAAAGACATTCAAGTATAAGGATGAAATCATACAAATTGAAAAAGAAGAAAGAGAGTTGGAAGAGCTGGAAACACTTATTGTAAAAAGAGTACCGAGAGGAAAAGGTAAGTATGAAGGAAAATTGCCTCTTAAATTTTTTCCTTGCAATAAGATAGGTCATTTTGCATCAAGGTGTTTGGAAATAACTCCTAAACCAAGACATAACAAGCCTAGATTGAAAAAGAAGTGTTACTATGCTACTGATGAAGGTGTGACAGATGATGAATCTGATAAAGGAAATAGAAGTGATGATGAATGGGTATTTATTGCTATCAAGGAAAATAATCTTGTATCTACTGAATCTACTAGTTGTACAAATGTGGAGAAAGCCCTAGCTACTAGAGTTGAAGAGAAAGATGAATGGGTGATTGATAGTGGATGTTCACATCATATCACAAGAGATAAAAGTAAGTTTGTGAGCTCAGAAAAGTATGATGGTGGTGTTGTGAGATTTGGTGATAATACAACTAGTGTGATCCGTAGCGAAGGATGCATTTCTCTTGATGGTAAACATAATACTGATGATGTCCTGTATGTGGAAGGCTTGAAGCATAATATTTTAAGTGTTGGTCAAATGGTTGATAAGGGATACAATCTTCAATTCAAGGATGGAAAGTGAAGAATACTGAGTTTCAGAAATGTAACTGCATCAACTACAAAAACAAAAGGTAATATCTTTCACTTCAGTTCTACTAGAAAAAGTTGTTTGATTGCTCAAGTTGATGAAAGTTTGTTATGGCATAGGAGAATGTGTCATGTTAACTTTGATAATATTGTCAAGATAAGTTATACTAAGGTTGTGAGAGATCTACCTAAGTTGGTGAAACCTACTAATGCCATATGCAAGGAATGTCAGTTAGGAAAGCAAACTAGAATTTCATTTTGAAGCAAACAACATTGTTCAAATGAATTGTTATAACTTGTGCATACTGATTTGTGTAGTCCCTCTAAGGTAATAATTTTACAAGGTTACGGGTATTTCATGTTACTCATTGATGATTATTCAAGAATGGTGTGAGTTACCTTATTAAGGGAGAAATTTGAAGCACTGGAAAAGTTCAAGACCTTTAAGGCTATGGTTGAGACAGACATAGGTATGAAGATTAAATTTATGAGATCAGATAGATGTGAATTCACTTCTGGTGAATTTAATTCTTTTTGTGAAGAACATGGAATAAAGAGACAATTATCTGCATTGCGGACCCCTCAACAAAATGGAGTTGTGGAAAGGAAGAATAGAACAATTGAAGATGATGCTAGAACTATGATGTTGGAAGGAAATGTCCCTCATATCTATTGGAGAGAAGTTGTGAGTACTGTTGTGTACACATTCAACCGGGTACAAATCAAAGGTGATACTGGTAAGACCCCTTTTGAGCTATGGACTGGTCAAAAGCCTACTATTAAATATTTCAAGATATTTGGAAGCAAATTTTATATCAAGAGAGATGAAGACATGGGAAATTTTGATGCTAGGAGTGATGAAGATATCTTTCTAGGTTATTCTACTAATAGAAAGGCCTACTAGTGTTACAATAAAAGATTGAGGAAAATGGTTGAAAATGAAAATGTCAAGGTTGATGAAGACATAGGTACACCATCCAGAACCTGTGGATATGATTTTGATGATCAAAATATCAGTACAAACAAAGGAAATCAAGTTTAGACTACAAATGAAGTGCAAATCATTCTAGTGGATCAAGAAAATCAAGAGGAAGAAGAAACCAGTGAAGTTGCAGAAGAGAGAACACAAGAGTCTGAAGTTGAAGAACAACCTAAGAAGACTCCAAAGTATGTAAGATTGAATCATTCAGAAGATAAAATTATAGGTGATAAGAAACAAGGTGTCCAAACTAGGAGAAATATTGCAGGCTTGATTTCAAAGACTGAGCCTACTAGTTTGAATGAAGCACGTAAAGATGAGCATTGGGTTGAAGCAATGAAATAGGAACTAAAATAGATTGAGAAGAATGATACATGGATTCTTGTTCCCAGACCTAAGGATAAGAATGTCATTGGAACTAAATGGGTCTTTAGAAACAAATTGAATGAGCAGGGAGAAGTGGTAAGAAACAAAGCAAGACTAGTATGCAAAGGATATTCACAAATGGAAGGAATTGATTTTGAAGAGACTTTTGTTGTTGTTGCTAGAATTGAAGCTGTAAGATTATTTCTTGCCTATGCTGCTTACAAGAACTACAAATTTTATCAGCTGGATGTAAGTCAACTTTTCTAAATGGTGAATTGGAAGAAGTGTATGTTGAGCAACCTGATGGATTTCAGTTGAATGATAAGGGAAATATGGTGTGTCGGTTGAAGAAAGCATTGTACAGACTCAAGCAATCCCCTAGAGCATGGTATGCTAGATTAGACAAGTATTTGCTAAAGCTTGGATTTAACAAAGGTACTGCTGATAATAATTTGTATTTCAAGAATGGTAGTAAAGATTTGATTGTTGAAGTCTTTGTTAATGATATCGTTGTTGGAGGAGATGATGGTTTGTGCACGAAGTTTGCTAATGAGATGAAGAGTGAATTTGAGATGTCAATGATTGGTGAGATGA
The DNA here is from genome assembly GCA_007258455.2 of Sequoia sempervirens. Lineage (NCBI taxonomy): Eukaryota > Viridiplantae > Streptophyta > Pinopsida > Cupressales > Cupressaceae > Sequoia > Sequoia sempervirens. Next base: position 466,836,850 of record VDFB02000003.1, on the reverse strand, counting down.
AATTATTTTTGGGATTGCAAATTACTCAATTAGATAAAGGGATTTTTATCTCAGTCCAAGTATGTGAAGGAATTGCTGAAGAAGTTCAGTATGGAAGATTCAAAGCCAGTCGGTACACCCATGGTGACTGGATGCAAGTTGACAACAAAAGATGATTCTCCGAAGGAAAATCAGACTAGATATAGATCAATCATTAGTGGATTGTTGTATTTAACTCAAACTAGGCCTAATATCATGAATGTTGTATGTATTGTTGCAAGATTTCAAGCTGATCCGAAAGAATCTCATGTGACTGTTGTGAAGAGAATTTTTAGATACTTGGAGGGAACAATTGACTTTGGCCTATGGTATCCTAAAGATGATGATCTTAATTTAAGTGCCTTTACTAATGTTGATTGGGTAGGAGATGTAAATGATAGGAAAAGTACTAGTGGTGGAGCATTTTTCTTGGGTAAGAAGTTGATTTCATGGTTAAGTAAGAAGCAGAATACCATTTCCTTATCTACTGCAAAGGTTGAATACATTGTTGTTGCTAACAATTGTAATCAAGTCCTATGGATGAAATAGATGTTGAAGGATATCATAGTTGTGTATAATGAGCCTTTGATGCAGCGAGGTTTACCTATCCTAAATGATGCAAAGAAGGAAACAACACTACACAACCTCAAGATTAGCCTAGTTGAACTAAAACAAAAGAAAAGATAAATAAGAAGAGATTTACCTTTGTTCAAGTTGATATTTTTGTTGGCCCTTTGATTTTCACTAATGTGTGTTCCTTGATGGAAAGAGTGCTAAAAGTGGATGCAAAACGATCTTGATGGAATGAAGATTCAAATGAGAGATTTGGGTATGTGAGAAAGTGAACAAAATGGATACAATGAAAGCTTGAAGCTTCAACAATGGAGGATGGATGCAAGTGATTGAAAATGCTTGTGTTAGAGAGCTTGAACTTGTGAATATGACAATGCATAATGTGTTGTTAGAGAATGAAAGAAAATATTTCATTTTATGGGAAGAAGCCCTAAAGAAATGGACAATTGAGATCTTGCCAACATGGGCAAGATGAAGGGTTGTGGTGAGTTGAGGACTTACAAGCCCTTACATCTTTCCATGTGGAAGATGAAGTGTCACAAGGAAAAATGAGGTGGAGGGAGTACAAATGATGTGGAGGTACTTGCAAGTACCTTGGGCTAAGGATGATGATGACAAGTGAGAGAACCATGGGAATGAGTGAAGTTGTTGGAATAATAAATGTGAATTTTAAATTCACATAATTGGGAGCATCTTGTGGACAAGACAAGGTTCCAAAAAAGGAAGCTAAGAAGTACCTTGGATAAGACAAGGTCCCCAAAATGTAGGACTTTGACCCATGTGAGTGATGTGACTTTTCAATGATCACATGGGGAAGAGGAGGGTCCTTGGAGGACTAAAAGTGAATTTTAAATTCACATGGGGAAGACCAAAAAGAATTAAAAATTCCTTGGGGAATGGGAGAGTTGACCAAGATGTTGATTGGATTAGCTAATCAATGATTAGAAGACAGTTAGTGGCTAATGAAGATTAGGAGATAACTTTCAAAAGTTGGAGGATGTGACACATCCTAATCAAGGATTAGACATGTGCACATCCCTAATAATGGGATTAGGAGTAGATTATGATTAAGAAATAGGTGATGGAGAATGTGACATGTGAGGAATTAAATAAGTGTATTATTTATTTAATTCTTTTAGGAATTAGGCATTTAATTATTAACTAAATACCTTAGGGATTTAGAAGAATTTAAGGGTAGTAATAAAATAATAGCAATATTACTTAATTAATGCAAATATGAAGATGTTTAGATGAACAGGGATAAACTTGGAAAAATGTAGGTGTCTTCATTTTTCCCCTCTCTGAGATGGTGTTACGAAGTAGCATCATTTCAAAGAATATTAAAACATAGAACCCAGAAGAAGATTATTAGATTGGAAAAGATGCCCCAGTCATTCAAAGGAGTGACTAGGGAGATGGATGATGGGAGTGAAGATGAAGATTAGGGATTGACGATGCCCCCTTGAGAGGACATGTGGTTTCAAGAGAACACAGGTGTGCTCTTGAAATGGATGAGATGATGCAAAGGGGTATATGAGGAAGATGATGCAAAGTGATGGACAAGAGAGGATGATAAACGATAGAATATTGTGAAGCACAAATGGATTTAAGGACAAAGGGGATGTTGCCCCAGTCAAGCTAGAAGCCAAAATAGGTTGATGATGGATGGAGTGTTGTTGATGAGAGAATGAATATCCTGAAACAACATGAGGATAGGGAAGGATACATCCTGATGATGATAATGAAAGTGTTGTTGATGAGGGAAGGATACATCCTAGAACAACACCAAAGGATAGAGAAGGATACATCCTGAAGATGATGACAATGATGATTGTTGTGCAGTTTTTGCACACACGCCCCGCTGAAGGCAGGGACCCTCTTTCGCTTGGGTTTTGGTGTCTTGGCCCTTTCATTTTGAGGTTTTATCTGATTTTGGCATGTGCTTAAATGTTTATTTTGATTGCCTAAGTGATCCCCCTAAGTTATTCATTGAAAATCTTAAGCTCTAGGTGAAGTTCAGGTTTTCACCCTAGTTCAGGACTTTCCACCCTGGCCGGATTTTCCCAAATCCTGCTCGGATTCCGGCTGGGCACTATCGTTCAGAGATTTTCGGTCTTCGTGGAATTCCGCGTGGACCATATTTTTTTGGATTTCGTCCTGTCATCGGGTTCCTGGATTTTCTAGCTTGTCTTGTCAGTGGCATTATTTCTTCTCGTATGAGATTTGAACGATGTATTTAACCAGTCTTTGGGAATATTTGTGTCATTATGCTTTATCATTTGTCATCAATTGAGCTAAGGAGTTAGTGTTTTTTAGTATTGGAGTTGATTTTGAGTGATTGATTACAAATTATTCAGTTTGGTAAGAGCATCCTGTGCATTTTGCTCATTCGGCACTATTAAGCTGGTATTTGTTGCCTCGTCTGAGTTCCACTGTGTCCATGGTATGTATTTGATCGCCTTCTCTTTCATTGATGGCTATGGAAATCATTTTTATGTTGATACTGCTTTGGCATCTTGGTTTTATTGAGGTCTGAATTCCTGAATGGCCGCTCATTTCATGGCTAGGGTTGCCCAGTAGTGTTTTACTTATCATTTTCAAGTGAGTTTTGAGGTTATCCATTCATTTGCATCATGAAGATTCTTGCTTGAGAGTTTTTGGCTCCTCTAGTAATGGCCTAGCATGTGAAATGATCTGATTTTTAGTTGACATGTGCGTTAATGGTGGACCTGTAGGGTTTGGTATTTAGGGCATCACCATTTAACCCTGCATCATTTTTTAAATTGGCTTTGAATACTAAGAAAATCCATAGAGGGCTCATACTAAAATTGTACTAGGATCAAACCCTTGAAATTCATGTTCAATTTGATGATCTGGGTGAAATCGTGATTTTGTATTGTAGTTCGGGTTTCGCAGTCAGTCCGAGATTTTTCATCTCCGGCGGATTATCCGTCTCTGGCAGATTTTCCCGCCCTCCTCTGTTTCCCCAATTTTCTTTGATCTCCCAGAATCTGCATGCTTTAAGAGTTTTTCCTTATCTGCGGATTTCTGCTGACCTCGAATTTTCCCAAAGTCCTGTGTCGCCTAGTTTTTCTGAAGTTTATGAAGTGTCTTTTCCTTCGTAGAAATTTGTCTCCGATGGATTTTCCCGAAATCTGGTGAAATGTAAAGAAGTATGGAATAGTTGGATTTATTAATGATTTATGATGCATTTTATGATTATTCCATGCTATTTTTGGATCTCACATGTGGTTTATTGATTGATAATGATCAGACTTAATTGCTAACAAGGTGTTTCATGATTATTCCACTGGAATCCATCTAGTCCAGAATTTCTGAAATTCCTCCCTAGCTCAGATTTCGTGAATGGTCATGAAACCCGAAGTTTATCAAGATCATTTTATATGAGATTTAATGACATCTTGTTTGTATGAGGTTCATTCTAACGGTGTTTTGATGGATTAACGTTGGTTTCCTATGGTTTTATTATGTTTCCATTGTTGAGTGCAGGCTGAATCAAGCAAGGCAGCGGCTGGGTCTTTGATGACTGATGCAGAAAATATTAAGATGGCCATCAAGAGAAAGATCCCTAAGAGTAAAATTACATCAGTCTGGTCTTAGGTAACTGATACTAATGTTGAGTTGTGGGATTACAAAGAGTTTAAAGGAAGAATGGCAGCCGAGGATCTTCCTTTGGTGGCTAGAAGAATGAAGGAGTCAGGCTTATCACATGTGGCTAGTTTTCCTTCCACAATTCAGTGTTATGAGCTTTTCCTCGAGTGCACCAGACACTATGATTATGATACACAAAGAATTATTGGTCCTCAAGGGAGAGTTGTGGTGAATCTCAACCCTGTTTCCATTGCTCAAACTTTTGATATGCCAAACAGATCTCATGTGGTGGCATTCAACATGAAGGCAGCTCAGGAGTTCTATGACGAACAAACTGTCAAATCTCAACAACTCATTAATTCCTAGCTGGAGAATCCCAAGTCCCACTATTCCAAGTTGCCCAAGCAGCTATTCAGGGCGAAGTTCAAGAAAGAATATTATGATGCCATCACTCTTCTTAGCAAGGTGGTTGGATTGAAGAATGTTGGCATATTCGAGAATTGGATGTGCCATGTGATTGTGAGGATGGAGTAGGAGAAGACTGATTACCATTGGGTAGGAGTCATTAGTAGAGTAATTCATGAGCAATTGTCCAGTGTGTTGCAAACAAAGACCTTCACAATGACCTCATACTTGGTCTATGCTCTTTTCAGATTTCACCCATATAGAGGATTGGATACAAAGGGAATCTTTGGATAGGATGTCATTTATGAGGTTTTCCCTCAGTTACATTTGGGAAGTTCAAGCTATAGGAGTGTGAATGATGCATTCACCATGCACATCACTAGATTACTTTAGGGGGCAGAACATGTAAGGATTTTTGACCAGGCAAAAGAGCTCATCAAGAAATATGGTACTTGGTTTATCCAATTCCCAACCTTCTCATACATCCGGGTTGATGGTTGTCAGAGAGCTCCTTACAAACTTCCAAGGTATCCCACCGATCACATTATACTGTTGGAAGTAACTAGGAAAATCTATGACTTTGATGCCATTGTCAAGAGAGACAAACATAAGATTGGATTTGGTGGAGACTTCCCTTTAAGGATTGGCATTGGAGAGGCATGTCCTTCCATTATTTATGCCCAGGCTTCAGAAGAAGAAATGAGTACCCTTGGTTTGTCTTTTCATTCCAAGAGATCAAGGTTTGATATCACAGGTGAAGCCCAAAAGAAGGCTAGTAGGGAGTATAGCCATAAGGTCGATTTGGAGGACTATTGGGTCAACTGTAGTGATGAATTTGAAGTTAGGAAGAAGAATTTTTCTTGGCTCCTAGTCGAGTCAGTTCAGTTGTACAATGTAAAGGCAGTTCCTGATCAATTGGAAGATGATGGGGACTTGATTCAAGGTCATGCCTATGAGGCAGTGAAGGATAAGCCAATTGATGACGTAGACTGGCTAGAAGAAGAAAAAACAGAATTGAAATAGCTAATGGATCCAATTATCAACTTTACCAAGATGTGGCTAAGGCACAAGCTATGGGAGCTAGAGAATGAGGGAGTGAAATGTACCTATGAGCTGATGGGAGATATGGACCCTCACTCCACTTCTGCGGAATCAACTGAGTAGGATCCTAAGGGCACAGGTAAGGTGGATTCTCCTTTCAAAATTAAGATAAAAGGTGTTCAGGAGGAGGAAGTCCAAGAAACAGAAAAGAAAAGAAAGCCCATTGCTAAGAAAAGGTCAAAGACTAAGAGGTCTGAATAGAAAGAAATGGAAAAGCAAGGTTCTAAGGTTGATGCTCCTGTGCTCAAAAGAAGGAGAATTGTTAAATTGTCATAGAAGGTGAGTTCCAAGGTAGGAGAGGCAGAAGTTACCCCACCGGTGGTAAATGTAGAAAGCTCAGAAGAGAAGGCATGAGTATATACAAGGAGATCTAGAACTCCTTCTCCCAAGGATAGTGTGCCTAAGACAAACCTTCCTCCGATTGTTTCTCATGAGGAGCGGCATGATGATGTTCCTTCCACCCATGAAGCTCAAAGTGGACTTGGAGAATCCAAAGAAGTTGAAGATCATCCACATACTGAAGGAGAGGAATTCCATGAAGGTGACATTTACAGTGCAAAAGCTGAAGTTGAAAAGGTAATGCAATCTCCCTTAGTTGCATATGCAGAGTCACCAGTTATGAATGAAGAGGTTAAATCCCCTCCTAAAGAAGAGGAAGTAGAAAGGATTCCATCCCCTATACATGAAAAAGAACATGCTGAAGAAAAGGAGGGCAAGACAGATGAGATTCCTGAGAAACAAAATTTGAGTGAAGAGGCCCCTAAGGTACAACAGGAAGAAAAATAGACTGAAGTGCATTTGGAGTCCACTGTTCCAGAATGGTTGGACAAGGAGATTAAAAGAAAGCAGGTTGTTGTGGAAGATAGTCCACCGAATTGGGATGCGCTGTTAGCCAAGATTGGAAAAGACAAAGGTAAGAAGAAGGCTAGGATAATCTCAAGGATTGAAAGAGATGAGGCTAGTAACAGAGTTGTTCACATTGCAACTCCTACCCTAGATAAAAATAGAGATGATGTGATTGGAAAATACTACAATGTGCAGAATTTCAATTTAGGGCCCACATCTGTTGAGCAAGATATTGAAGATTACCAGGGTTCTAGTGCAGTTATCTTGGGTAGATTGAGGAAGGAAATAAAGACCAAGCAAGAGCTAAAGAAGGAAAATGATAATCTCAATAAATGCTTAGAGGATTTGATGAAACCCTTGCAATCAATTAACCCCTTCGTTTCTGCTGCAAAACCTTTACCCCATGAGACCATTACCGAGCTTGAAAAGATGAAGGCATCCAATCTTGCTACTACAAATTGGCTGCAAGAGATGCGAACCAAGGGTAATGAGGCCATCAAATATGTTCTGTCAACAGAAAAGGATGTTGCAAGGATGACTGATTGGTTGAAGTTGGTGTTAGCACAAGACAAAGAAGATACAAATCTCCTGTTGCAGAAGACCAAAACTATCATGGAGTACACTAGGGATAAGCTAGTAAGTGATAAAAAATTTCCTTCCTCCAGAGCTACCGAACCTTGGGAGTGGTTTGAAGCATTGCAAATTAGGCAGAAGGTGTTGAAGAAGATTTACAAACAGAGGAGGCAGATTGATGATACCCTAGTTGGGGTTTACAATGGTTCTATTTCTTTCTTTGATATTATGATAGGGAGAAGGAAGATTTCCCCTAAGTATTTGAGTTTAGAACAGTTGAGGAAGTGGTGGCATGATGTTTATGCCCCAATTAATGATGATTCCATTTCTGAGCACCAGTTGGATGATGCGGCTACCTACATTGTTGTTATTGATAAATATGACATATAAGGTGGATTGGGATAAGTCGGTAAAACAATCAAGGGAAGAAATTGCATCAATTGAGAACTGACTTAGGGTTTAGCCTTTGCCACCTGTGGTTGACTTGGATAGGGTGATTTTGAAGGTTCATGAGATGCTGGATTGAAATAAGGACAAAGGGGAAGGTAGTTAATGATTGACTGCATCGATATTTGTGCTTCCCTATTATTTTTCCATGAATTGGTCTGAGCTGCATTGGAGATCCCAGGCCGACCTGGATGAAGTTCATGCATTTAATGTGAATTTATTTCATTTTGAATTTTTCCAGGCCGATTTGTTGTGCTTTATTATTATTGTAAAATCTCATCTAGGCCGACATGTTTTGGGGGTTCTATAAATATGGCTTTTCGCCTTGTTTGTAAGGGTTAAGAATTTTTAGACATAGACACATAGAGAGATAGTTAGAAGCAAATTAGTAGAGCAAGAGTTAGCAAGTAGTTGATCTCAAGCAAATATTGTAACAAAAAGCTGGAATTGTTGCTACAGTGGATAATTTGATGCAAGTAATGACATTGTGATTTGGTGTCGCACTTGTGTTCTTCTTATCTTGCATGGTTCTTGTTGTTCTATCTTTAGAATTTCTTTGAGGAAGATAGTATTAGATTAGATTTGGTTTAATAGTGTTTATGGTTTAATATTTGAAGTGTTGCAGTAATCCCTGGTCCATACTTTTCGCAACCAACTGATTGTTAGTTGCTTTGCAAAGTTAGCCTGGACTTTATATTCATTATGCTTAGTTCAATTGTGAGGGTTTATTCATTTCAATTGCAATAGGGTTTTTTGAATGAATGTTCATGATTTGAAAATATTAACACCTTAGAAGATTGCATTGTTTCTATTAGATTGCAGACTTATCTGGGTCAAGTGGGAATTAGTTTTGAGGGATTGGTCCATTTCGAGTGTTGATCATTTGTATTGTTAATCCTAGGTTTAATATTAAGTTTAGAAATCTCTTTGAAACCCTCATCTTTTGTTATTTCTTTGATTATTGGATTAAATTTGGGATTGAAGTATCATCATATTGTTAGATCTGATAAATTGAGATTTAGTATTTTGCTTGTAGTAAGGTCCCATTGTGATTACCAGCATTTTCACATATATCACTGAGTTGTTTATGCATTGTCAAGACTTGACATTAGAGACCTTGGGGTTATCTCTTAAGGCTTGTTGATAGAGATTTACCTTTCAAGAGAGATAGGATTTCATATTATGTCTGAGTTGTTGCTGTGCAGAAAACATCATCAACAATGATGATTGGATCAAGGCTTGTAGCAAGGCTAGGAACAAGACCAAGGATGTGATTAGATTATTTGTGCTAGATTGAATGGATAAGGATTGGATTGAGATGTGAGATGAATGAAAAGAATGAAAATGATGGAGGAATTGATCATGAAATGCAATCCTAACACGATTTTCCATTTTTGGAGCACTAATTTTTGCTATAGCATAAGACACCAAGTGCCAGGGTATGTGGAACCAAGGCGGATTAATGTCTAATGCATAAAACAAACATAACAGACAAAAAGGCTATTCCAACACCCCAAAGTCACAAAGACCTTGGTCAATCCAGGCATTGGAATAACCACAAGCACAAAAGGATGCCCCAGCATAACACAAGACCGCAAGAGTCTTTGTGGGTACTACGTGGGAAAATCGAGAAGAGAACAACAAAGAAAAGATCAAGATATGCCCCTATGTTTACCAGTCAAAGCACACCATGATATGATGGATCAAGGTGACCATGACAAGTGAAGATAGGGAGCTCAAATGATAAACAAAAGACAAAAGCATCAAAAGATCACAATCAATTTCAAATGTCCTTTTCCATAGGATCAAGAGGATGAATGGGGTTGATGAGTTCTGTTAGGAAGGATGCATCCTATTGAGACCAAAGATGGATACTAAACTAAAAGATAAATGATGACACATGAGGTTCCAAAACTGATTGAATCTCATGATACGAGTGGATCTCATTTGTGAAGTACCGGCTAGATAAGGACATACTTGATGATAGGACATGATACACGGGACACAAGATTGACATACCTTAATGACCTAGGGGCTTAGGGCTCTATCAAAGATTAGCCTTGCTTATGTGAAAGTGCAAAGCCCTTGTAGTTCGATAAAAGATCATGGATAAAAGCGAAAAGGGGACAATGGAGACAAGGATGGAGGACAAAAGAAAAGCCTCAGGGGTGTATCAAATGATCGACCTTGCCTACGTGAAAGCATAAGGGCAACATATTTTTTAAAAATACCAAAGATAAATGATGGACAAGGGATGATGAGATAACCCTGATAGGGGGATAAAATGATGGGACCGATATGATGAGACAAGATAGACCTATTGGATTGGATTGAATGATAGCGATCACACAAAGCTCAGGGATGGGATAATTATCCAAATAATCAAAAGATGAATTGGGATGATGATATGATGGATAGATAAGTGATGAAAATTGAGAGGAGATGGGAAAGGTGTGTGAAAAAGGTGGGATTAATGATGATGAGATAGATGGCATTGGATTGCATGGAGAGTAGCCTATAGGTAGATACCAATGACAAGGGATTATAAGATGGGATGAGGATAAGGAGATAAGGATGGGGAGAGGAAAAGGATTGTTTGGATTGGTAAGGAGATAAGAATGGGGAGATGGAGGGACTGATAAGATCGATGAATGATGTCTCCAAGGACTATGTCACAAAGAAGAAAATGCCCCCACTCTAGATATGTCATGCATGATGAGGCAGGAGGGATGGAAAATGGGTGGATGGGAAGATAAAGGAGATAAATGGAGGAGGATATGAGGGGTGGATGAGGGAGGGAGATGGATGTGGAAAGGAATACAATAGTGTATGGATGAAGGGGGAACATAGGCCAAGAGGTGTCCAAAGAATGTATATATGTTTTCCCCTATCTTTATCAAGATCACAAGAAGGATGGGGGGATTTTGATAAATGGGATATGACAAGCAGGATGTGTAAAATAGGGTGGATGGAGGAGATGGGTGAAGGGGATGCAGTTGCCCCCAAGTGTGGAAGTAAACTGGATGGGGGATTTACACATGATGCCTATTTTCCAGGTTTTCATCATGGTACTTATCCAAGGCGCTTGTTCACCAAGTTTTCACCATGGGACGAATTATTTCTCTTTACTTTTATTTTTTGATTTTTTGAATAAGTGGATTTAGAAGACATGTGATAAGAAGATTGATGAAGGACTCAAGCATCAAGGTCCATACAATGTATTAAGAGCCCATGTGTGAAGTGACTATTTGATGTTGGTACAACCTTATTAGGATAAATGGATTATGCAAGAGAATAGATTAAAGGGGTTTGATGTGGGAGATATGTGGGATAATGGATGTGATGTTGGAAAATGTAGGGATGGAAGGATGGAGTGGATGCATGATGGGGTGATGAGTTCAGGACCAACATTGGCACATATGGTGGTGGATTTGAAAGGATAGGAGGATTAATGGATGGAGAATGTGGGGATAATGGAGGAGATGGGATAGTGAATTTTGGGACATAAGGACCCAAAAAATATTTAGGAGATGGTGGATGAGAATGATTAGCTTTGGGATTAGCAACCATGGATGTTGTTATGGATGCTTCATTTGAAGGCATTGCATCATTTTTCTTTGGGATCCACATGGTTTTGATTTTTGCTTTGGTGGGCCTTTGTGGCCAAAGGATTTGATTTTGATTTTGGATTTGATTTTTCTTTTCTTCAACATGTCTTTTAGAGGGGACATGAGGAGCTTTAGATTCATGTGGATGTTTAGATTTATGCATTGTTGCTTTATCATCCAAAATGCTTTTAGTAGCAATGGGATGGGTGTGAGGAGATGAATGATGTGAAGTGACAAAGGTAAGATGGTGAAATGTGGATGGAGGATGTGTAGGTATGCACCTTTGTTGATCTTGATTAGGGGACATGAGAGTGGTATGTTTATGGTGGGTGGCATGGATAGGTGATGGAGGGATAAAAGGATGAATAGGATGAGATGGAGGAGGTAATTTTGGGATATAAGGGCCCAAAATAGACTTGGTGGATGGAGGATGCATGATGGGTGATGGAGGGACATAAGGACCCAAAATCGATGGAGCAGATGAAGGAGGAATATGGATGGTTTTTTGGAGCCAATATGATGGAGGAGGGGGGATGGCAGCAAATGATTTGGTGGAGCGATGGGAAGATCCTATATTTCTTTTGGAAGAGGCTCATTGAGGACGTATAGAGGTTGTACCAACATTTTTGGATTGCAGTGAGTCTTTAGAGATATGTCCAAGACCTTGTGTATAGGATTGTTCTTTGACTTGGATGGACTCTAAAATATATTTCTCATGAAGTCCTAAACCTGTTCCTTGATAGTTCATGTTCTTGAGCATGCAATCCATGGTAGGATTTGTGTTATTCTTGAAGAATGATGCGAGTCCATTGTTAGATGGAGGAGGATGGATGGTATATATTCTTTGTTTTTCTTTTGCAAGGAGACCACCATGGAAGAATGTGAGGGTACCAAGGGGGTACAAAAGTGATGTGGGGATAGTAGGTTTAGGTGACAATGGAGGATCATGAGATGGAGATGATGGGATAGGAACAGCTTGATCAGGATGAGTGAGTGGTAAGGAATCAAGAGAGGGATTAGGTGACATGATAGGATCTAAAGTTGTGGCAGCAAGTGATAAGGGCTCATGAGATGGAGCGGTGGGATCTTGAGTGACAAGGGGATCATGGGATGGAAGGGATGGGGGACTATGATCTTGAGATGGACTAGATGGGATGGCAAGATCTTGATCGGGAGGAAGGGATATGTTGGTATGGTTTGCAGCAAGCTCTTGGCATGACTCATCTTCTATGGGTTGCATGATGATGGAGTGTTGGAGGGACTCCTCAAGTGGGGGAGATGGAAGGATAGAGGATTCATGAGGTTCATAGGAGGGTATTTCAGTGAGACCAAGACTAGGGGGAGTGGATTGGATATGTGGATCTGCAATGGGTTGGGAGAATCGAGGTGTAGGAGGAGTGGATTGGATTTGGTTATCTTTGATGGGCTCGACAGATCTCGAAGTAGGAGATGGGGGTTCAATGGATTCAGTGGATTTGATGGTTTCACCGATTTGAGTGGTGCTAGGGGTGGTAGCATCAATGATAGGTGTGGGCTGGAGAAGGGTCTCATCACTAGTGACTATGAATGATGGATTGGGATGTCATGGTTCCACAACTTCAATGTGTGGAGTTGGGGATGTCTTCTTTGTCATAAGTCCTTGGAGAACTTCTAGAGTGAGAATTGTGCATACTCTAGGCTTAGATGGTGTGTTAGGAATAGATGAAGGATTAGCGATTAGTGGAGGACTGGGATTATGGATTGGTGGACTAGGATTAGACAAAGGAATTGGATTGGGTGTAGGACTTGGATTAGATGGAGGATTAGGATTGGATGGAGGGTTAAGGAAGGGACATTGTGATAGCAGACTAGAATAGGAAGATGTTAGAGGGATTAAATGGGGAATTAAGATAAAGGTATTGGGATGGTGGATTAGGATGGGGGGATTGGGATGAGGGATTGGGATAGTAAGATGATGATGTTGGATTAGGATAGGTTGATGGGGGTGTAGGATTAAGATAAAAAGGTGTGGATGTAGGATTAGGATGAGTATACTGGTAAGGGGGATTAGGATAAGGGGACATGGATGGGGGATTGTAATAGGAGTACTGGGATGGTCGATTAGAATGGGTAAATTGGAATGGTAGATTAGGATATGAATATTGGGATGATGGATTAGGAAAAGGGGATGTGGGTGTTGGATAAGAGGAAGGTATAGATGAAGGATATGGTGGATATGCAGATGGGGAAGATAGTGAGTATCCCTTGTCAAAGGTAGCATAAGTATTGCTAGTAGGTGTGGATGAAGACATAAAGGGATAGCTCAAAGGGGTGATTGGATTTTGGAAAGCGGTTGGACAACTCTTACTAGAAATGATAGAATCAAGGGGATCTATGTTGTATATATCTTGATCAACAAGACTCTCATTATCGCCATCAACATAATTAGGGTTTCCCTTTACTACTATTGATGGAGGATAAGGATTCATGATGGATATAGATTGGACGATTAGAAGGAAAGAAAAGGTGATGAAAGTATAAATAGGATGGATTGGAAGAAGATGGAGGAATGGATCCTAAGATTTGTTTTGATATCATGAGATCTTTGATGCAGACGGACTAAAGCTTGGATCGGGATTGGATTAAAGCTCAAATTAGTATGATGCAATGGGATTGATTTTGATGATCGGATTTGATTATCAAAGGATGATTACGACATTGAATCTACTTTGAGATGGAAGTAGATTGGTTGGTGATTGAATAGGGATGTGGTTGGATTGGATTACATAAGGTCAATTGATGAAATGATCAAATGATGGATTGGATAGGATGATGGAAGGGATTCTAAACCAAGTTCAGAGATTACCCTAGGTGACTTAGGATGTTGATTAATCTGATTAAAGGATAGATAGATGATTGTGGCACCGAATCCACCTTAAGATTGAAAGTGGATTGATTAGGCCGAATGATGATTGACTGACTCAGGATGGATGACAATCCTAAGCAAATGTTGATGATGACGATCGGATTCAGATACCTAAGCCAATTTGGATCATGAATTCAAATGAAGTTTAGAGGATTTGGATGGGGAAAACCATGAAAGATACGTAACCTAGAGATGCTTTCAAATGATAGATGAATAACCTTGCGAGAATGTAGATGGATTGAAATGCAAACTACGGGTGAATAGAGCATACAAAATGACTAGGGGAAGTCCAGGTTCACCTATTGGTGGGAAGGTTCACCCATGGAAGGTCAGGTTTGCCCATTCAAGTTCAGGTTTTCCCATTCAAGGTCAGATTCACCCATTCAAGGTTAGGTTCACCCATTCAAGGTCATCTTTGCCCATTCAAGGTTAGGGTTGCCTATTGAAGGTCAGGTTCACCCATTGAAGGGCAGGTTCGCCTATGGAAGGTTAGGGTTGCCTATTGGTTGGGAAAGGTCACCTATCTACTTTCTAACCCTTAGAACAAGGAAAATGACTCTCGAAATGGGTAGACAAACTCTCAGAATGGGGAGACTGATGATTAGAATGGGGAGATGGGCTCTCGAAATGAGGAGATGAATGTTCAGAATGGGCGAACAAATGCTCAAAATGAGTAAACAATTACTCGAAAGGGGAAAATGGCTCTTAGAACGAGGAGAAAAAAGCTCAAAATGGAAGAACAAGTTCTTGGAGCAAGGAAACGAATGCTCAAGATGGGAGAAGGATGTTCAGAACGAGGAGATGAAAGCTCAGAATGGATGAATGTTTACTCGGAACAAGTGAACAAATGATATAAATGGATGAATGGCTACTCGGAATGAGTAAAAAAATGATCAGAATGGGAGAATGACTCTTGGAATGAGGAGACAGAAGCTCAGAATGAATAAACGATTACTCAAAATGAGTGAACGGATGATCAGAATGGATGAATGAAAGCTCAAAATGAGTAAATGATTGATCGAAATGGATGAACGAATGCTCAGAATGAGGGAAAGGATGCACAGAATGGGAGACTGACTCTCAAAATGAGGATACGAGTGCTCAGAATAAGAAGACAGATGCTTAGAATGGGGAAACGAATTCTTGGAATAGGCAAATGGATGCTCAGAACAAGAAGATGAATGCTCGAAATAGGCAAACAGATGCTCAAAACAAGAGGATGAATACTCATATCAAGAGCATAAATGCTTGGAGTGGGGAATAGATGCTCAGAATGAGGGAATGAATGCTCAGAATGAGCAAATGGATGCTTGGAATGAGGGAACAGATGGTCGAAACAGGCGAACAAATGGTCGAAATGACTAAACTGAAGGTGAAATTAGCTATTTGAGGGGTAGGTTCTCCCAAGTTAAGGGTAGGTTCACCTAACTTAGGGGCATATTTTCCCAAGTATAGGTCAATGTCGCCTATTCAATGAAAGATAGGTGGGAAAAGGATGCTCAGATCAGTTAAATGGGTGCTCAGAATGAGGGGACTACTGCTCAGATCGAGGGGATGAATGCTCAAAATGAGGAAAGGATGTTCAAAAAAAGGAGATGAATGCTTGGAATGGGTAATTGGGTACTCAGAATGGGAAAACAGGTGCTTGGAACGAGCAAACGAGTGCTTGAAATGACTGTTTAGGGGGCAGGTTCGCCCAAGTTGGGGCAGGTTCACCCAAGTTAGGGTAGGTTCGCCCAAGTTAAGGGAAGGTTCACCCAACTTAAGGGCAAGTTCATCCAAGTTTTGGTTGGGTTTGGCTATTCAGCCGAAAGATTGATAATTCTAATAGAAACAGACTACAAAATGACTAAGACAAAGGGCAGGTTTTCCCCTGTTGAGGGAAAGTTCACCCCTGTTGGGGGAAAGGTCACCTCTATCAGTTGACTTGGACTTAATTTGGATGAAAATGGCTATGGAAAAGGGCCAAAAACATAGCAAACAGTGAGAAAATGACAAGGCTAACTTGATTCAACATAAATGCACTATTTTTGCACAAAGAAAATATTACTAACAACACAAGCCTAAGATTAGTGAAGAGGGTATGGCCAACATGGTCCTCTAATTAGGTTGAACAAGGCAACTAGGGATTCCTCTATATACGCTCGGTATGTGAGGCACAACCATGAACACCAGCCCGTCATAGGCATGAGTTGGGAACCCTAATGAGGTACTGAAGGCTTAGACCAACTCTTCACATCTTATCTAGGTATCACCCTAGCTTTGACGCTCCGCCAGACATGATGCGACTAGATTGAGGTAAAAATTTCGCTCTCCCCCCTTTGTATACCCCGTCGATATGTGTGGTTGGGATCATCCCTCGGGGTGATGAAATCCCTAAGCATGTCCCACTAGAAAGAGGACACTAACCATTTTCAACTACTCCACAAGCTCACACGAAGTGCAAGGGGAAAGCATGAATGAGATAGTGCCTCCTTGGGTGACACAAAAGACTTGAAAATATGGAAAACAATGAGTTGACTCCCCATAATTAGATCTATGTGCCTAGATTAACAAGCAAAAGTGATAAACGAACTAAACTAACAATACCGAAATGATCGTTCTACAAGAAAGGTGTTAGTAGTTTGATCTTTTTTCTTTGAAAAAATTGACTTAGCTGCACAAATGTTAGGAAAAAATTGGACACACTCACCAACATATGGAATTAGGGGGTTAATATCTCGAAACGATAAGAAACGGATGCTAAAAAACACGTTTAGATCATTGTTTTACCTTGCAGAAACCTCTGTCTGGGAAGGTTCACCCTTGTCTAGAAAATGAAAATGAAATGATATATCAAAGAGTCACAACCACCAAACCAATACCCATTCCCTAAGACACATAAGAATAGAATAATTTTGAAAGAAGAGACACCACAAAGTAAAGAGACAAGAGAAAAATAAGGAAAAAGAGTAGATTAGGAAGAGATACTCAAGAAAGAGTACTTTGACATAAAATTAGAAAGAGATAATGGTAGAGAGTAGAATCCCCATGTCATTAGGAAATTCAAGAAATAAAAGGAAGAAAAGAATAGGCCACAAATTTGGAAACTCAAAACAAAAAGAAACTAGAACAACATGGAATCATTGATAAAAATCCCAATATTGGGAAGAGATGCAATAGAGACTGTGGAACATATATCCCTATTATAATCTCTATGGGAATGACATGACATTGACAAGTGTTAGATTTTATGGTTGTGTTTCTGATATGTGGTTGTCATTGAAGTCAACACTATTAGCATTAATTCATTAGAAGTTGTATATGTCGAGGATATTGAGAAAATTATAATGAGATGAGTTGCAGGTTGTTAGTGGTGAATTGAAGTTTAGTATGTTGGTAAGTTTTGTACATTGATGATTAGAGATTGTGGAATAAAGGGTTTGTTTTTGAGTGTATCTAGTTTATCCACATCAAGTTTCAGAGATCTGTGTGAAGATTTGATCGAGTTATGAAGAATTATATTCTGACAGTTTTTTTGTTGCTTCAGTTTGTGTTTCTGATTGAAGATGATGTTATTTCATTTATTTCAATTGTTGTTGATGCTTCTTTGGTGATTCATGATGTTTTTGGATGCTTCTAGATCATGCTTTATCTTTTTTGCATGTTCGCATTGACCGTTGTGCTCGTGGTTGGCAATTTTCTCTTGCATGTTCATGCTTTTTTTGTTCTTGGACGACATGGTGTTTGTAGTGTGTTGTGGATCTTTGAGGAGTAATTAATTGAAGTTTTTTCATGTTGGAGATGTTGATTTGGGTCTTCACTAAGTTGTGGCTGACCTTGGCTGATTTGCATTAATAATCTTTAGTATTTTGGGTTGACAGTTTATATTCATTTTATTATTTTGTTGAGGCTAACATGAAGGGATGAAATTTCTTGTTACAGATACATAAGAGTGATTACTTATTTGAATTGAGGTGTGCTTCTGTGTGCATATGTGTGAATATTGATCTAAATCATTCGAAGGCAGAGCAAAGTGTGCGGAGAAGAGTGAAGAATGTTCATGTGCTTGACCGGAACTGTAATCAAGCATTAGAAAATGCTATTTTATCAGTTCAAAACCCTACAGATGTAATTCAATTCTTTCTGTAAGACAACATGTCTTCCTTCAAGTGTTTAGCCCTATTGTAATTAAGCAGTGAGCTATAGGCAGTGTGCCTGAATGTAAGTGCATTCCCCATATTTCCATTTCTTATACTTTTAATAGGGTATAATCTTGTGGATTGACCTCCACTGTGGTTTTTCCCATAATATGGTTTCCACATAAAAAATATTGGTGTTATGTGTGTTTCTGATGTGTTGATGATTTATGCTTTCATGATTATTAATCAGATCAAAGAATAATGTTAATGAGTTGAATAAGTTTTAAATTATGTGACAACTGATTCACCCCCCCCTCTCAGTTGTCTTCCCTTGTGTTGCCAACAATTGGCATTAGAGCAGGTTCCTTGGAAGAAGTTTAACAGCTTGAGGTGATCTGGGATGGTGACTTACAAGGAGGATAGTCCAAGATTTGATGGAAAAAATTATTCTCTATCGAAGAATCAAATGGAGTGTCATTTGAGATGCATTGGTGAACCCTTTTGGACCATTACATGTAATAGGTATGTTATTCCTCATAATGGTCATACTACTACTTCTGAGATTAGAGATGTTGAGCATAATATCTAGGCTAAGGAATCATTGTTGAGTGCCTTGACTGATTTTGAGATAACAGATGTTATGGATCTGAAGATGGCTTATGAGATTTAGAAAATTTTGGAAACCTTGTATGAAGGTGATACTAATGTGAAGATTGCTAACTTGCAGAGTCTGAAAGGAAAATATGAAAATTTGAGAATGGGTGATGATGAGAACATTACTATTTTTATGCAAAGAGTGAATGAACTTGTGTGTGGTATTAGATGTGCTGGTGGACAGATAGACGAATCAGAGATTTGTTGCTAAAGTGCTTAGATCCTTGCCTGATTCTTGCAAAGTCAAAGCTAGTGCTATTGAAGAGCTTCGGACTGTAAAAAATGTAACCAGAGACATGTTGGCTGGTAAGCTTACTACTTTTGAGTTGAGTGAATTTGCTGATGCCCTTCCTAAGGTTGAATTTTCATTTAAGGCTACAACTTCCGAAAGAGATAGACACATATATGATCTGGGTGAGAGTTCATCTAGAAAGACATTCAAGTATAAGGATGAAATCATACAAATTGAAAAAGAAGAAAGAGAGTTGGAAGAGCTGGAAACACTTATTGTAAAAAGAGTACCGAGAGGAAAAGGTAAGTATGAAGGAAAATTGCCTCTTAAATTTTTTCCTTGCAATAAGATAGGTCATTTTGCATCAAGGTGTTTGGAAATAACTCCTAAACCAAGACATAACAAGCCTAGATTTAAAAAGAAGTGTTACTATGCTACTAATGAAGGTGTGACAGATGATGAATCTGAAAAAGGAAATAGAAGTGATGATGAATGGGTATTTATTGCTATCAAGGAAAATAATCTTGTATCTACTGAATCTACTAGTTGTACAAATGTGGAGAAAGCCCTAGCTACTAGAGTTGAAGAGAAAGATGAATGGGTGATTGATAGTGGATGTTCACATCATATGATAGGAGATAAAAGTAAGTTTGTGAGCTCGGAAAAGTATGATGGTGGTGTTGTGAGATTTGGTGATAATACAACTAGTGTGATCCGTAGCGAAGGATGCATTTCTCTTGATGGTAAACACAATACTGATGATGTCCTATATGTGGAAGGCTTGAAGCATAATATTTTAAGTGTTGGTCAAATGGTTGATAAGGGATACAATCTCCAGTTCAAGGATGGAAAGTGAAGAATACTGAGTTTCAAAAATGTAACTGCATCAACTACAAAAACAAAAGGTAATATCTTTCACTTCAGTTCTACTAGAAAAAGTTGTTTGATTGCTCAAGTTGATGAAAGTTTGTTATGGCATAGGAGAATGTGTCATGTTAACTTTGATAATATTGTCAAGATAAGTTATACTAAGGCTGTGAGAGATCTACCTAAGTTGGTGAAACCTACTAATGCCATATGCAAGGAATGTCAGTTAGGAAAGCAAACTAGAATTTCATTTTGAAGCAAACAACATTGTTCAAATGAATTGTTATAACTTGTGCATAGTGATCTGTGTAGTCCCTCTAAGGTAATAATTTTACAAGGTTACGGGTATTTCATGTTACTCATTGATGATTATTCAAGAATGGTGTGAGTTACCTTATTAAGGGAGAAATTTGAAGCACTGGAAAAGTTCAAGACCTTTAAGGCTATGGTTGAGACATACATAGGTATGAAGATTAAATTTATGAGATCAGATAGATGTGGTGAATTCACTTCTGGTGAATTTAATTCTTTTTGTGAAGAACATGGAATAAAGAGACAATTATCTGCATTGCAGGCCCCTCAACAAAATGGAGTTGTGGAAAGGAAGAATAGAACAATTGAAGATGCTACTAGAACTATGATGTTGGAAGGAAATGTCCCTCATATCTATTGGAGAGAAGTTGTGAGTATTGTTGTGTACACATTCAACTGGGTACAAATCAAAGGTGATACTGGTAAGACCCCTTTTGAGCTATGGACTGGTCAAAAGCCTACTATTAAATATTTCAAGATATTTGGAAGCAAATTTTATATCAAGAGAGATGAAGACATGGGAAATTTTGATGCTAGGAGTGATGAAGATATCTTTCTAGGTTATTCTACTAATAGAAAGGCCTACTAGTGTTACAATAAAAGATTGAGGAAAATGGTTGAAAATGAAAATGTCAAGGTTGATGAAGACATAGGTACACCATCCAGAACCTGTGGATATGATTTTGATGATCAAAATGTTAGTACAAAAAAAGGAAATCAAGTTTAGACTACAAATGAAGTGCAAATCATTCTAGTGGATCAAGAAAATCAAGAGGAAGAAGAAACCAGTGAAGTTGTAGAAGAGAGAACACAAGAGCCTGAAGTTGAAGAACAACCTAAGAATACTTTGAGGTATGGAAGATTGAATCATTCAGAAGATCATATTATAGGTGATAAGAACAAAGGTGTCCAAACTAGGAGAAAGATTAAAGGATTGATTTCAAAGACTGAGCCTACTAGTTTGAATGAAGCATGTAAAGATAAGCATTGGGTTGAAGCAATGAAAGAGGAACTAAAACAGATTGAGAAGAATGATACATGGATTCTTGTTCCCAGACCCAAGGATAAGAATGTCATTGGAACTAAATGGTCTTCAGAAACAAATTGAATGAGCAAGGAGAAGTGGTTAGAAACAAAGCAAGACTGGTATGCAAAGGATATTCACAGATGGAAGGAATTGATTTTGAATAGACTTTTGTTGTTGTTGCTAGAATTGAAGCTGTAAGATTATTTCCTGCCTATGATGCTTACAAGAACTTCAAAGTTTATCAGATGGATGTCAAGTCAACTTTTCTAAATGGTGAATTGGAAGAAGTGTATGTTGAGAAACCTGATGGATTTCAGTTGACTGATAAGGGAGATATGGTGTGTCGGTTGAAGAAAGCATTGTATGGACTCAAGCAAGCCCCTAGAGCATGGTATGCTAGATTATACAAGTATTTGCTAAAGCTTGGATTTAACAAAGGTATTGCTAATAATAATCAATATTTCAAGAATGGTAATAAATATTTGATTGTTGAAGTCTTTGTTAATGATATAATTTTTGGAGGAGATGATGGTTTCTGCACGAAGTTTGCTAATGAGATGAAGAGTGAATTTGAGATATTAATGATTGGTGAGATGAAATTTTTTTGGGGATTGCAAATTAATCAGTTAGATAACGGGATTTTTATCTCAGTCCAAGTATGTGAAGGAATTGTTGAAGAAGTTCAGTATATAAGATTCAAAGCCAATCAGTACACCCATGGTGAACGAATGCAAGTTGAAAAAAAAAAGAGGATTCTCCAAAGGAAAATCAGACTAGATACAGATCAATGATTGGTGGATTGTTGTATTTAACTCAAACTAGGCCTAATATCATGAATGTTGTATGTATTCTTGCAAGATTTCAAGTTGATATGAAGGAATCTCATGTGACTACTATGAATAGAATTTTCAGATACTTGAAGGGAACAGTTGACTTTGGCCTATGGTATCCTAAAGATGATGATCTTACTTTGAGTGTCGTTACTGATGCTGATTGGGCAGGAGATGTAAATGACAGGAAAAGTACTAGTGGTGGAGCATTTTTCTTGGGTAAGAAGTTGATTTCATGGTTAAGTAAGAAGTAGAATGTCATTTCCTTATCTACTGCAGAGGTTGAATACATTGTTGCTGCTAACAATTGTACTCAAGTCATGTGGATGAAATATATGTTGAAGGATATCAGAGTTGTGTATAATGAGCATGTGATGCAGCAAAGTTTACCCATCCTAAATGATGCAAAAAAAAATGATGCAAAGAAGGAAACAACACTACACAACCTCAAGATTAGCCTAGTTGAACTCAAACAAAACAAAAGATAAACAAGAAGAGATTTACCTTTTTTCAAGTTGATATTTTTTTTGGCCCTTTGATTGTCAATAATGTGTGCTCCTTGATGGAAAGAGTGCTAAAAGTGGATGCAAAATGATCTTGATGGAATGAAGATTCAAATGAGAGATGTGGGTATGTGAGAAAGTGAACAAAATGGATACAATGAAAGCTTGAAGCTTCAACAATGGAGGATGGATGCAAGTGATTGAAAATTCTTGTGTTAGAGAGCTTGAACTTGTGAATATGATAATGCATAATTTTTTGTTAGAGAATGAAAGAAAATATTTCATTTTATGGGAAGAATCCCTAGAGAAATGGACAGTTGAGATCTTGCCAACATGGGAAAGATGAAGGGATGTGGTGAGGTGAGGACTCACAAGCCCTCAAATCTTTCCATGTGGAAGATGAAGTGTCACAAGGACAAATGAGGTGGAGAGAGTACAAATGATGTGGAGGTACTTGCAAGTACCTTGGGCTAAGGATGATGATGACAAGTGAGAGGACCATGGGAATGAGTGAAGTTGTTGGAATAATAAATGTGAATTTTAAATTCACATGATTGGGAGCATCTTGTGGACAAGACAAGGTTCCAAAAAAGGAAGCTGAGAAGTACATTGGATAAGACAAGGTCCCCAAAATGTAGGACTTTGACCCATGTGAGTGATGTGACTTTTCAATGATCACATGGGGAAGAGGAGGGTCCTTGGAGGAATAAAAGTGAATTTTAAATTCACATGGGGAAGACAAAAAGGAATTAAAAATTCCTTGGGGGATAGGAGAGTTGACCAAGATGTTGATTGGATTAGGTAATCAATGATTAGAGCATAGTTAGTGGCTAATGAAGATTAGGAGCCAACTTGCAAAAGTTGAAGGATGTGACACATCCTAATCAAGGATTAGACATGTGCACATCCCTAATTATGGGATTAGGATTAAGAAATAGATGATGGAGGATGTGACATGTGAGGAATTAAATAAGTGTATTATTTATTTAATTCTTTGAGGAATTAAGTATTTAATTATTAACTAAATACCTTAAGGATTTAGAATAATTTAAGGGTATTAATTAAATAATAGCAATATACTTAATTAATGCAAATAAGTAGATATTTATACGAACAAGGATAAATTTGGACAAATGTAAGTGTCCAAATTTAGGTGTCTATAGATCCTATTGCTATATTCTGTGATAATTCAAGTGTTATTAACATATCTAAGAATTTGGTGCTACACTCAAAAACAAAGCATATATCTATTAAGTTTCACTTTTTGAGAGAAAAGGTGAGTGAAAAGGAAGTCAAACTGGAGTACGTGCCTACTAAGGAGCAGATTGTAGACATCTTTACCAAGTCGTTACCTAAGGATACTTTTGAGTATCATAGAGGGAAGTTAGGGGTGATTACCCCTCCTAATCATAACTAAGGATGCAGTGCATTGCATTAGTCCATGCATTTCATAGTCATATCTTGTTTCAGATTGATTTTGTGGTGGCTGCTACTCAGGGGGAGTAGTAAGATGTTCAGATATGTGGTTCAAAGTTTGTGTGAAGTCTAGAGATATTTCTCATTGATTTCAAAGGGGGGGAAGAGTCATGTGAAAAACTGGTGATTATTTGGGGAGAAAAGCCTTGTGGGGAGAAGATCATGTGAAATAGTTGAGGAGAAAATGAGTCAGAACCTAAGGGGGAGTAAGTGTCAAGAGTTAGTTGCATTGATGGTGTTTTTCACATCATTTGTTGCCATCAATTCCAAAGGGGGAGATTGTTGGATGTTGTGGTTGTGTTGTTGATATGTGGTTGTCATTGATGTCAACACTATTAGCATTAATTCATTAGAAGTTGTATATGTCGAGGATATGAGAAAATTGTAATGAGATGAGTTGCAGGTTGTCAGTGGTGAAGTGAAGTTCAGTATGTCAGTAAGTTTTGTACATTGATGATAAGAGGTTGTGGACTAAAGGGTTTGTTTATGAGTGTATTCAGTTTATCCACGTCAAGTTTTAGAGATCCATGTGAAGATTTGATCAAGTTATGAAGATTTATATTCTAAAATTTTTTCTGTTGCTTCAGTTTGTGTTCCTAATTGAAGATGAATATGCTATTTCAATTAGTTCATTTTTTGTGGATGCTTCTCTGGTGATTCATGATGTTTATGGATGCTTCTAGATTGTGCTCTATCTTTTTTGCACGTCCACATTGATCATTGTGCTCGTGGTTGGTGATTTTCTCTTGCGTGTTCATGTTTTTCTTGTTCTTGTCCGACATGGTGTTTGTAGCGTGTTGTGGATCTTCGAGGAGTAATTAATTGATGTTTTTTCGCATTTGAGATGTTGATTTGGGTCTTCACTAAGTTGTGGCCGACCTTGGTTGATTCACATTAATAATCTTTAGTATTTTGGGCCAACAATTTACATTCATTTTATTATTTTGTTGAGGCCGACATGAAGGGATGAAATTTCTTGTTGCAGATATATAAGGGCGATTGCTTATTCAAATTGAGATGTGATTTTGTGTGTATATGTGTGAATATTGATCTAAATCATTTGAAGGTAGAGCAAAGTGTGAAGAAGAGTGAAGAAATGTTCATGTGCTTAACTGGAACTGTGATCAGGCATTAGCAGATTCTATTTTATCAGTTCAAATCCCTACGGATGTAATTTGATTCTTTATGTAAGATAGTGTGTCTTCCTTTGGGAGGTTAGCCCTATTGTAATTGAGCAGTGAGATCTAGGCAGTGTACTTGAATGCAAGTGAATTCCCCATATTTCCATTTCTCATACTTTTAATAGGGTATAATCTTGTGGACTGACCTCCACCATGGTTTTTCCCCTAATAGGCTTTCCACATAAAAAATATTGGTATTATGTGTGTTTCTGATGTGTTGATGATTTATGCTTTATGGTTATTAATCAGATCAGAGAATAATGTTAATGAATTGAATTAGTTTTAAATTATGTGACAACTGATTCACCCCCCCTCTCAGTTGTCTGCCCTTGTGTTTCCCATAGACAAGTACAAATCAAAGTTATTAGATTTTGTATCTTCATTAAGGAAAGAAGTGTTGGACTAGTAGAAAAAAACTTACCCAAAGCATGGGAAAATTTAGAGTGAAGTAAAACAAGACTTCTTGGAAAACTTTGACATTTTGGATATCCCTACAAAGTGTGTTAGAAAAATGAGGGACCTAGTGCAAGAAAAAGAGGAATTTTTGAAGGCTTGTGATAAAAGATTTAAGCAAGTCTACCAAAAATTGGAGGAACCCCTAACAAAGAGAAAATATTGCATGGTTCATCTCCAAACCATAGAAGGATATAAGAGAAACCTTAGAAA
Source organism: Sequoia sempervirens (assembly GCA_007258455.2). NCBI lineage: Eukaryota > Viridiplantae > Streptophyta > Pinopsida > Cupressales > Cupressaceae > Sequoia > Sequoia sempervirens. Next base: position 466,810,893 of record VDFB02000003.1, on the reverse strand, counting down.
AATGAATATTTAATACTTATACATGATCATAATGGCATATTGCATAGAAGCTTAGACATGGTGCAAACCCCTGGAAGATGACATAAAAGAGAAACTTGAGAAATTAATTGGATATAGAGCAACTAACCATTTATAATGGTATTTTGGAAAGAGGAGAGGAAAATAAAGGTAAAGAGAATTGGTACAAATATTTTTCAAGGGAAGGCCATCTTTGGAATGATTTCCCTAAATCCCAAGGAGAAATAATTGCAACATCATTGCATGTAGAATTAAAAATGGTAAAAATACATTATACTACAGTTCTTGCAAAGAATGGGATAGTCACCTCACTAAGGATTACCTGAAAATCAATTTCAACTCTAAAATATAACAAGTCATCCAAATAGAAAATGCCACATAAACTAAAACTATGATACAAACATGGATAGAAAATTGGCATATGTTAAAGGTTCGCAAAATTCCCTTTATATGACGCAAGTTACAAACAACCACTATGGAGAGATAATAGAAGTAATTATGCATTGAAAAATAATCCACCACCATATTACATAAGATATAATATGAAATCAAATTATAGAGGAGGAAGAGGACATGGTAGAAATAACTGCCAACTAAGTAAAGCTACATGTTGTAACTATGGAAAAATAGGGCACTATGCTACAAAGTGTTAGGTAGAAAAGAAAAGGAAGTGTCCATTTTATGGAGACAAATCTCATGACATATTCAAATGTGATAAAGCACAACAATATTACCAAAACTCTGTACACTCCAAAATTGATGACTTACAAGACCATAAAGGAGCTAGGTTAATTAGAAGAACACCACTGCAAGGAGTTAAAAGTTGTCAACAAATGGATCAACAATCATCCGATACATCAAATGAGGAATATTTTGGGGAAGAAAAATAAATAAAAATTAACCAAAAGAATTTTGGAACTAAGAAAAATAAGGTTACAATATTGAATAGAAAAGGAATTGATATCGAAAAAATAAATAAAGAGAAATTGAAGAAGTTAGTGAAGGTTCAAGTCAAAGAGAAGGGGAATATGATTACTTCTAGCCAAACAAACAACATGATAAATTAGTAAAAAAGAAAACATCAAATTATACAACAAAAGGATGGCATAGCTTATTTTCAAAAGAAGAAATGATGTTGAATAATTTAGCTTCTTTGGCCAAACAAAAGGACCTCATAGTCAAATTAAAACAATTGGGGAAATATTAGAACAAACAGAAACAAGTCCATCAACCTATAGAAGAATGAAACTGGAAGAATGGCTCTCTCCTAATTATCACACACCTTAATAATAATAAAAGTCAAACACATCATGGTATATTTAGGTGTGGACCTAAATATTATTCTGGAAACCACTTGGGAGAGGTTGGGCATACCCAAATTAGAACACTAATGAACATCAATTTGGTAGATGGATCTGGTATGGAAACTTTAGAAACATGGAAGAATGTGGAAGTAAATATCAAAGGAATCAAGAAAATTGTAAATTTTGGGTTCATTGAGATGAAGGAACCCTTTAACACTTTTTAAGCATTGTTAGGATTACGATGGTTTATCAATTCTAATGGGATAGTAGACTCAATAAAGGAAGAGATATCTTTGGCAATTAACAATAAGATAGTACATATCCCACTAGGATAAAGAGAAGATAAAAATTATGTAGAAAAAGTTGAACAAGAAAGAGAAGGGGAAGACCCATGAATTCTCTACCCTATCTCAAGACTACCTACCATAGAAGAAGAAGACCCCAACAACTCCATAAAAATTGAAATCAAGAATGACAATGACAATATTGATAGTGAAGAAGTTATAGATGTGGATGCAAGGAGAACAATAATTAACTTCTCGAAAGGTTTATGGGTTTTGAAAAGAATTTATGATACATATTAGGCACATAAACTCTTCGCAAGCTTCTACAAACACAAATAATACACAAAAGAAAAACCAACAAGAAACCACTGACTAAACATCATATGCCCATATCCCAACATAAAAATTCAATATACTCACCACACCAGAAATTAATAGCCACTAGAAAATGACAATTCTACCTAAGATACAAACATGGAAATAAAAAACCAATAATACACAGAAGGAACAATCATTATAAGACAATTAAAAACTCAAGATTCAATTTCAACTATAGGCAAGCATTGGGTATGTTCAAGTTTGAACATCAATTTTCTCAACCTAACCTTAACAATATAAAATGAGGGATTGGAAAAGAATATTATACAATTAGACTAACCTAACTAAAATCATAAAGTTAAAATAAAATGTACTATAGTATTTCAAACACAAAAGGTAGGAAATAACTTGTCAGGATAAAAGAGCCATAGGAAAATAATGGGAAGAAAGACGTGGGAAGATGAGAAAATGACCACCATTTAATACACTTGCCTCACAAAAATTTATAAATACACCATATCACTCATTTATTTTCACTCATTGCTTATTATACTCTTGTAACTCCCACACACTTAGAATACTCCTTGTAAAACTCTCAAGAAAAATATCATTCCATTGAAAATATTAGCTTCAAAAAATGGTCGTACCCACCCTCGTTGACATTTCCTAGAAGCCTAGGCCTAAGTACAATAGATTCCCATGCACAAGGCAATGAAAATTGACCCAACAAGAGCATTTTTTAAGGTACCCACCAACATCATTTACATAGAAGATATCCAAAAGAACATCCATGTACCCTTGATGGAGATAATATCACACTAAGTTTGAATTCCTAAGGAACATCCTACTAAAGCCAAACACACAACACTATCTATTCCAATATAGACATATCTTAGAGAAATGACTAGATATTTGGAGGGAGTTTCCAAAATTCTCTACATAAGAAGAATGGGTTTGGATCATATTGATATGGTTCCATGACAAATACATTCACCTAGACCAACCCTATAGAATCACAAAAGATGCAATCAAGGCAATAATAGGACTATGAGCATAAGAAGTACCACCAAATAAATCTATTAAAAACATGGAGGTCACAAAGTTAACCGAAGCAACCTACAATGGAAAAAGATTTGATGTCACCAAGATAACCAATCCAACAATCAAGTATTCCACATAGGTATCACCTACAAGGTGCACTACACAAATTGAGAGGACTTAATGACCACCACCATTATTCACGCAACTTACCAGATGGTGACAAAAGGGAAAGAAATCAACCTATGTGAGGTCCTATGACAGGAGCTCCTGAATAACATCCAAAACACAAAGAAATCCCATTATCAATTCAAGTATGGGAATTGACTAACATGCCTCACCTTATACTTCATGTAAGAACTACTAGCATTTGTGGGAAAAAAAATGGACACCACCCAGCCAGTTGTGGTCCAAATCCAAGACCATGTCAAAAAAATTTAGGATGCAACATCTTACACTACAACATAGTGTGGTTTCTTCAAATTCCTTTAGTAGAATCTATAGGTGAGAGATCATATATCTTATGATCTGGTTCTCAAATACATCAAGGACATTGTCTTACCCATTAAAAAAAACTATACCTTCATGAAAACCATTGAACCTAGGATATCATGGATATGAAAAATTCCCTACAAATTGATAGACGCGGAGATCCAATCCTATGCCTCTACACTCCTCAGCCTCCCCAAGGACTTGCAAGCTAAAAAATTCACCACCTACTAGGAGTACATGGACAATTTAGTGGAAAATAAGTCTAAAGAGAACTTAGACAAGAACTAGGAAAAACTACATGAAAAGTGGGGATTACAAAAGTAGGAGATGGAGGAACAAAGAACATCTACTCCCCAAAGATCTAAAAGTGTCCATATAGGAATTCCTCCCGTAAAACCCACTCAAGGTGAAAGCATCAGGCCATGGAAGAGGATACTCACTACCAAACCTCCCTGGACAAAACAATCAGAAGAAGAAGCAATAGATGCCCTCCTACAAATGAGTGCAGGGAAGAAACCAAAATGGGGGAAGGAAAAGCACAACGATAATTCTCCCTATAGATAATGGATATAGAAGAAGATGAACAAGTCACTCTAGAGGGCACATCCATTCTATAATTTTCACTGCTATTAGATGAAGACCAATGATACAATGGATTATTCTAAAAATTCCTAGGTATAAAAATTTAAAAATATCCTAACATGGAAATTCTAAATAAAATAATCACAAAAGGAGCCCTAATAAGGTATATGGCAGCATCCAAAATAACGTTAAAGGACCTAATTGACCACTTTTTGAACTACTTTCCCACCACACTCAAGAAGAGAAGGGAGAAATAAAATAAAGAAGAGGAGAGGCTAAAAGACTTGGCCATTGGGGAACTAGCCCCTATAATTACACCTCTGTGAAAGTAGAGGATAATGGAGATACAGGCCAAAAAGATCCAGTCTAAGCAGAGGTTAGAAAAATGATGGTAGAAAAACCCAAGATTGCTCAAATGGTCCAAGTAGAGATCAAGGAAGCCACAAAGAAAGCATATCAATAGTTGTGCAAGGAAGAAGAAAAATATAAAGTAGCTTCTTTGAAGCAAGAATAGTCTTCCCATCCTCTGCAGATTGAAACTCCTTCCTCTTCCATAACTTCCTCTATGTAGTCCATTAAAGAATTTTTGGTGAGACAGAAGAAAATCCAACTAGTGGCATCTCTATAGCTACTTCAACTTCCACTAGTGGGATCACATGTGGATATTGGGAGCATCTCACCCCTACATAAATTCCAACTAGGGGACATCCTAGAGCAAACAACAAGAGAAGAGATAATGAAACATCTTGTGGTGAGCTTCGATCAATTGGAAGAAATGATGAAGGACATCCAAATCAAATTCCCATAACTCCAAGGGGACTCATTCCAACCCTTGGTAATACAATTGAAATTACTAATAGATGGGGTGATTAAGGATACCCAAATATAGAAGAAGACAAAAGACCATGAGACAACAAATTTAGGCAAAGCACCAAAAGATAAAAAATGGTGAAGAAAGAAAGAGATGTGCTACTGCACATTCTACCCTAGAGTTCCAGATCAACATATTGAAGAATATTGAAGGGGATCTCAATACCCTATACCAATTTTGTCTACAATAGGAAGTGGTGACAAATCCAATTAAGGCTCAAACGGATTATTTGGAAGTTCAAATATTTCAAAGAGAAATAGTATATAATGCCTTGCAAGATATAGATGGTCGATCCTAAGTGCAGATAGAAGCATTTTATGAAAAAAATTAATAGTTACAAGATCAAAGGGATAAAAGTAGGAATACTTTCCACCAACTGAGGAAGGTAGTAATCCTAAGATTATCACACATCATGGGGGTCCTCTAGGAAGCACAACAACTAGCATAGAAGATCCAAATTCCCCAAACACTTTTAAAGGTAGAACATATACTACTACAAATCCAAGTCCAAACCCAACAACTGCAATTGGCCAAAACATAATGCAACAAAAAAATTTCCAAGATCAAGGAGATATACAAAGACATTCTCCCCGTAGAGTAGATTTTACTTGAGGATAAGTCAACATTTTGAAAGGGTAGATGATGTTGGCAGGAAAGAGCAATAATTCAGACACTGCCAAGAAAATATTACCACATTTTTGCAAAGAGCTCATGGACCATAAGATTCAAGAGATACTATCTAGGGTAGAGGTAGGATAGATGAGTCACATGTCATCCCATAGATATATGTATAGGAAAACATATGAATAATAGAGTAAGAAGATATTTTTAGAAGAATATATGTATGCAATTGTATGTAAAAGAGTATATGTATTAGAAAATATATTTAAGAAGAAGAGAGGAGATATATAGAGTATAGGGAAAGATATATTATGTAAAAGGAGATATAAGGATATATGAATGTACTCTATTAATATAAATAGTATAATGTCTTGAAAATTATATCTATATTGTGTTGTCTCACATCATGTTATATATAGTTAATTAGTCAATCTTTTGTTCGGATCAACCCATTACTCCCTTTATATGACTGAGTCTAGGGTATAAACTACAACTCTCAAAAAGTACTTGGGGCTTAAAACTTCATTCTGTGTTTCCCCAGTTTTCTTGCTAACACACTATATAGCTATCTAACTCATTATTATCCTCTTATATGTATTTCCCTATGGTATGTATTCGTCTCAAGATAAACCCGCGTGTACTTGTTTCCCCTTCTATTTTACTTATACATAAACTATTAATGACCTCTAGATACTTACAAGATAATTCACCTTTATTTTATTGACATGTATTGAGTACTATTATGCATGTTGATGTATGTAATCTTAGGTGTATCCTCTTTATTGAAACTATGAGGGTGGAATCCATAAAAATAAATGTGTGTACTCACTAGGTCCAATCTTCGATGATAAGAACTTACACTCTCCTAGATGGATGGGGTTAGACTACAAAGGTGGTATAAAAAATAAAAGCTAAAAAAAATTATGATGTCTATACTCTAAGGTGTAGGATTATATTGAAACTATGAGGGTGGCATCTAAAAGAGAGACATAGAGATAAGAATTCAAAGAAAAATTAATCTATATCAATTGCAAAGTAAATTTAGAATATCAAAATAAAATCACTAAGTTCACCCTACTAGATTAAGATGTCTTCCTTCTTCTATCTTGTTTTCTATTTGATCCACCTTATAAGTTATTCTAGGTTGAGAATATTACCTAGGGAACCTTTCCTTCCTCTTCTTTTAGTATATATGGCTTAATATTAAGCTCATACTTTAGCATATCCATTCATCCTTCCATCTCCTAATTCCTATATATACTTATCCTTTTCCCACTCTTCTAGGTTCCTTGGTCAAACATTGGCTAGCTTCTTGAACATTCATTACAAACCCTTATTCCTTATCATATTTTCATATTATAAATATACTATTGCAATTATTTAATCATTCCTTTTAATCCTTCTGCACTACCCTCTACTATTGAATTCCTTTCACATTCATCTTATCTTTCTCATTTACACTACAATGAATACACATATAAGTCAATCTAAGAAAACCTCCTATTAGTATTGGTCCATAAGCTTAGGATCATATTATGAAACATACTTAGTTATCTTGTCACCCCTCTTTTTTTAATGACCATTCCTCCTTTTAAATTATTTTTTTACCTAATAGACCAATATTTTCTCTCCACATTCCACTTTTTAAAATTTACCTCTTTCCTCTTTTTTCTTTCCTATTTCTTTTTCTCCATTGTCTTTATCTAGATCCTTTTCTTTTCACTTTTTTCCTTCTTATTTTTATTTATTTGATTGAATTCTCTCTTTTCTTTCCACTTTATCTATGTTACATATTTATTTTTTCCTTTACCTTCATCTTCTGTCCATTGTGGGCATTTTCTTGTTTCCATCATCTCCTCTTTTTATCTCCTTCTCTTTTGGTCCCTCATGTTTTCATCCTACACCTAATTTGTGTTCTCCTATCCAACTATCATCTATGTTTCCCCTTATCTTATCAATACTTTTACTCATCTCCCCCACTTAGGGGGTATCCTATTATTTTCTCCCTTTTTTCTCTCATGATCCATGTGTTTCCCTTATGTTCATTTTCCTCTCATTTGTGTTGGAAAATGTGCCTCAAGCTTACTGGCATGAAACTCCTAAAAGGGAAAAGTCAGTGAGACCCTTAGAATGTCTTACCGACTAGCAACTGTGTTCTAAATTTATGAAGTGCTCAAATCATCGAGACTTTAATTCTGTCTTAAAGACGGGAGTCATCGGCAAGACATGTCGATCGTTATGAAACTTCCATCTCATTCCGCTCGGATAGGTCTCCTGCTGATGGGTTGGTTTCTAATGGTTATCGGGGAGACTCATCACGACAGAAGTCATCGGGGAGAGGCATGAACATTCGGAATGACTTATTCCGACCGTGTATGTCTTGCCAATTTTTTTACATGTTGGCTCCTGGTGATCATCGGGAATACTCTTGGCTAACGGATTTGCAGTTGGTATGAACTCTTGTCGAGAGTGCTAGTCTCGCTGATGGATTTTTTTGTGAACTACCAATGGAACTCTACATGATGGACTTCGTTGTAACCTCTTCTCGATGGTGTTGCTCTTTTTGATAGACTGGTCAGAGTAATATGAACTGTCAAGTATGTCTTCGGTATGATCTCCTGCCGATGACTGTTGGTCTCTCCGACAGACAGGTGCTTTCGGTAAGAACTCTTGCAAATGGTTTTCCTCTCGCCAACGAGTATGAACATCGATATGACATAAGGTTTTGTAAGACTCTTGGTGATAGTGGAACTCTTGCTGATAGATCTGCACAAGATGTATTTTTGTTTGGTATGACCTCTCGCTGATAGTGATGGTTTGGCCGATGGTTCTGCAGTGGATATCGGTGTGATGTCTTAGTGATAGAGTGAGTTTGGGCGACAGGTTTGAACTCGATATGACTCTTGCCGATGGTAGTGACTCTTGCTGATAATGACAGTTGGGCTTTGTGGAATCGGGGAGACATGACCTAGTGTCTCACGGACATGCGATATAGTTTGAACACCTTGACCGAATGACTATCCTACGTGGTCTTTTTTTGACCAATCCGTGAAGCAGAATGTGAACCGCTAGCAGTTGGACTATTGCGACCATTCCTGTGAGGGAGATGAACAGACTGTGAGGAAAATGACTATGTTGGGCAATGGTGGATGACTGTGAACAGTTTGATGAGTGACAGTGTTGTTTGATGGAATACAGATTGATCTGTGTAAGTTCGTTGGATGTTTCTGTGAGCATTTATGTACAAGGTTGATCAGGAAATTATGCTGATGTAAATTGACATCAAAAAGTGAAGTCTGTACTCTGTATGTAATTTTGTTTACTATAATACAAAGAGAATTTTCTTGGTGTGGTGGGTTTTTCTCCTATAAGGGTTTTCCCACGTAAATCTGGTGTCTAATTGTGCATGTTCATTTCTCTATTCTGTTATCTCTTTCTTGAGTATCTTAATTGAACTGTAATTGCAAAAATTTAAAGTCACCTTTGCATTCTTCCCTGAGGTTTTGATGTTAGGAGAGTTTGTTCTACACCTAAGCTTTGTTTACAATTTGGGAGCATGACCTAGATGTCCCCACTTTTATTTTTCTCATTATAATTTCCCCTTGGTGATCCTTTCTCCCATCATCATCATCTAGGGGCATGACCTAAAATTTCCCTTTTCCATCTTTCACTTTCCTTTTATCCTCTCTTCAAAATCCTTGGCAATCTTTTCTTTCCCCCCCTTAATTATTTTACCTTAAATTGACTAGCTATTTAACCTTTCACCCCTTTTTCTAATAAATTTAAGGAGGGGCATATATCTTATGCCTCTAATTTTTACTATTTACTATCATCATGTTAGTATTTAAACCAACCATAGCTTAGGCTTTCTCAATCTCAATTAGATGATTATGACATAGCTATTCACAACATTGTAATGTTTACCTTTTTACATTTTAATTTCATGGTGACAATCACAAAGCTAAGGGTGCCAAATATAAATCCAAGAGTGACAACATTAATGTCATTTTTATCATTTAATATTTTACCATTTTTCTTCTTTCATTTTTCATTATCATCAAATACTTTTTTTTAATTTTAGCCTAGGTTGTCCCTATCTGCAGGAGCTGAGATATAGCTCATAAAACATGTTTGAGTCACTCAAAGATTCAAGCCTCCAAGATCATCTACAAAAACCAACAACAACCTTCTACAAGAGGGAAAATAAAGAACATGAAATTGCAACAATAGACGCCATATGTGGCCAATATGCAATACTCAAGATTGAAATGATATATTGGACTTACACAACACTCAACTAAGCTTTTGATTGATTCAATGTGTAATGCCTTGCTAAGGGACCTGGTGGATTAACACAAAAGACCTTCAACATCATGCCAATAATTTTTTTTTTTTAATAAACTAAAGTGACACTAACTAACACCACTCAATAAATTAACATGGATAACATCATTACATTAACATCATATCATAATCACATTATGAAATACAAGTAACTTTAATCATAGCCCACTTACACACTTATCCATCATGGTCCCCTAGCATCGCTACTATAATACATCTACACTAGAACTAAACCAATAGAAAGACATTTGATATACTAAGATCACATCCAATCAATTCTTTGAATGTAAATTAAATCTCATACATCAAATTACATATGATAACATAACTTAATTATAAATAAACCTCATCTAACACTATACAAATATGATCCTAATCTTAATCAATGCCATAAAATAAGCACATAAAGATATATCACATCTACTATTAAATTAAGTTCATATGCATCATAAATACAACATTCCTACGTTAAGCTTTCCGTTACATAATAAACAACAATAAATATATCTTCAAGGTTACATAAACTTATTTACATTTCCTTTACAAAAATGCTACAATGTACAAGATTCATTCATCTAAGAGGTACATATATAAGATACATATTAGACACAATTTTCTTAGAAATATCATCTACATCATGAAACCAACTCTGGAATGAAGTGGAAGGAAAGACTCCACATTGCACATGAACTGCACCACCTAAACCCAATGGATGGTTGGAAATACCACCCTACCATGTGGAACCCTGAGGTCCACTCCCTTTGTGCTAGGAGACAACACTAGGCCCCACACACAAGCAAGCGACAGAAACAAGTGGCTAACACTAAACATCCAAAGGAGACTGTCTAAAACAAGAATCAACCAAAAATCACAAGGACTTTCACAAAGACTTCCTAATACTTCCAGTGGCCAAAAACATAACACAAACGGATAGGAAACCCAAAAGCTAATCATTATACCACAACACATAAAATGAATCACATAACATCATTTGCACAATTTTATAACATGAAAACCAACTTTTAATTTCGCAGTTCATATTTAGGACCAACAATACATAGCCTTGGTACAATTAATCCTTACATGGTACAAAAGCCTCAACATAAATTTTCACAAATGGGAAGGAATTTTTAGCATATAGATAATAACGCATTCAAGCACAAATAATACAATACAATACAGATAAAAGGATAGAGCTATATCCTCCTATACAACTTCATAATTGAACTAATTTTTTCTCTTGACAGTAGTAAATTTGACATCCATAAAACAACCATAAAACACTCAAATCAACTCGAAATCCAAATCTGTCAAAGACCCATTTCGGATTTGGCCCTCGACTACTCAACATCACAAATTAAATTAACCAAAAATGAATCAAAAATTCACAAAATACAAAACAACAGACGACTCCTATAAAAACCCTCTTTTCGGCATACCCGATTACAACCAAATGACAAAATGAGCAACTTAGCAACCATATATTTTCCAAAATATTAAATATTAAAACTATAATTAATTTAACTACTTTCAAATTCCTGCAAATCTAAAATCCCAATCTTCCATTGGTTGGTTATAGTTACAAGGAGAAACAAGAGTATTTGCAGCCATGGAGGAGCAGCCTGACAGCAACCTCGTGTTTCAACCATATCTCAAAAACTGTAATCTAGGTTTTTTAAGATTTTTGGACAGAGTTTAAAAGACAACAAAATGAAAAAACCCTTTAAATATCTCATCAACCTAGTTCATAAAAATAGATTTATTGCTGACGTAAGAAGACCATTTTACTGAAAAACAATAAACATATATTGATTTTTATTCTGGAATAAATAAATATTTCATTCACACATAAAATAAAAATATTTATCATTTATTTTCAAAAATCAAAAAGAGAGAAATCAATCAAATCATTCATACATTCAAAAAGAAAATTTAAACAAAATATTTTAAAATCCAACCTAGATCCAACGCTTGGCATGGATGGGAATTCGATGTCAAGCTCTGAAAAATTTCAACTTCCGACTCCCCAATCCAAAATTCTCCTAAAATCACAATTCCCCGAAAAAATTCATTCCCCCTCAAATCATAATTAAATTCCAAATCATTCTCCAAATTTCGATTCAAAACCACTCCAAAATTTTTAAAAACCTTAGAAAGATTAATTCAAAACCATGTAAAATCTCTCCATTCTCAAAACCCCCAAAAAATCTCTTCCCAAATCCTCTAAATTTCATGTACAAAAGTGAAAGTCTCATTTTCCAATTTTTCTCATAAATAAAACTAATTAAATTCAAAAAAGAAAGAAAAACAAAAAAGAAAGTAACTTTCTTTCTTTTTCCCCAAAAGACTCTTCTTTTCCAAAATAAAACAAGGAAATCAAATCCTCTCATAAAATAAATTACTAAAATATTAAATTAAAACACCTATCCTCATCCCACTAATGAAATAATTAAAATAAAATAAATAATCAAATTAAATCACATAATTAACTCATTTATTTAGGGTTTCCCACTAAATAAATTCAAAATATTATAAGAGATAAAAGGACCTTAAAAATAATCACTCCAACAAAATAGTAAATCAAAATACAAATATAACATATGCTTACATATTATTATTTAAATATTTACTAATAAGCATATTAATATTTAATAAATAACAGTAGAATATGTTAATATTTATAACCTTATTTTCATAAAATATAATACACATATAATTATAATAACATTAATAACCAATATTCATTCACACCAAAGAATAACCATAACAATATATATACATATATATAATAATATTAAATCACACCTCTTCACATTAATAAAAATTATACTAACAACTAACATGATTGACCCAATATCTAACTTCACTCAAATAATCCACAATTCAAGGCTAGGCATAAACCACGAAATAACTTCTCACATAAAAGAGACATTCACATCAAAACATAAAGAACGAGAATGATCACAACAGTGACTAACCTGACTTACCAAAGGACTTAACACCATTTGAATTGAATCCACACTCAAAGATAGACATTAGAGTCACACAATCACATAACCCAACAGAAACATTCACACACATGCAACACTCCAACCATAGGGTAAAGGAGATCGAGCATTGTCCCTTGACAACCCAAAAAGGTGGTCACACACTAAATCAATTGTCCCTAATTAGGGACAATGACTAGGGTTCAGGCATAACTTGGGCCTATGTTATCTCCTCAACCACCATTGGGATTAGAGGCATGCTCAAACCTGCTAATTTAGGTAGAGATGTAGCCTAGTACTTATTCACTCAAACATACAAATTAGAGCACATATGCATAATAGCCGAAGCACTAGGAAAGGAACTTTAGCAATCATATCTCATTCTTGTATGTCCCTCATACATCCAATGGTATGATACTACCCTTTCCACAAACACACTACTACATCATTTAACTATCCAAGTAAATCTCTGCATAATAATAACATAACAATATGCATCATACTCACAAAAGTACTAACAAAAGCTCATGTTCCATCTTTAAATATCCACATTATTTTACCTTCATCTCCAAGTTCCAAAGTCAAACTACTTGCATATCCATGGTGAGAATGGAGGGGCACTACACAATGTACATATGAAGCCTTTCTTATATAGGCAAGGAGTGAGAGAGGATTAGACAAGATCATGACAAGTGTCTTAATCCTATCACATGTGACAACTAAGTCATAACAACCTACGACACACATTAAATTCTCAATGCATGGGAGAATTATTAAATGCCTAGATAACTAAAAGTAAATAATGAGACATGACCCCATTATAACTAACTTCTAAAGATAAAAACTAAGAAACTTAACTCTTAAGTAAACTTATAATAATGTGAATAGGTCCTCACTAATAACTAGTTAGGAAATAACCCCATTCACACCAACACCCCCATAAGTGCAACTTAGAAAGTGTAGTTATTATACAAATGATGCAAAGATGGGTCCTAGCTATGATGCCATGTCAAGTACCCATGTACAAGTGCAATGCAAAGAAATATCTTACAATTGGAGAAAAGGAGAAAACCCAGTGGGATAAACTCCTCCCCAAAAGAGAGATGAAATACAAAAATGCTCTCCATAAAAAATGAGAGGACAAAACCTCATTCGAAGAAAAAGACCCCCCCCATAGGAGAGATAAAGAAGAAGAGACCATTTAGCACCCCCTCGATGAAATGATCCATCACAAATCCAATCAATCTCTATCCACACAAAGGATGATAAGAGAGACCATATAGCCCCCCCATAATGAGATAACCTATTGCAAAGAAGCACTAGAAGCACAATGTGAAGTAACACTGGAATCCTTAATTCAACAAGCAAAGGAAAGATAATTGAACTATTTTCTAGAAACCATATTAGAGTCACTCAAGAACTCAATTTAGAATCATGATAATGCAACAGATGACCCGATGCCAAGGAATACTGGAACACCCACTATATCGCACAACCCTCAAATCTATGAAGTAACAATCGATTGAAAAATGATCTAGAATGGAAATGAGGTGCAGAGAAAATGTAAACCTAATGCATGCAAAAAAAGAAATAGTGCATGCACTGATGAATGTTCACATTGTTAGGGTTAGAAGGCAGATATCTAACAATTAAATGTAGATTTGATCAATAAAACAGAGAAATAAAACACAGAAAATTATAGCAGAAACAAGACAACATAGAGAATTTAGCGTGGTTCACCCAATCTGAGCTACATCCACAAAACTGTAGCCATCCAATGATTTTATTATCCAGTGTAAAACATATTACAATCTCACTAATAATTCCCTACTACAACTCTCATCACAACCGCTTATAACAAGATTTTTAGAAGCTTCCAGAATTAGGGTTTTACAAAGTTTTTTCTTTTGTTGGTGACGAAGTGAAAAAATGGGAAAAAAAAATTCTCAGGGGCTGCTGCCCCTAAACCCCAACTTTTTGGGGGCTGCCACCCCTGAACCCCCACTCGAGGCCCGACCCATCCCCAAACCCTGGCGAGGATACATGAAGAGTGTACAATATAGCATGATCAGTCACCACATACCAACACACATCTACCTCCAAAACAAAAAATTGCCAATGGAGAATGGGTCCAAATGGAGTGACCCATTGATGGTCGTTTGGCTGTCAAATTTAAGATAATAAATACCAATGACCAACTAAACATAAAATTTAACATAGTGTCATATGGCGGCATTTGGCCGTCAAATTTAACATAGTGTTTTTTGATGGTCATTTGACCGTTAAATTTAAGATAATCATGCAAAAATAGCTATTCTTTTATGCACAAAAATATGAATTATTATATATGAAAATGGGGGTTTTTGGGCCTTCCATATGCAATCGTGAGGTCCATTTTGCCCCAATACACAGATTGCAAAATCTTAAGCTCGAATCACCCTCATATTTCAGAAGGGGTTTTGCAACTTTGAAGCTCTAATACCATGTAGGACCTAAGATATAACTAATAGAACATGTTTGAGTCACTCAAGGACTCAAGCCTCCAGGATCATCTACAAAAACCAACAAAAATCTTCTACAAGAGGGAAAAACAAGAACATGAAATTGCATAAATAGATGTCAGATGTGGCCAATATGCAATACTCAAGATTGCAATGATATATTGGACTTACACAACACTCAACTGAGCTTTTGATTGATTCAATGTACATATGAAGCCTTTATTATACAGCCAAGGAGTGAGAGAGGATTATACAAGATCATGACAAGTGTATTAGTCCTATCACATGACACAACTAAGTCATAACAACCTAGGACACACACATTAAATTCTCAATGTAAATATTAAATGCATGAGAGAATTATTAAATGCCTAGATAACTAAAAGTAAACAATGAGACATGACCCTATTATAACTAACTTCTAAAAATGACAACTAAGAAACTTAACTCCTAAGTAAACTTATAATAATGTGAATAGGTCCTCACTAATAACTAGCTAGGAAATAACCCCATTCACACCAACACCCCCCCATTAATTTTAGCCTAAGTTGTCCCTATCTTGGGTGGCTACCTTGTTATCATCATGACCATTCTCCAATTTCTTGTTTTATTTATCCAATATCTGGTTTCTAATTTTTAATTTATGAAATTCACCTTTTCCAAGGTACCTCTTCATAGATCTAGCCAATTATATCTTTCCTCTTTCCTTTGTGGATCTACATAGATCCTTATTCATAAATAAATATGCATTTCTTAATTAAACCTTGAATTATATTCCAATAAATTTAGCAGAAATTCTTGTTATGGCAATGTGTTTTCTTATTTATGCTTAGGTAATACATTTTCATTGCTTTTGTTTATTTATATTGTGCACCTGTGTATTTCTATGTATATTTCCATGTTTAGTGTATTTTCATGTGTCTATGTTCTATGTATACATGATTTTTAGCATTGCTCTTATATGCATACAATGAATACTCTTTTGGATTCACTAATTGGTTATATGTATGCACATTAATGAAGATCAAGAACAAATCTAAAAACCAATATATCTTATTTGGTATTTTATCCTTTTTTTAAATTTTAATGTACGTTGTATATGTTGAGATATGGTGTTGTACACCATTGCATAAAATGATTTATTATAATATTGTAATTAAATAAGTATTTAGTTGTGATGCACCTTGGTGGTGTGGATAATCACACTAGGTAATTATTTGGGGACCACTTGATGGTGTATTGTAACATTGTATTATTATTTAATGTGTGAGAGACATGTGATAATAATTTAATATTGGGGAAGTATTAAATAATGTGATGTATTAATACCCAATATTAAATAAGGGGTTAGTGGTTTTGTATTCACATGGTTTCACCTTACCACTAGTTGTATTATGTATGAGCTTGTGTCTATAAAAGCAAACAAGTGTAGTGGTTTAGGTTGGCTGAGTGGTTTGGCTGTCATTATTGAGTCTTCTTGAGAGTGCATTTATGAAGCATGGAATGGGATGTGTGGACTCATGCTTGGACACATGGGAATGCATTAGAGGGCTTGATGCTTCAGAAGTGTTCATTGTAACTCTTGTATTTGCTTCATAGCTGATTAATATGATGGAGTATGGATGTTTTTGGAGGTTGGGTTTTTCCCTCTTGAGGGTTTTCCCAGGGTATACCTTGTGTCATCTTTGATGGGTATGTTGTCTATTCTCTTGCATGTGGATTTTGAGCATTTATTTTCATTGTTATCTCTTTTGGGTTATGTGGAAATTGTCATTAGATGGTTGCAAGTTTCCTTACAAGTGGTATCAAAGCTTTCATGGTCGGAGATTTTTTAGTATAACCCTAGGTTGAGAATAATTTGCTTGAAGTTTGAATTTATGCAATGCATGAGAGAATGAAATATATGGCAAGATGTGAGGGTTTTGTAGGTTGTTTATTACAGATCTAAGGGTTTTGGGTTTGTTGTTATGATGGGTTGTTTGCAGATTTGGGGTGTGAAAAATTAGGGGAAAAAAAGGGTTTCTTGGTTATGTATTCAAATGGGGTTTTTGTGTGGGAAATTTTACAAATGACATCTTGGGAAAAAATGGACCTCATGGTTGGATTCAGGTTGGCCAAGAGACAAATTTTGATATATAACTCGAACTATTTTGGAGAAGTAAAAAAAAATGTAATTTGTTTTGTAAAAACTCCATTTTTGGATTTTACAATCATCATTTTAATATCCAAAAAATAAAATCCGAAAAATAAATTACTCCATCGATGGAAAATTATTATTGCAAAATATAAGTGAAAAAAAATAAAATCAAATATTAAAATGTCCGATAGGAAAAAGTTTTAAAAAGAAAAATATAAAAAAGGGCATGTGGGGAGGGGAGGGGAGGGTGGGGAGTGCAGAGGGGGGCGGTGTCGGCCCATCCCCATCCATAACCCTACACGGTCCATCGATGGACTTGTCATATATTCGGTCGGAAATCCTGTAGGCGGGCCCCACCACCGTCCCCTTAAAAGGGAGCTTTAAACTTTTTTAAAAAATCAATTTTTATTAATAAAATTTTTCATTGCCCTTTTTTTAATAAATCCACCAATGTATTTAAAAGGGTCTGACCCATATTTTTTAATATTTAAAATTTAAATGGAATGAAATGCAATTTTGGGTCTGTCACCATTCCACCACCAGGGGAGTGACACCGCCCGGGTGGGGCCGCTGTCCAGCCACTAGGGGGCTTAAATTTTTTTTGTCTCAGGTTCAAACTGCAATTTTACTTTCAAGGGGCATAACTTTTGCCCAAGTGCTTCATTTTTTCTCTTCTTGGACTCAATGGAAAGGTGACTCAAAGCTCTACACTGTGGCACCATATATTTTTCCAGATTTTTTAGTTTTGATAGTGTTTTTCTTGTTGGAAGTCAGGCGTTCATTTTGAGCTTCGAGAAGTCATATTGAGTGCATACGAAGTCGGATTTTGGACTTCGAATAGTCAACAAAAATCTTGTTCATAGCACTACACAGTGGATCAAGTTTGGAGTTGTTTAAACACAATTTATTTTTTGATATTCTATCTTGAGTTATTTATGGGTTATGTTGAGTATGGTGATACTATGAGCTTATGGATTGTCAGATCTATGAGATTTGATGTTGGATTCATTGTATGCTCAGTTGTACATCTCATATTATTCTCTTTTTGACATGGTTATCAGTTTGGTTGGATTTGTATGCTTCATTGTTGTATCTACAAGTTGTGTAGCATTGTAGGTGGTCTAGACTTACTTGTTGCACCTATGACTTGGACATGGGTTGTCTATACCCATAGATATTTTAATGTTGATGCATTTCAGTTTGGTGGCTTGGTTTGGTCAATTGGTTTGTTGGTTTTGATGTCATGTTGAGGAGGCGAGATGGTATTACTAGGTATAGTCATGATGTGAGACCTATGTAGTTGACTATGTTATGCAGATATGTGGGACACAGTTGGGTTGAATTGTTGGTACATGGGTCTGTGCAAGATCATGGGGGTACAAAAAGTGGCGATGTGAAAAAAAGGCATTTTTAACACGTCCAAAAATGCGAAATTCATGCCTTTGACTTTTTGCAGGCCTAAGTACAATATCCATTTTGGTTTGGTAATACCGAACCAAAATGAATATTCGTTACGAACGGATATTCATTGCAAAACGGATATCCATTTCGTTTAAAGTAGAATTTATAATTGTGTCGGGTCTGACCTGACCAATTATTATATTCTATAAAATGGATATCTGTTCTTTGTGTTATAATTAAAAAAAAAACTCGAGAGGTCATATTATATTATATTATAATATTATATATGTATTATTATATATTATAATATAATACATATATCATATTATAATATAATATAATATATAATATAATATAATATAATATAATATAATATAATATCAATATAATATTATATTATATTATATTATATTATATTATAATATAATAATATTATTATATATTATTATATTATATTATATTGATATTATATGGTCGGGTCTATAAATTGTAGAACGGATATCTGTTATTTGTGTTATAATTTTAAAAAAAACCCTGATAGGTCATATTATATAATATAATATCAGTATTATATTATATATATATTATATTATATTATATTATAATATTATATTATATTATATTATATTATAATATTATATTATATTATATTATAATATAATATAATATATGTATTATTATATATTATAATATAATATAATATTATATTATATTATATTGATATTATTCCAATATATATAATATATGTTATATTATAATACAATATATAATATAACATATATTAATATATTTTATATTAAATAATCGATATTTCAAAAAATACACCATGGTGAGGTCTAGGACCCGACCATTTATTTAAAAAGTTGTAAATCAGAAAACAGATATCTGTTATAAATGGATATTCGTTTCTTGTATTATATATAGACAAAAAAAACCCGAGAGCTATTTTTTACCAGTGCGTGTGTGTGGGTTTTTAGAGTGTGACTCAGATATCCATTTGGGGGAAGTCAAATTACCAAATTTGTAAGGTATGTTTTATTTTTTCAATTTTTATTCAATTTATATTCATTTTGCTTCTTTTTTTTTGAATTTTAGTCAAAAATAGGGTATATTTGATAGATTTTTTATTAGATTAAAACCATTGTTAATTTTATTTTTTTTTATCAATTAACAAGTTAAAAATGGATCAAAATGAAAATCCTAACCTTGCACAAAATGAAAACCCTCCCGCACAAAATGAAAACCCTAATCCTACAGAAAATGAATACCCTCCAAATCCTCCACCGCAACCATTGTTTCTAAATGAAAATGTGCCAACAATACACAAGTCTATTCATAGAAATTTAGATCAATTAAGAAAAGTATGTCAAATCTGTGAAACACTCGATGAACTATTAGATATGAAAAATTCTTTGGAAACAATCATTGTAAATGTTCAAACTTTGGCAATTCAGCATAATAGATTTGCACAATGGCGAGAGCAACAAAGAAAATTTTATGTTGATGGGTTATCGTATGATGAGGTGAAGGCTCTTGATATTGAAAAAGCTCAATTAGCCCATGTATTCATATATCAAAGAATTGGATAGCCTGTTAATGTGCGAAAACCAAAATTTTCAATTAAATGGTGCACACATAGAGGAATATTAGATAATTTTTGGAGATATTGGTGGATGGTTTTCGATAAACCACCCAACAACAATCTTGATGTCCCTCAGTATTTTCTCCAAAAATTATATGCTAAGTTTGTGCTAGGGAAACATGTCAATTATTTTGACATGTGAGATTTCCAGGGTGTTGGTAGAGGGATGCCACAAGATAGACCTAGGGCACACTGAGTCACCCCAGTTCGCCCTCCTCCACCTATTGTTGCTCCAACTCCACTACCTTATCCTGAGATTGTTGTAGATGCGAGGACTGTGAGAATTTATGCATTACATTCATTGAGTGATCATTTGGTGAGGCAAAGCCATCATGTTGCGCAGCCATTTGACAATGCATCCCATCACGATGGTGTTGCACCTAATACATCCCAACATGATGGTGGTGCACCTGCTACAATAGGTCCCACTAGTACACAACCATCAACTACCACTAGTACACCATCCTCTTTGGGACATATTTGTGTGCCTCATCGTTGCATGACGTGCAACAATTTATGTTTCAGTCCTCTCTGATAGTCCACTGAGGCTCCCATAGACACATCCGACTTTGAGGCTCATGATATGCCGAATGTAGGAGTTGATAGAGCATGGAGTGGAGCATTTGTAGGAGAGACATTGACTGCCAAGGATGATATGGGAGCACCGGTAAGTCTTAAAGCAATTTCATAGTGTGTTTTATGTAAATTCTTTCATATTTTATGAAGGATATTTGTACTAATATATGTTTATATGCTGGAATCTTTAATAGTTGTTGACAAGGGAGCAGTTGTCAAAAGTGCAGCAGGCTATACATACTGCCATTTCATTTTCCTTAGACAATCAGTACACAGTAAATAATTTAAATTTTTATTTTAGATGTTAATCTTTGAAATCTAATATGTTTAAATGCATGTACTACTTATAATGATAGTCTAATGTAATCTTGTCTTTTTATGCAACAACCTAGTTCTTATACAACCTTTTTGACCGAGTCTGACCCATTGAATGAAGTTACACAATAGGTATATATCTTTTTATTGTCGACATTATAATTATATGTGCATGTGCATTTACATTCTTGTCATTTTTTATACAGCATCTTAGCTGATCCATCCACTATGAGCCCATCTAGTGTCATAGCATCACAACAGGTATGTGCTTATTTTATATTGCAAATCATTTACATTTAGATAGGAGTAGATATGTGATTAGTAGATATGATTATTTGTCAGCAATTATATTTTAATTTGTATCATTTTTATTTTATCTTCTATAGTTCTTTGTTCAACCCAACATTGTGACGAGTGAGAGACCATTAGTTTATAGGACTTATGATCGTCCTAAGGGACAATCATATGCAAGAACGTCTTGCAGAAAAGAGAGCAAGATTAGAGGTAAACAAGAATTGCATTATTGATATAATATAGTACATGTATACTAATTTTGATGTTAAATTTGTAATTTATAAATGATGGTATATAAGTTTCTATTTACTAGTCTATCTTGTCAAACATTCACATAATCTAATTTATGGTTTGAAATGTTATTGTGTAGGAAACTGCAGAGCATCTAACTTCTTCGAGGAGGCTTGATTTTGATGGTCTAGCACAGGATTAGGATATGATATAGATTGACATGTACTTAGGGTTTGATAGATCTTGAGATGGCATATATGCCACAATTTGTAAAACTTGTTCTGACAAAAACAAGCCATCTTTCATGTCCATATGGTCCATGCACTCGCATCTGAGCTTCGAACTGAATGCATCTTTGAAGAATCTCTAATTGTTTGACATTTCATTATGTCTCCCACTGTGCCCTTCTCAACCAACCAAAAGAACCTATTGACTTTTGAATCAAGTGTCCCTCCTTGTGATAGTGCATAGGTACACCAATCCACAATAGAACGTGCATCACTTAATGTTGTACCACCTCTAATCTTCATTTGTTCCTTAACCAAAGCTCTCTTCACACATGCACCTGCACCATCATGCTCACCTTTTCCATGCCCAACTTCGAAAAAACTCCAAACATGTGGTACACCCCTCTCTATATGCATCCTGCTCAACCAATAAAACATGCGAGCATTCTTGAATTTCCCTGTGCAGTTATCTGACCAAATCAAATGTTGACCCATTACAAAAAAAAAATCCTACAAGAACTTAAAAAAAAATTCAAAACAATGTTGTACAAACTCGGATGAATGAGATCTATCATCACTCATGTAAAAATGGTACTCCCTGATTATCTTCTTGTCCTCTTTTGTACTATCAGGGGCATGCCTATATGTTATGTGGAAAAAAATAGCAATTTGAATAGAATTATAATATTGTGATTGAACTTCATTTTGTGGTTGCAATGTGTGATTTTCAACAAAATCAACTACAGATACAATAGTTCCAATGGGGAAAGAGTCCTTACACATCCTGAATTGTCGATCCAACCACTGCAACATGTGGCTATACCTTGCATACTTATAGAAAATATTTTTCTTAAAATATGAAATAAAATCAGCAATACTTACCTCTCTTGCAACCAACTCACATCTAGAACCCTCACCTCCACTCTTCAATGTGTATTTCACTGTCTCATATTTGTTTTTCTCAACAAATTTGTTACCAAAATCATGATCGCTGCCCTCATGAAAGCATGTTACAAACTTCGATAAACCACCACATTGCAAACACATTCCATTCAAACAATCATTTTTATAAAATTATAAGCAACCATCACCTCTAATGCATAAAAATGAATCTAACAACTCCCTGGATGACTTGGAAAGTTGCACTATATGACACTCCTGTAACATTTCATCAATATGCATAGTAGAACAAATATGGCATAACAATTCATGATACATTGAAAACTCAACATGGTATTTACAACATGTATTACGAACCTTAATAGGAACGCAATAAAATGGTTTGCAAGACTCAAAATCCCTTTGTGAGATTTGCAAATGTGGATGTTCTTGAAAAAATTGTTTGTACAAAATTATTTGGCTACATTCACAAAAATGTTTAGGATGCAATGTACGATCTTTATTTCCAATTCGCAACTTTAAAACATCCTTTACGTTCGGTGATACTCTAGAGTGAGAATTCCAATATTGTTCAATTTGCATCTTTACATTATTGGTTAGCTTTTTATCAACACGTGGAAGCCTCTGACTAAAATACCACGTATCATTTTGAAGAGCACTATCGAGTCTTCCTCTTCTTGATAGTGCTTTATTCAATGTTTTATGATTTAAGTTAAAATCAATACAAGTTTGTCTCATTAAACAAGCATTTTTCAAATGATGGCTTACTAGTGAGGTTGTGATCACTCTTTGAGCAGCCCTTTTATCTTTTCCCTTGCTAGTCTTTCTAATAGAGGTTAGAGCATTAAAAATATTTTTTACAATAAGACTATTTTTTTCTAATTTTTTTGTGAGACGAATCTTCAATTTTTTTAATAATGGTCTCATTTTGTAAATCTTAAGTAATTGTACAAAAATTTGGCATTATTCGATTAATGTCTTATTGGAAAAGAATTCATTGAACAATTTCGTAGCCCACAAACAAACCATTTGTTGTGACCTTTTCCCTTGAAGATTATCAATTATGTTCTCATCTATTTCAACCAACCATTTAGGGTTTCTTTTGTAATTAGGTGTTGCATAAGGTTCATTTTCAACATTTTCATTTTCAACAACATTTTCATTGTCAAAAACGATTTTATTTTCAACCACATTTTCAAAAATAACTTCATTTTGAATAACATTTTCAACAACATTTTCATTCTCAATGTTGTTCACATTTTCATTTTCAATTTCAATGTTTTTGTAGACACCGAAATCTGGTTTAAGCCCGTGACTTCAATATTCTTCATAATTTGTATTCTTCATGGTCATGATTAAATAATGTCAATTATTTAATTATTTTCTAAAGTCTTCATTTCATCTATTAATTAAATAATCTTAATTATTTAATTAATTCACACTTTTCTTTATTCTATCTGATTAGTTAAATAAACGCTTTTTATTTAATTATGTTACTAATTAAACTTATCCTTCTTGTCAAATTAAATAAATTCTTATTTAATTTACTCTTTATCATACTTCAACTATAATTAAATAAATTCTTTATTTATTCAATTATTCATTTAAATCCCTTCATCACTTGATTAAATAAATCTTATTTATTTAATTATTCTTCAAATATCAAATCTTGAATTAAATGAATTATTTAATTCATGAATTCTATTTTAACGCATTCCTCTATATTTAGATAATTGTGTGAGTTATCTAAGTATTCACTTTTACTCAACTCAAAGATCTATTCAAATTGCTCAGTTAACTCAAGATTTAATGTCCTAGTGGTGTTCATGAGTAATCTATTTGTCATATCATTCAATCATCCAGTTCTAACTCATTTGCATGTACATGTGGATTAATTAAATACTCCTATTTAATTAATTAAACCTTGTGCATGCATTCGAACAAGAGTTGCTTTAATCCATCTTCATCTTTGTCATGCAAAGATAATTCTTCTGTTTTTGAATACCAAACTGGAAGATTAAATCATTTATTTAATCTTTAATTCTATTTCTAATTTGTATCACTCATGTCACTACTGACAGTCATCAGAATGCATGACTAATCAGTCAATCTCAACCGTCCGTTGATCTTTCAATCCTGGCATGTCGTTCGAATAATCAATTTTCTATAAATTGATATGGTCTTCATCATTCCAATCTCTCGCGAAATCTTATGACTTTTGAGAGCACTTATCTTGAATCTTCGATGTTTTGCTAAATCACTATCATAGGCTATACTTGCACGAACTTACAAGAAATTTGAGGGCAATTATACTACTACAAGCAAAATGGAGAAGGGAAATCAAGATGAATCATGGAAATACGTACGAATTTGGTGAGATTGTTCAAGTTTTGTTTACGTTTTTTACTTCCTTTGTTCTCTGTTGCTTAGCATTAGATTGCATTTAGATTGGTATTGCATGTTTGCACTTAATCTTTTCTTTTTGTATTTTCTTGGCGTTACAGTTTTCATTTTCAATTTGAATATGATGTTCAATATTTTCAATTCCTAATTCATCTTCACTTGAATTAACATTCAATGGTTTAGAAGAAGCTTCAATTTAAATATTTTGCATACCTTTTCTTTTCCTATGACTTTCTCTATCTTTTGCTTTACATGCTTCAATTTGATCTGTTGTAAGTTTCCTTTTAGCTTTTCTCTTACATCAACTGTTGCTCCCCATTTCACACACAAAAAAACACACACAAATGATTGGAATTCTACAAAAAGTGTAAGAGAATCTTCGAAAAGCTGAATTTCATCAGATGCAGACAGAAAACACAAGATTTTTGCGACAAAAATAATGTAGGGACCGTTGAAATACTCAAAATGGTCCCTTTTTTGTTTTTTATATAACTTACAAAACGTATATCCGTTACTAAACGGATATCCATTATGTGATCTAACCGACATGGCCCTCAGTCTTAACAATTTGCACCTAGCAAACGGATATTCGTCACCTCTAGTGTTATTAGAATGTCATATGTTATATAATATATATCATATATCAATGTATAATATATAATATATATTAATATATATTATATATTATATATTAGTATATAATATATATTATTTATTAGTATATAATATATATTATATTTTAATACATAATATATATATATTAAAATATAATATATAATATATATTAATATATATTATATATTATATTTTAATATATATATTGTTGCTCATCCAAGTGTATAACACACTAATACACAAAATAGATATCTGTTAATAATGGATATTCGTTCTAGATGGATATTTGTTACCTCTGTTATTATGTATCACATGTTATATAATATATATTATATATCAATATATAATATATATTATATATTTATATACATTATATATTATATTTTACTATATAATATATATTATATATATTAATATTAATTATTATATATTAATATTAATATATTTTGTTGCTCGTCCAAGTGTGTAAACCACTAATACACAAAACAGATATCCAAAAATAATAGATATCTGATAATAGCGGATATCTGTAATAAACGGATATCCAGTTTTTGAAATTTAAGAATTATGTAATAAACCACTTTCTCGCACCCTCTCGCACCCTCTCTCCCACCCTCTCTCACCCTCCCCCACTCTCCCACTCACCACCACCCTTTCCCACCTTCTCTCCCCACCCTCTCCCAGCCTCTCCCCCCCTCTCCCACCTTCTCTCCCCTCTGCCACCCTCTACCACCCTCTACCACCCTCTACCACCCTCTCCCACTCTCTCACACCCTCTCTCCCACCCTCTTTGACCCTCTCTTCCACCCTCTCCCACCCTCTCTCCTCCTCTCTCTTCCCCTCTCACACCCCCACCCTCTCTCTCCCACCCTCTCTCCCACTCCCTCCCCCACCCTCTCCAACCCTCTCCCACCCTCTCTCCCACCCTCTCTTTCCCATCATCTCTAAGACCCCTCCCACCCTCTCCCACTCTTTTTCCCACCCTCTCCCCACTCTCCCACTTCCAATGTTTCCAATGCTCTCCCACCTTCACCCTCTGCCAATTCTCTCCCACCCTCTCTCTCCTACCCTCTCTCTCCCAATTTTTCCCACCCTCTCCCACTTCCAACTCTCTCCCACTCTCTCCCACCCCTCTCTCCCACTTCTCCCACCTCCAACTCTCCCACTCTCTCCTCCCCTCTCCCACCCTCTCTCCCACTCTCTCCCACTTTCCTACCCTCTCCCACCCTCTCTCCCACTCTCTCCCACCCTCTTCCACTCTCCAACTCTCTCCCACTCTCCAACTCTCTCTCCCTCTCCCTCTCCCCCACTCTCCCTCTCTCTCTAAACCCTAAACAATATATCTGAAAGGGAGATGGAGGCTTCAAAAGGATAAGATGTATTGAATATATTTAATATATCTAGAATATAAATAATATATATTATAGTATATATTATATATAATATATACTATAATATATTTTATATATAATATATACTATAATATATTTAATATATAATATATAGTATATTTATATGTAATAAATTTATAATTTAAAAAACGGATATATGTTATTAACTCCTTTGGATATTAATGCCCTGTGAAAAATCAATATGGTGTTGCATAACGGATATCCGCTATTAATGGATATCCGTTTTTAGTGGATATTTGTTTTGTTCTCTCATTTTCAAATAGAGACAATGTATTAAATATAATATATTATATACTACATATTATATAATATATATTATATGATATATAATATATAATATATATTATATATATTATATATAATATATATTATATATTATAATATATATTATAATATATTATATATATACAATAAATTTATGATATAATAAACGGATATCCGTTTCTTTGAGGACTTTATAACGAGAATTCTTCCTCATTTTCACAAACCAGTCCTCATTTTAGCGATGCAGCAAACGAGCAGCGACCTCCAGGTATTTTTTTTTTGTATTTTTTCAATTTTTTTGCTAATGAGTGATAAATTTAAGATTTTTTTTGCATTCTTTGTAGATTTTTTAAATTTTTTTCATTTCTATTTAAAGTTACAACAAAATTTGAAACCCTAGTTAGTGAAAAACAAAAAAAAACATCAAACAAAAAAATGGAACCTTTATAGTAGAAAAAAAAGGTAAAATTGAACCTAGCATACTAAACAAACATAAAATAGAACTTTCATTACCTCCTTTCTCTATTTTTTTAAACTGTTTTGCATTCTTATCTATTTTTCATTATTCTTTATCACTTATTTTTATGTTTCTTAAATTCTTGCTTTGTTTATTATTTTTAAATTAGTATTTCTTTGCTAAACAATTTGTTTTTAAATTTTTTAATTGTTTTGACTCTCTTCAGCTCTCAAAATAGAAAGGATCCTTGTTGGAAGTGCTCTAAATTTCCAATTCTTGGTGAATTTGGATCCATTGTTAGTATTGACCAGACAAAACTTGTCCCTATGGCCATAGGGAAATGGGCAAAGTGATTGGGTAATAATCGATGTGCTATGCAGGAGGCTATTATATTGAATCATATACAAATGATAGCCTCCCGCACAACCCATCGATTATTACCCATTAACTTTTCCCATTTCCCTATGGCTACAGGGACAAGTTTTTGTTTAACTAACTATGTATACAGATTCACTTAGTATTGGAAATTTAGAGCAAAACACTTCCACCTTTGTTGAATCAATTTGGAGCTTAACACTTCGACATTGCAGCGAGATAAAAATTTAATGTATTTTTAAATGAGATTTCACATCACTTTAACAATTATTTGTTTTCCATTTACATGCCTTAGACATAAACGAGCTTTACACATTTTTTCATTTGTATTCAATTAAGTCATTTATATTGAATGGTTTAAGGGGATTTTAAACATGTAACTTACATTTTTTAATTACAAATTTAATGTAGGTTCACTTATATCTAAATCATGGATCCACGCCCTCCAGCTCCAACCACTCCACCTCCACCCACTCCACCTCAAAACCCCCCACCTCCACCACCTGCACCCGATGGTGCTCGCTTTCGAGAACAAGTCAATGTGAATGTTAGAACCATTCAAGATCAAGTTAACGCTATTCAAAATGAAGAATGTGTTTACCCATTATTGAGGCGTTTTGCATCAAAAATGCAAACTGTTGTTGATGCATGTAGGTCCATGGAAGTGGACTTAGACGAGCATCAATGATGGCTAGAGGAAAGGAGACAGTCCCAGTCTAAAGAGGAAAACACAAAGAAATGAATAGATGCAACTAAGAGCCGCAAAACTTTATTAAGACAATGATCTTATATTTATAAAAAAATGGATCTTGGATGGATATTTTATAAAGAATTTGGTCTGATGGATATTTTTTAGTGTTGAATTTATGAATATTTAATAGTATAATGATGAGACAAAAAAATAGTAATAAATATTAAATAATCTATTAATTTAGTGTTTGTTAATGTATATAGTGTGTATATATAATGTTTATTCATGCATCATGGTTGACTGATGACTTATTTTTTTATCATAATCATTGTATAAATTTCATATGAACAATCTAATTAACATGCGTCTTGATGTCTTCTAAGGATTTTGTTTGAAAGTTGCATAATGTTCTTGTTTATGTACCATGATTGGAAGATATTGATTCTTATTCATGATGATTTTATGGTCTTTTACATGAATGATCTAATGACATGTTATTAAACTTGAAGGTTTTAATGGCATGAATGTTGAATTGAGTTGTAATGGTTTTCTTTGATGGTTGTATCACTTCTTATTCTAGAGCCTATCCCAACACGCAAAAACACTCTTCCTCTCAACTCTCTCTCTCTCTCCCTCTCTTAGGTCTCTCCCTCTCCCTCTCTCCCCCTCTCTCCCTCTCTCTTCCTCTCTCTTTGTCTCTCCATCCCTCTCTTCGTCTCAACTCTCCATCTATCTCTCCCTCTAACTCTCAGGTTCCTCCCACCCCTCTCTCTCTCTCAAGTTTCTCAAAGCTTCCTCTCTCCCTCTCAAGTCTCTATCACTCCCTAGATCAAGTCTCTCTCTCTCTCTCCCTCTCACTCTCAAGCCCCCCTTTGTCTCTCTCAAGTCTCTCTCTTGGATTCTCTCCCTCCCTTTCTCCCTCTCAAGTCTCTTTCTCTCTCTCTCCACCTCAAGACTCTCTCTCCCTCTCTCCCTCTCTCCCTCTCTCCCTCCCTCTCCCTCTCCCTCTCAAGACTCTCTCCCTCTCTCCCTCTCAATTCTTTCTCTCTCTCTCACTCTCTCTCTCTCCCTCGCTCCCTCTCTCCCTCCAAACTATATATATCTCTCTCCTTCCCTCTATACCTCCCTCTCTCCCCCCTCTCTCTCTCTCTCTCCCTCTTAGCTCTCTCTCCCCATCCCTCTCAGGTCTTTCACTCCCACTTCTAAGGTCTTTCTCTCTCCCTCTCTCTCAAGTCCCTCCCACTCCCTCCCTCTCTCTCTTTCTTGTGAATTGGTCGCACATCAATAAATATATAATATATACTATGTATTAAATATATTATATAATATATAATATATATTACATAATATTAATATGTATGTACTATATATAATATATAGTATACTATCCAGAAAATATGTACTATATAGTATAATATATATATATATTAATATATATAACATAATATTATATATTATAATAATATAATATAATGTAATATTATATAGTACAATAATATATATTATTTATTATATTATATAATATATAATATATATAATATATATAATATATATTATAATATATAATATATATTATATATTATAATATTATATATATTAATATATAATATAATAAAATATGTACTATATAGTATACAATATAAAATATAATATAATAATACGTATAATATATAATATTCTATATAATATATTAGATATTTATGTATTATAAATACATAATACGTATTATGTAATATTATGTATTATAAATAATATAAAAATATATAATTAACAGATATTTGTCTAATAACGAATATCCGTTCGGGATTAGGCTTGGGATTTCCTAACCTGGAAAGTCAACCCAAAAAATGTGTTTTTGAAAATATGTTTAGTTTTCGAAAGGTCGCCCTTGTGGCTGACGACCTTTTTTGACCCAAATTTCATCAAATGAAAAGGGTTTATAGAAAAAATTGTCAGCTTTCCACCAATATAACTTTTTCCTTATTTTGAATTAAATAAATAATTATTATTGATTTTCTACCTACATTACGTCTGAAGTCCTAATTGATAAGCTGATTGAAAAACTTCTATAACTTTCAAACTACTTGACATTTTTTGAATCTACAAGATGCATCACATTATATGCTTCGCATACTATAAGATTAAAAAAATAATTTAATTTCATAATTTTTTGACCAAGTTATGGTGGTCAGACACAAACGTTTTAATAATTCTGAAAATTTCTAGTAAAAAAATCATAACTAATTATTTATGTGGAAAAAAATTACAAAATAAAATTCGGCACATCCGGACATGTGTCCTCTACTTATATTTAAAAATTTAGAAAAAATATTATGTTTTTCTTGTACTTAGGGTGGTCAGACACACACCTGCTTCTTATCTTTTTCTTGAAAAATTAGTACCACTGCATTGAAATTTTAAATTTTCTCAAAACAAATTTACTTTTTTCCAAAAAAGGACTAGTAGCCTAGAAACTGCATTCAATTTACTACAACTTTTGTTCTTACATATTTTTCAAATTATGTTAATAACCTATTCAATTTTTTTATGTCAAGTTGCCTAACTCTGATTTTCTAAATTTTTATCGCCACTTAGAGGCCTAGTTTGGACCCCCATGATCCTGCACATACCCACATTTGGTGGTCATCATGGTGTCATGGATGTTTCTTGTGCTTTAGAGACATTGGAATGTCATGATGGTTTATGCAAGTGCATTGTTGGTGGTGTTGGATTGGATCTTGATTTAAGTTGTGGTGGTGTATCTTCTTGGTATGAGGATCATGGTTTACTTTGCTTTCTTATTGAGGAGCTCATGTTGCATTTGAGTTCTTTGATTGTGTGAGGGCACTCTTGGTTGATCTTCATTAGGAGATTGTTATCATGATGTCATGATAGCTTGTTACATTCATTGGTTATACACTTTCAATGGGAGCTTTTGACAGTGATGGATTGGTGGTGATGGATATGTTTATGATGGTTTGGCGGTTGTAGGTATCTTCTTGGCTTGGAGATCTTGGTTTCACTTGTATGTTATTGATATTATAGTTGAGTGTGTGCAGATCTGGATGATCTTCATGGAGAAGATAGTTGTCTTGTTGCCATGTGTGGCTCGTATCACGGTGTAGTGGGAGTTGTTGGTAGTTAAATGGATGCATCATTGGGTATGATTATCTTCATGTGATTGGGGATATGTATTCTTAGTTTAGATTGTTTTCTATTATGTCATGGTTTACTTTTGATGTGCACTTAGACTTGTGGCATGGTACTTGTTCTCTTGAGACCGGGATGTATATATGTTATGGTGCATGTGATCTCCTAGGAGGAGATGGTTATATCATGTTGTCATGTTTATGTTCTCGATTCATGAATGGAGCTTTGACATTGATCATGTGTGGTTCTCTTTGTATTGGGTATGTTGATCATTTTCTTGATTACTTCATGATGGTGCTATGTTGCATTTGAAGTTTGGCATGGATTTATTGGTTACAGGTACTCATGGATACTTGGAGACTTAGGTGATGGTTGGAGTTCTCTTGTGATTAGGGACACTTTCTTGAGACATTTACTCTTTGGAGGCTTCAGTAGGAAGACTGAGGAGCTTTCACCTAGTTATGGACGTGAGTTCACGATAGACTGATGGAGGAGATTTTTCTTGGAGTGAGTCATGATGGCTTGGTTATCCTGGAGGAGCATTCTCATTCCCCACTCTTGGTCTACTCGGCAGTTTATGATTTAAGAGGCATTTTCCCATTATATCTTTCAGATGTGTTATGTTCTGTGCTTTGATTTCTCATGGGATTGAGTTGATTCATGGTGATTGATTATGGAGACTCATTTGAGGATGGTTTAGCATGATTTTATATGCTTTATCTTTCATAGATATGGATCTTGAGCCATGTTAGTTTTGGAGGACTCATTTGAGGGATGTTATGGCATGGTTATCTCCTTGTACATTTGAGTTTATGATGTCATTCATTGATGAGGATTGTTAGGAGATGGTTTATGGGTTGATTTCTAGTTATTGGGATGGTTACTATGAGTTTGATCTTCTTGATTAGAGAGGATTACATCCATGTTGGCATTGTTACATTGATTCATATGTTGTACTTGGTCTATGAGATTGAGTGTTATGGATGTTGTTGAGGCTTTTCATTTGGGGTTGTTTAGGAGATCATACTTGACACAACAATACACTTTTGAGGTGTTGGTAAGAGTACATTATGGTTTATAGGTTTCTCTCTTCATGGTTCCTTCCTAGATGTACATGTTTTGGGAGGATGGTGGCAACATGTGAGAGATTATGTAGCTCTTTGGGTTGTACATGTGGATCATTGTTATTGTTCTTGGCACTTAATGCTTTGATTTACTTATCACACCTTGATGTATAGTGTTAATTGGTAGCCTTGATATACTTTGACATTAGCTATGTAGTGGGAGTTCCTAGATATGTATGTTCTTCATTGACAGATTTGGTACAGGGAGCTTTGTTGCAATTTACAGATTGCATATGTTCTTGGAATGATTTTACTGATGTATTGATACCTTGGAGGTATGGATGGTTGGATGTATTAGCATGTGTTGTGGATGCTATTTCCGATTGTGTGGGTTTTTTAGTTGACAACAGCTTGGTTAGAGACTTTGTTATCACTTGGATTTGATGCTTATGTTCATGGATTGGTGCATCTTCACCTTGGCATGTTCCTTTTCTTCCATAGGTGGCATGTTGGAGGATGAGAGGAGTTCTTGCTTGAGATGGTGGTCACTTTGTTCTTATTGTAGGTATGTTGATAGAGCACGAGAGCATGTTGGAGATTCATGCAGTTTCATGTATGGCTATGATGATGTATATCATGCATGGATACCTTATGCAATGTATACTAAAACTAAGTCAACTAGCATTTAACTAAAACTAACTACATGCAACTGAAGATAACTGAACCATAACTGAACTGAACTGAACTAAACTGAATTGAATTGATACTGAACTGAACTGAACTCCATGCATGTAAACATGAATCCCTAACTTCTAGGATCTTTACATGCATTACTGAAGTGTTATCTTTTACTCCAAACATTTAACTTAATTCAAGGTGAGTTCCACCTTCCATGTGGGTGCCCCATGTGCTCCTATTTTGTAGGAGCTCTTCATGGGCATCCCCACATGTTCCTATCATTCAGATTTAATTACAAATGTCAATTAACATGTTCATTTCATTCAAATTTAATCTCTTTCTAATCCTAGTGTTGGGGAACACTTTCCAAGGACTTAGGAGATACATGAAATAATGTTTAGGATTGCAATTAAATGACATCATATTCCCAACAATGCTTGTGTTTTCCCATTCTTATGTGTAATTCCCCCTTGTATAAGCCTTTCTTAGCTTTCCCATGTGGCGTTTATGTCTTTCCACTTAAAATTTAATATTTGTGTGTCCCCTTCCATGTGTAAGTAAACCCTTCCTATTGTTTCCCTAATATCTCACACCTCATGGATCACAAAAACATACCATCAATTTATCCTTAATTTTCTTAATGTTCCCTAGAAGTTTGATCCTCCTTGGACAAAATGTCAAGCATGTCTCCTTTAATAGTATGTTTGACCCATTTTTCATTTCATCCATCAGCCATCATAATCAAGCTTCTTCTTTGCATTTTAGTATCTTGTTATCATCTTGCAATCTTAAAGTTTTGGAGCTTTGGAGTATTGCTATATTTTTCATTTTGGAGCCTTGATTTGGAGTCCTTTAGAGATTTTTTCTATCCCTCTTAGGACCCATTTCTCCCCCCCCTCTTCTCATCATTCTGTCCATTTTATTTTTCTTATAGCCATTAGGTTTTCTCCCATTCCCTTATCCATTTTTTACATACATCTTTCTCCTTGTCCAAATCATTGTTATTCTAGTTTTTGTCTTTGTGGTCCATTTTTATATCTCCTTGTGTTTCATTTATCTATCTTGTTTCCTCTTTTGTTGTCATTTTGCAACTCCTATGATTTTTCCATTTTAGCCACCATTATTGTTATATCATTTTGTCATGGATATGATTATACACTTTTCACATCTTATATGGATGTCAATTTTGTTATTATACCCACAAGAGGGCTAACTAAGGTAGTACCCCCCTTAACAATTATATTTTGTAACTTGTATTCATCAATGTTGGTTTGCAAGTTGAATGCAAAAGAGTTTATGTATTTATGGTAGTTAAAACAAAAAAAATAATGCTAAAAAAATCAAAATAGAATTACCATTTAATTTTTAGATTATTCTAGGCATAGATTAAACCCACTAATGCTAACGCTTTTCTCTAGCTCTAGCACATTAACTAGGTCAATAGTTTCATTATCAATGCCCCCTTTTATAAAGCAACTCATGTAGGTTCCAAATTTAATAGAGAGCTTCATCTAGTCTTCTACATCTACATAAATCATTTAGTTGGTTTTATCTAGTGGAAGTGTTTCTTTTTTTCTATTTTTTCCTTTCACAAGCATATGACATTAGGTTTTAGATTAACTTATTTTTCTTACATGCCACAAGTCACTCATTTCAATTATATAGCTTAAACACCTAAAAACACACCTCTAGAAATTTCAAGTTATTATTAGGTCATTTATGACAAAGGGGCATGTTTGACCTTGAGGTCAGTTGCATCAAGAGGCACATTTGACCCTATCTCTTATTGTTTCTAGATTTAGACCTGAGCTTCTCTATTGCATTCCAAGCCTATTCCACTGCTTTCAATCTACTTCTAAATGCATTCAAGTCCTCTATTTTATTGTTTTCTATTTCTTAGTCATAGATTATAATTGCAAGTGTTTCCATCTCCTAGTTTTTATTTTCAAGTGTTTACCTCTAAGTGCCATGTTTTCAATTTCAACTCCTTCGTTGATTAATTAGTTACAAATTAGACTACTAATTTGATCTAAAATTTTCAATTTACAATATTTTAACATACATTTTATAAAGAATAACTCTAAACCATCTCTTTTTCCTTCCTTTTAAAGATAAAGAAGTGATATATGAAAAATAAAACAGACTCTCGAAGTGGGATAAATGAATATAAATTAAACATTAAGATCAAACGAAACATACATGCCCCCTTGAAAGTCATAAAAAAACTATTGGATTCTAAAAGACGATAAATCTTGAACATTAAGAAAGACTTAAAGAAAACACATAAGATGAATAATTAATAAAAAAATAACAAATAAATAAATCATATGTATGTATGAAGGTAAAATAAATCATGAATATAATGTCACATGCAAACAATGCTGATCAATGAACTCAAACAATAAAATGCACTATAATCAAATACTATTGAACCCCAATTGTCACCATATAAAATACTAAAATAACTTATTAAGAGTTCATTTTGTGTAACAAATTTATCAAATGTATCAATTTGAATGTATCGATGAAGAAGTGTATTCAATTTGCGTGGTCCAGCTTGGATTGGAAGAAAAATGGTGTCCCAAATAATGTTCAGCAGTGCCAATGTCACTGTGGTAGAGGTAGACTGAAGTACCATTTTCTACGATTCAATTACAATCATAGAATGTCATTGCCATCCAGTACTTATCTCAATCTCAGAGCGGAGCATTATGTTGAAGGAGGCGCTGCACCTTCTGCTTACTACACACAACCCCCCTGAAGACTACTCTACGTATCTTCAAATATTGCAGACCTGTATTCTTAAGAACGCGCTTTCAGAAGCGAAAAATGTCCACTCTTTCATCGCACACAGGCGATTTGTATTTGCTACACGCACAACTTTTCATAATAAGCTTATTTACATGTATGTCAAGTGCAGAAGTTTGGGGGATGCGCGAAAAGTCTTTGACCACATCAAAGAACGAGACAGCGTCTCATGGAATACGATTATTGCAGCGTATGGAAGACATGGGTATCCTCACGAGGCACTCACACTGTTTCACCAAATGCAACAAACAGGTCTACAACCCGATCAGTTCACATTTGCCAGCGTACTCCCAGCCTGTGCCAAAATAGGAGCTTTGGAACAGGGTATAGATATCCATCAAAGCATAGAGAATAGAGGAATTTTGTCAGATGTTGTACTTGCAACTGCTCTGGTAGACATGTATGCAAAATGCGGAAGTATAAACAGAGCCCGTGAGTTGTTTAACAGAATGCCTCAAAGAAATGTCTTCTCGTGGACTGCAATGATTGCAGGATATGCACAAAATGGATTTGTTGAAGAGGCTTTAGAAACTTTCAAGCAAATGCAATTGGCAGGTGTAAAGCCAAATTCCACAACCTTTGCCAGCATCCTTCCTGCTTGTGCGAAAATGGGAGTTTTGGAACAGGGTATGGATATCCATCAAAGCATAAATGATACAGGAATTTTGTCAGATATTGTAGTTGCAACTGCCCTGGTAGACATGTATGCAAAATGTGGAAGCATAGAGAAGGCACGTGAACTGTTTGATAGAATGCCTCGAAGAAATGTGGTCTCGTGGACAGCAATGATTGGAGGATACGCACAAAGTGGATTTCTTGAAGAGGCTTTAGAAACTTTCAAGCAAATGCAATTGGCAGGTGTAAAGCCAAATTCCGCAACCTATGCTATCATCCTCCCTACCTGTGCCAAAATGGGAGCTTTGGAACAGGGTGCGGGCATCCATCAAAGCATAGAGGATAGAGAAATTTTGTCAGATGTTGTAGTTGCAACTGCCCTCGTAGACATGTACGCAAAATGTGGAAGCATAGGAAAGGCACGTGAACTGTTTGATAGAATGCCTCAGAGAAATGTGGTCTCATGGAATGCTATGGTTGCAGGATATGTACAAAATGGATTTGTTGAAAAAGCTTTAGAAACTTTCAAGCAAATGCAATTGGCAGATGTAGAGCCAAATTCCACAACCTTTGCCAGCATCCTCCCGGCCTGTGCCAAAATGGGAGCCTTGGAACAGGGTATGGACATCCATCAAAGTATAATGGAAGGGGATTTTTTGTCAGATATTACAATTGGAAATGCTCTGATAGACATGTATGCAAAATGTGGAAGCATAGACAAGGCACGCGAACTGTTTGACAGAATGCTTCAAAAAGATGTCATCTCATGGAATGCAATGATTGCAGGATATGCACAAAATGGATTGGTCGAAAAGGCTTTAGAAACTTTCAGGCAAATGCAATCGGCAGGTGCAAAGCCAAATTCCACAACCTTTGCCAGCATCCTCCCTGCCTGTGCCAAAATGGGAGCTTTGGAACAGGGTATGGACATCCACCAAAGGATAATGGAAGGGGGATTTTTGTCAGATACTAAAGTTGGAAATGCACTGGTAGACATGTATGCAAAATGTGGAAGCATAGACGAGGCACGTGAAATGCTTGATAGAATGCCTCAAAGAGACGTCATCTCTTGGAATGCAATGATTGCAGGATATGCACAAAATGGATTGGTTGAAAAAGCTTTAGAAGCTTTCAAGCAAATGCAATTGGCAGGTGTAAAACCAGACTCTACAACTTTTGTCAGCATCCTCCCTGCTTGTGCCAAAATGGGAGCTTTGGAACAGGGTATAGACATCCATCAAAACATAATGGAAGGGGAATTTTTGTCAGATATTATAGTTGGAAATGCTCTAGTAGACATGTATGCAAAATGTGGAAGCATAGACAAGGCACGTGAATTGTTTGACAGAATGCCTCAAAGAGATGTCATCTCGTGGACTGCAATGATTGCAGGATATGCACAGAATGGATTTTGCAAGGATGCTCTCAAAATCTTTGAATTAATGAAGCACTCTGGAACATATCCTGACATTGTAAGCTTTACTTGTGTTCTATATGCATGTAGCCATGCAGGTTTAGTGGATGAGGGCTGTACATACTTCAATCATATGAGTAACTCTTATTGCATTACACCTACAATTGATCATTATGTGTGCATGGTTGACCTTCTTGCCCGTGCAGGCTATCTTGAGGACACCCTAAACTTTATCATTAAGATGCCAATTAAACCTGTGGTGGTTGTTTGGATGTGTTTTCTTGGAGGCTGTAGATCACATATGAATATAGGCTTAGGAGTATTTACATCAACACTGCTTTTTGATTTGGATCCTAAAAATGCAGCCACTTATGTACTTCTCTCAAACATCTATGCAGAAGTGGGTAGGTGGGGTGAGGTTCAAATGATTAGGAGATTGATGAAAGATAGAGGAATTGAAAAGACCCCTGGATGTAGTTGGATTGAAGGCGATAAAATGATACATGTTTTTTGTGCCGGAGACAGATCACATCCACAGACACAGGAGATCTATGCAAAGCTGGAGAAATTGGCTTGGGAGATGAAGGCAGCAGGATATTTTCCAGATTCAAGATATTTACCTAATGATGTGGAAGAGGAGGAAAAAGAATTATTTCTTTGCCACCATAGTGAAAAGTTGGCAATTGCATTTGGTTTGTTAAACACTCCCCCTGAAGCAACAATTAGAGTTGTTAAGAACCTTCGAGTATGTGCTGATTGCCACATTGCAACAAAATTTATCTCCAAGATTGTTGCAAGAGAAATTATTGTGAGAGATGCAAACCGTTTTCATCATTTTAAACACGGACAATGTTCATGTGGAGATTATTGGTGATGCTAAATGAAGCAATCTGAAAAATAGGCTTGCACTATAAGAATGCACACTGTGTCAGACCTGCAGTAATAATGAAAGGAAAATGTTTTATTTTCAATTTCTAAGAAGCTTTTTGTTTTTGTTTTGAGTATATGGCAATCTACACCATGTTGTGGGCTTCATCGAATCAGATGCATAGAGTGCAACACAAATCATTGCTTATATGCATAGTTGGGGTATTTGTCAAAGACTTAGTATTATGATCATTGAACTGTTTTCACAAAACCTGCATATGTATAAGTTAAAAGTAGGAGGTGGAGAATGGGGAAAAACAAAAGGTGAGGAACACTTGAGTAAATGGAATGATGCTTGATCAATAGGAAAGGCAAAAGGTGGGCTCACAATTATCTTTGCCATTTTGAATAGTTAATTTGATTGGATTAATTGTAATATATAATTTTATATAAGGGCATGTAGATTTTGTTTGGATAATGGTTTGATATATCTAATGTTGTTTCACATCTCTTTGCTTGGTGAGATAGCTAATAGATTTGTGAACTCAGATATTTTTTAATTTGATTTTATTTCAATTTGTTTGGTTCTAAATAGAATATTACCATGCACTCTTTCTCTCACAACTAAAAAGATTGAGTTAGATAAAAGGGTCCCCCATGGTGACAAGTCACCATTCCAAACTATATATATTTTCTGAATACCAAACATACACACCATGAAATAGTTAAGGACCTTGAACAAATGAAGATCCTCAACCTAAATCATTCATGAGTAGCTAGAAGTCCATAAGCTATAGGCAATTATGGAGTATCCACACAAGCACATAACCTTGGTAATGCATAGATCCATAAGAAGAATTCATAGAGTCATGCTTCCTTTTAGTGAGTATCAATGTTTGAACATGACCCCAAACACACAAAGAAAACATAGTGGACTAGAGTTGACCAATCATAGACAAGTGTACACATTTTGATTGCATCCAAAGTGCCTCCAAGGAATAGAGAGAGATCCTAAGACAAAACAGCATATCACATACAAGAGTAAGCTACCATGGTTCAAAGAAACATTCCATATTCTAAATGCATAGCCATATCACCATGCCTACTTTGTGATAGAGAGTGATCATTTCATAATAGAAACTCCTTTGCTACCAATACAAGTTCTATATTTACTAGTACTTTGAAAAGAGTGGCATGTTTGCATCATTTCACAAAGCATGCTATTACACAAAGAATCATTAATATCATACACAGTAGTACACCATGACCCTTAATCAAACCAAAAAAACCTAGAGGGCCATCATATACCAATCTCCTTGACATTTGTCATTGACCATTTTCACATACCTTTTCCAATGTGGCTACAAGACTCAAATGGAATTAATGATGATGCACAAGTCATACAAAGCCAAATAATAATGAAAAATAACAATTTAAATATTCTTCACATTGTATCAACAATGCATTAGACTAATTACATAGGGTTTCTTGACATTAGGTTTTCACCCCATTACTTTAAAAGGTAAACCATTGTTATTTTGCTCATAAACAAAAACATAAACTTGCATTCATTCAAAATTGGCCATATTATTCCCCTTTTAGTAGAAATCTTGTAGAGAATCTAAATATCTACAAGACAAGCCATAACAGAAATATCCTTGCCAAGTTTGTAGTCTCTCTCTTTAGCAAGAAAATTTTGGTTAAAGGTGTAGTTATATAGTTAAACCCTAATTTGGACCTCCACCTAGCTCTCAATACCTAGGATATTTGAGGAAACCCTTCCAAGCCATGACAATGTTGCACATGAGGAAAAAAGAACCAAACTTTCATATTATTCCTACAACTTACTAGGATATAGTAATGTGTATATCCCATTCACCATAACCTCCTAGGTATGTTATGGTTATTCTAGTTTTCTAAACTATTCATGAAAAGACTTAAACACAAACATGATTCAAAAGAAAATTACCAAAAAAGGCTATAATAATCAAGACAAAAACCCACATTTATAATCAGTGGTGAGGCAACATTCAACACTCACATCACCTACAAAGAAAAAATGATGACTACATAGTCATTCTCAAAGATGTTTCCATAAGTTAGGGAAAGACAACATACTTCACTACATGACTCACAACCATTAAATTCCTTGAAAAGATTCCACAATCAATTTACTATAAAATGAATTAACATTTAAACATAAACAAAAGAAGTAAAACCCAAGATCACCTTTTTCCACTTGAGTCCCAAAAAGTTCTTCTTCCCCCTCCCTTTTTTCCTTCCTG
Source organism: Sequoia sempervirens (assembly GCA_007258455.2). NCBI lineage: Eukaryota > Viridiplantae > Streptophyta > Pinopsida > Cupressales > Cupressaceae > Sequoia > Sequoia sempervirens. The sequence goes on along the minus strand of VDFB02000003.1, from coordinate 466,768,712 downwards.
AGCTTTTTTATGTTTATTTATTCTATGTGTGTCCTTGACAAAAAATAAATAAAAATCCTCTTTTCTAAACAAGGTCCTAATATTCTACATCATGGGAGGCGTGATTTTAGGAATCAAAGGCTTGCCTAATAGCCTCTTGTTAACAAATTTTACCATCAAGACTCTGAGAAACCCTTCTTCCAAAATGAGGAAGAGAAACCAAAGTGAAATTGAAACAACAAAATAAAAACCATCATAATGAAAAATACCCAACCTTCTTATCCTCGAGAATGTTCTAATATTAATACCAACATTATATGCTAACAAGTAAGCATATACCTCTACTATAGAGCTCTCTCACTAACATAGATTGGGGCCAATAAATTTGGCCAACATAGTTTTAAATTCAAATCCATGGATAACAACTAAAGCAAGGTTTAGATAAGTAATATGCAAATCAAGATTAAGAAACACATTAGGACCCAAGCCTATAAATTACTAAGGCAACAACAATAAATAACCTCTACAAGAAATATACAAGCCTAAGACATCATGACCCCTAGAAGATTTACATAATAAATCAATGGCGTAGCACATGCATTTCTAGGGTAATATTAAATACCCCTATATTCATTTTTACCTCTCAAATTTATATTTTTGATGCCCCTTGCATACACCAATATAATTAAAATACCTCCTTATTTTCACCAAGTATCCTATGTACCTATTTTTTCTACATTTTTGTATCCCTTTATTGTTTCTACTATATCAACCAAGGGCTTTGCCCACATCTACATGAAACTCAAAATTAGGTTCAATTCACATCCCAAAACCTTGACATAGAAAACCTAGAGGACCTAGGACAAAGATGTCATCCTATATAAAGCTTTGATTTAAAAACACTTATACATCTCAACCCTCAAACCCTTGCCATACAAGTCTAATATCAAATCCACCTAATATATATATATATATATATATATATATATATATATATATATATATATATATATATATCATAGTATACATATTACTCTAATTACAATGCAAGGGTTTTAGTAATATTGGTGATTCTTTGGGCAGGATTGTGACATTACCAAAGGGTGTCCAATAACTAGTTTTATAAAATTTTGGTAGGATTGTACTAAACCTACACAACCTTGGTGTGATCGTTGTTTAATTCATTAATTTCATTATAGTTGTGATTAAGTATACACATGTATAATTATGATGCTCTAACACAATACACAACTATATAGTGTAGATAAAGGTAGCTTCACGACCTTGGAAAGACTGATATCGATCAATCTATCTATCTATATTGATATATGGATTAATATTAAAATCAAGGTATTTTTATGGATTCTTATCAATTTTACCATATTCAATTATAAGGACCTTTCTAAATTATATCACATAATTTTTTTTACAATATAGATCTTACACTGGTGTACACATATTTGTCAATTGATATGGATCAATATGTCAATGTCAATTTATTAAAATTGATACTTGTAGGGTTTCTTACAAATTATATCATAGTAAATTTTGAGGGTTTCTATTATATCACATGTAAAATTTCATATTTATTGATCTTAAATTGATGTACATATGAATTTCAATTATATAAAATGATATATTGATCAATTTTAAAATTTTAAATATTTATAGGGTTTCTAAATTGTTCATCATATTAAATTTTAATTTTTTCTCTTGTATCCCATAAAATATATTATGTATTAATTACTGGTATACATATATCAATCCACATCAGTTGATGTGTAAACCAAAACTCAGTACGTATAAAATTTTATATGTACAAATTGCATTGTTGTACATAGTAATTGATATAAACATAGATCTAGAGTTTATATAGTATATCATATATTAAATTACTTTATATGTATTGATTGTTGGCATATATCATTATTGATGTGCATCAATTGATATTTTAAGAGTTTCTATTGTATCATATTAAATTTTATACATCAATTGATAGTTCTTGTGTTTCTTTAAATTATATTATATTAAAAACTAGTTTCTATTGCATAATATAAAATAAATAATATCTATTTATTGTTTACCTTTACACATATCAATTAATTACAATCAATATATAAATTGATATATACACCAACAATATGTATTGATCTTACAATGGTGTACATATCAATTTGTATTGATATAATAATTGATATATTGATCAATAATAAAATTGATATTTCTATGGTTTATAAATCATATCATACTTAATTTTAAGGCTTTCTATTATATCACATTTAATTTTATATATGTATCCTACGTATTGATTGTTAGTATACATATATCAACTAATATTGATTGATACATATTGTTCAACATCAATTGATATGTACACAAATAATCAATACATATAAAATTTTATGTCTTGATTGCATTGAGGTGTACACATCAATTGGTATTTCTAGAGTTTAGGGTCAACCCACAATACTTTGTCCCACTTTTTGGCCAAGTTGGACATTAATATCAACATTTTTATACAAAATTTCACTTTATGAAACCTACAGAAACTAAACCATTAATAATTTGGAGATGATGCAAATTAATGACTTATGAGGATTTTTTGGGTAGATTCTAAATATATATATATATATTTTTTAATTAAGAAATAAATTATGATTTTTTTTACATAACTTTCAATAACTTATTTTTTATAGTAAACATCATTTTTTTAAATTGACATTTATGTTGCTGCACATAATTTTTTTATTGAAATGATAATATTATAATTTTTAAAATATAGATTTTAATATATATATTATAGGTAAGATTAGATTTATACTAAACTGTGAAAAAGGAGTACATTGTAGTATGGATGTCATAATGGCATATAGTTCGAACCAAACACTATCCCCCAAACCAAATAGAACCCACAAAAAAACCCCATCATACCATGGAGGCCACGCAGGGTCGAGGAAAAATGTATGACACTGAACCAAGCTAACCTTTACTAATTGTTACATTTACTTATAACAAAAATTGATAAAGCCGAGACACCAGAAATAAAATGCCATTACCTATTGCCCCACAAATTGTTTTGGACAAAGACCCTGAAGTCAAACCACCATGAAGCATTGTTTTCAGCCACAAGATGAAACTTCTGCCTTAGGTAATCAGCCCCCACCGACGCAAGCCTCTAGTGTTCAATTAGCTCGAGCCCTTGGATATCTAGAAGAAAGGGATAAAGCTTCACAGTTTCCCCATACACCTCTAACTGCCCCAAATCTCGTAGACAAGGTATATCGACCCCAAGCCTAGTTGTAGCCAAAGCCTCCTCCAAACCTAGTAGCAAATCCTTTTTGAACAGCCACTGCATAATGACTTTGATTTCTTGCTTCGAGACGTCCACATCCAACAACCTAGACAACACTCGGGAGGAGATGTTTGTGTCCAACCTATAACCATTGCTACCCTCCATGAAACTTTTTCCAACAATGAATTTTACCACCGCGAACATGAGGAAGTCCAAGTGACGGATGATACATTGCAACCTCAACATCCTCACAAGGCCCCTAAAGGCCATTTGCCACTTATTGCTCCATAATTGCATTGGAGTGTCCATACCACCACAAACCACTCACTGAAACTTGGATAATGAACATCACCATGGGGAATGAAACCAAGTTTGCTAAATTTAATCCACACAAGAGTAGTGAGTCCCAAGGTGTATTTCATAACGCCAACTCGCAACATGCCCATAGCCTATGAAAGATCAAATCGCCATTATTATGTGAGAGCCTCAATGTTTGGAGGCAATTACTTCCTAATTCACAAAGCTTCATGCATGTAAACCATTCCCTTGACAAGAAAATGACACTTAAAACCATAATTGCAAGTTTATTGTCACCAGACTTCCAAGAGGCCCCACCATACCATCACCCCGAGCCATTATCCCATAGTGCTAGGAGAATGTCTATGTGGTAGCATGCCACAAAGAGATCCACAGTGTCGATTACTAACTATCCACAACTTCATTTGTGGAGAATTACTCACTCAACCACCCACTTTTCTTTCTCAAACAGAAACACCTGTGACAAAAACCTCTTTCATTGTTACCCCATTTGCTCCTAGGTTAGAAAGAGCATCCGCTTCCTAGTTCCCTTCACGATATATGTGATTGAAAGTGTATTTCTTAAAGCTCTTCAGCAAAAGCATAATAAATCCACACACCATAACTCAAACTCAAAGGTTATGTCTAAAAGACTTGCAACTCAGTTTCTCAACAAAGTGAACCAAGTCGGGGAATCGAGAAGTTATGAAAATTTATTACTCTGCAACAAGGTTATAAAACTCAGAGGACTAGTGACTAAGCTTGTTTTTCTCCCTTATTTTGAGTCTATCATCTCTCCAACTGTAACATTTTACATGAATTATTAATGAAATTTGATCAATGATCTTTCATTAATCTTCTTTGTCATTAATATTATGCATTGATGTATGTTTTAATTTTGGCTCTGGTTTAATGAACCAGTTAAAGTACCTTGATTAAAGCATGAATTCATATAAATGTTTAGTGGATTTTCTAAGTATTCATGGAGATTGAGTATTGATGTGTGAATTGCAATTCAATTTCACTAAGATTATGGATGCCTAGAATTAAAATCACCTTAAAAGTTCATATTTTAATTGTGTTAAAAGTAAAACTTGAGCATGTACTCAGCAATTCATCACTCAACTCAATGCTTATTAGATTAATAACATATTAACAATAATATTAGTAGCATATACAACAATGAACATCAGTAATCGTTTAAAGTGTATCTAGAAGTTGAAACCACTACCAGAATTTTTCTTCAAATGATATAATAAATAATACAGATAATTGAACATCAACACATTACTGAAGTTTGAATTGAGCTTTTAAATTTATTATCACATGAAGGAATACATAGAGGCATTGGAAATTCAAAATCTTACTCAAAGACAACTCTGCATAGAGCTGAGTTGGAACTTGGAAACTCATATTATCAAAAATTAAATCACTGCATCACCTTTTCTAGCAACTTCCACTCTTTAGGTGTTGGAATTGTCATTTGTTCTAACTGATGATGTTTGACTTGAAGATTTTTTAACAATTCATGATTCAAATTGGAACCTGTCTTGGATTCTTCAGTCAATTTTTCATTCAGGGTTAGCAATGGTTTAATGGAATCCAAATAGGTCACCACATCTGGGTTTTGAGGAAATTGGTCCAAATCAATCTTCCTTGCATCCTCCATCTTTTTGAAATAATTATTTCCAACGAATCGCTCATTTGTGTCAAAAGCCTTTGGAAAACCAAGCTCTGTGAATTTCCTTACCTTTTCATCCACCTTCTTCATCTTTTTTGCATCCAAATGCAAATATTCCTTTGTTTCACACATTTTCAAACAATTTTCAATGACAGATGACAACGTCATTGATGTAGCAAGCCGATTAGTAATCCCTTTTGATTTCAAAACATTGTTATTGGCTTTGTAGACTGTTTGTTGAATTTGATTTGCTGATTTCTCTAATGCCAACACATTTTTGTTGTCCATTAAATATTTGTTGAGCTTATTATGATGTTGTATGATAGCATCAATCAATTGAAACATGTCACACAAATGATTAATCCCTTGCATTATTTCATCCTAGATCTTTTGTTTCATATGCCTCATTGTTTCTCTACAAAATGTAGATAACTTCTTTTGACAAGACTTAATTTCATTTTTTGCTTCCATCAGTTCTGCCTCCAATCTTTCATTTCTTTTTCTCTCCTCCAATTTTTGTTCCCACTGTGCATTTCCATTTGCAATGCTTAGTCTTAATTTTTTTGAAGTGGATTTTTCCTCATCATATTTCTTGTTGCTCTCATCTAGCCTTTGCTTCAATTCACACTATAGTCTCATTCTGCTTATCCTCTTTACTTGTTGATGTAGAGGTAGATTTTTTAATTCTTTTTTCTAATTCATTGATCTTGTTATCTGTTGCTTTCCTCTTTGCTTTCTCATTTGCTAGGTCTTCCTGTAACTTTTCAATTTGAGTCTGCAACCTTTTTTTCTCTCTATCTTGCTTTAGCAATGATGTGTACACCAATTCATTGTTCTTCTTTGATACATTAATTTTGTCAATATTTCTAAGTCCAGAAAAATCCAATTGAAAATTATTCACCTCAAATTCAGATGGAGCCATCTAATTTTCTAGTTTGTTTTGAACTGTGGGAACAAGAATTGTGTACTCCATGATTTATTTACTTATGTCAAATGTGGTTAATACCATGGTTGTTGCAGGATCTAAAGTTAGAGCAGACACACTTTCCATCAGTTGATTCTTTTCTTTTTTATTCAATTCTGATTTCTTTTTAAACTCTTCAATGTAATCAAAACTCGGGGATGTAGGAACAATGGAATGCTTGAATGGCGAAGGAATATGAGTACTTATTGTTGCTAATGATGTCGCAGCCAGGCTAACTAGCATTGGGGGAGTGCCTGGAAATAACTCCTTTGTGGTGGATCCACTGGTAGAGTGACTTGGAGTTGGACTTGTCAAAATCCTTTGCCTCTTATGTATGCCTTGATCACCTGGTGTTTCTGTGGTATATTGTGTTGTTGTCCTCTTGTTTGTAATTTGTTGTTGTAACACATGTTGACCACTACTAGTACTACTACCCATACCATCGCCACTAGAGGCAGTGATAGTTGTACTAAGCCCTCCACCATGGGCATGTCCTAGTTGTGATTGTGTTTGACCATGAGGATGAGGATTTGAAGCTCTAACAAATTGACCTATATGCCCTAGGTTTAATTTTTCACCTTCAACCCCAAGGCCAAATTTATCAACTGGTTTTCTATGCTCTACATCTATCACCATCCAAGGGCCTTATCTTTGGGACCCTAAAGGACCACCTTCATAACCCATTTTTTTAGCTATGGTTGCTCCTGTAGTAAATGCTTCTTTTGTGGCCTCACTTAAACCAAGTTTGAAATTGACATGGATTTCTTCTTCCCTATCATCATTAGATTCATCATCACTTTCTTCATCTTCTCGTTTATCCAGATGCTCTATATTCCATAATTTGCTAAACTCAAGATCTTCTTCATTATCTCCATACTCTACAAAAGCTCTTGGATCACCTAGCTCCTTCCTCATAGACCAAAAGGCAGTAATTTTTTATCGTGACCAATTTTTTTTGTAACTTCCTTCTCTAGAGAATCTGACATTTTTACTCTACTAGATGGTTTATGACTTTTTTCATAAAAATTGATGTACCTCCTAATTGTCTTTCGATGCAATTCCATAATTTCTGCTAATAATTGTTTAAAAGAAATACCATTCTTAGCAACACTTTTCTCCATTGCTACTTTGACCTCATCCCAAGAATCCTTGTTTCTCAAGTTTTCAAGCAAGGGTTTACTTTGATGTTGAATTCTACTTCCAGCATTCTTATTGAGCACAATCATTGATTTAATGGTGTCACATGGATCATACTGCCAGTGAAAAATAGCATCAAAATAAAAAAAAATCAAAAGATCATGTGCCACACTAAATGCTTTTCTCTCGAATGTGATCCCTCCACATGAAAAAGGTAAAGAAGGAAATAAGGTCTTCTTCCCTTGACCGCTAAAGTGTCTTTCATCAGTACTCTGCATATTCCAAAGCAAAAACCCTTTCTATCACATGTATTGGAAGATTGTATGGTTGTACTTCTAATCCATAAAATCTTAGCACATTATATTCTTCCATTAAGTACCAATCAACCAATTGTATTTATTTTCCTAGTTGAATGCAATTTCTACATGACATAGGAAATCTAGGCATTGGAGTATTTGTAATTGCTTGATGCAATGGAGCCAAAAAGTAATCTACAAAATGACTGTAGTTCTTTCGAGAATCATGCATCCTTATCATAGTGGTCCATTCATATACTGGAGCCATTTTATTTTCCTCAGCATTACTATAGGGTTGAATTTGAAGCTTGTTGGTTTGAAACATTCCTCTAAATTTGAATAGAAAAAGATAGCACAAGTAGGTTGTGAACCTAAATGTCTTGGTGGAACCTCCTTTAATCATTAAAATTTTTTTATGCATGGATTCTACAATGTGCCAAATAAAATTATATTTGACATGTGGAACACCATAATGGATATTATACACCATTTCAAGGAGGCTTGCACCCACTTCCAAATTGCTATCCAATTCAAGGAAAAATGCTAGCATGGAAATAGTATCCTGAACCCATGGTCTAAAAATATCTAAATCATAAGGAGGCTTATGATCACCTTTCAATTTGTTTCTATCCTGAACTATTCTATTTAAGAAAGAATGTGTCTCCCTTTCATCCACTGCTTCATAATCACTAGCAAGTTTTTCTAGGTCAATGTGGACATTTCCAAATTCTTCAGTTGAAAACCCCAAGGCCAACACCTTTCCAAGTTCTTTTGCATTAATGGATAACAATTTTTCTTTGCTATTTTTATTAACAATTGCTCTTTTTTTATCGTCATAATTTAGGGCACAACCCATGATAAATTTTGGGCAAGGGAAAACCTCATGTAACATCATGCACCCTAATCCAGTTACCCACGGTGCACTGATACTATTAACTTGCATTTTCTTTGAATCCTTATTCTCAGATGAAAATCTAAGTTCTGAGGTACGCCTACCATAGGTTTCAGGATCATAAATATCATGGTATTCATCAGTGAAACCTGGGGTTTTAAGCAATTTTGCATAATGTATTTTTTTATCCGACATTGCTCTAATGGTACTAGTGGTAGACATGCTGATACAATCAACAATGTGAAATTTGTAAATTCCCTATTAGTCCTTATTTTTTCTTAATTCTTAAGCCTCTTAACCCTAAACCTAAACTTCAAAGTTTGAAAAAATAAGATTTTAAGAAATGTCAAACGATGAAACGTAGCCACATGAATTCTTTAACTTACCCGGATTTTGAATTTTGATTCTTGAAGTTGAAACTGGATTGAAACTTGAAACTGGGTTACTAGAATGGCTTTGTTGGAAGTGGAACTGTGGAACCCAGAACAGGGTGGTGCACTGCAATGAGCAAACTGAAGACTAAAATTTCCCCATCTATTGACCCTCTAACTTCAAAATAAAATCACTTAGCAATAGAAAGTGTTGTTTATTTTAATATTAAAGTGAATGACATCAAAACATCTACTTGTTACTTACGGACTACACAATACACAATTAGGTAGTACATGGATGACAAAATTTAAAACAAGCCATTAATGATTTACTCCTGCATTGATAGCAAATTCTAAACCGTTGATCTTTGCTAATCTAACGGTTATAGGGTGATTTTGGAGGTTTAAGTTCGCAAGCCTAGCACTCTATGCATTTCATTCTGGAATGCAACTACAACCATACATCAAATGTTCATCGAACGGTTGAGTAATTTATGATATAAATAATAAACATAAAACATGTGTTTTAAATTTTCTTTAAACTTTAATGCACTAGGATTGACATCAAGGCCAAGGGGCCGAAAACTTAACATTGCAAAGGTCTTAATAAAATGAATTACAATGTCACATTAATAGCACATTGCACAACCATTAATAGCACTTAACTTGCAAATGACTTAATAAAATGAATTATAATGTCACATGAATAGCACAACCATTTATTTTATTACAACTGAATTACAATGTCACATTATTACATAGTACACATACAAATGTAAGCGCAAGCACCAAGCTTCTGCTAGACCGTTGGTGAAAAGTTGAAAACGTAAATGTGATACATGTATCTCTGAAAATAAATGGGACTTGTCGGGTCAACCATGAGCTCTGAAAATAAACACATGGGACTTGTTAGGTTAGACATGGGCTCTGAAAATAAATGCATGGGGAAAGGGGGCCCAATCAAACTGGGGAAATGGGAGCTGTGAAGATACAAAATGTACTTAACCCCTTTTAGAACCAGACTCATGCAGAAGATGAGGGGTTGTAAAATTTCTCCCATGTAGAAGATGAGCACTGAAAATAAATGCATGGGGCTTGCCTGGTAGGCCATGGTGTCTTAAAATAAATGCAAGAGACTCTCCTGGCCAACCATGCAGACGATGAGGGGTAGTAAAACTGCTCCCATGTAGAAGATGAACACTAAAAATAAATGCATGGGAATTTCCTAGGAAACCATGCAGATGATGAGGGGTAGTAAAACTGCTCCCATCTTCTACTTGCAGCTTTCATGCACTAGGATAACACTTATCTCCATCAGAGCTCCTCATCCTGGTTCAAAACCTATCTGAGATGTCATGTGAACCAAATCAACTTCTTTCCAATTCCACCCATTCTGAACTTGAAGGAAATTGGCCTTTTACTGTGTAACTACATAAATGGAGGCAGGAGAATTTAGAGTATCCCCAATAATAACACATTATCTTCTTTTTGAATCCTTATTAAGTTATTAACCCTACAAAATGAAAACCCTTATGAAAATTCAATGAATGATTTCAGTTGTGCTCACTATCCTTATTTATGGGCCAAAAGTGTTGCCAAAAGTGTCACTACCAGCCTGGTCCCTTGTACACCTCACACATGTCACATGTGAGGTTGTCTATAGTTACTACTGACTAGTAATAATTGTGATTCGTGCAAACCAGAAATCCAACTTAATTGGTTTGTGTAACTTAAGCCTAACATTTACAATTTAAATGTTTAATTTGATTGACATATGGACTTTGACAACCTGGCTACATACAAATTGTACTTCAAGCTAACAAGCTATCAATTGTCAAAATCGCCAGTGCCACACAAGCTATCAATTGTCAGAATCACTGGATTATTGACATCATCATCTACGATTCTACAGTACATTGTGTAGTTTTCAATATAAAGCTATCCAATCAATCACTCTCACTATTCATATGGCATTAATCCACGCCGTCGCCCAGTACCACAACCAAATTGAAAATTTCAATAGAATAAATGAAAGGTAGAGTACTTCGACGCATTGAAAAAAGAGAATTAAATGTCTCATTTTACCTTAATCATTATCAATGTCCACTGATAAGTCACAATAAATTTTGTTCACTTATTATCAAAACAATATGTTGATAATTACTATTAGTTTTAAAAGCCACATTTAACATTTTCATATTGATCAAAGCAAAAGGGATTTACAAGAATGGAGCCATGAAAAGCATTTTAATTTAAGTAGCTATTGCTAAAGACTGAAGTACATAGTACATAACCAGCATGGCCAAAAAGCCACTAACCATGACAAAAACCAGTCACAAGGTACATATTACAAGAACTGTTACGTTGTACAATAAAATATAGACACGTGACATGTCACACAATTCATTACTAATTTTTTTTGTAACATTAGCTGAGGCCATCAACCGGTTGTTTGAGTAGAACATGAATTGAATTTAACAAATTGACAACAAAGAAGAAAAGTGAATCACCCAAAACCCTCCTCCAAAACTCCAGACTCTTTAATGATTCAGTTTTCGTATCACATAGCATACCCCATCTCATATTAGCTAGGGAAAGAGCCTGTGCTATAGAAGCATGCAATTCCACTTTCCGGAAGATTCCACCAACAGGCGCTAACCCACTTTCAAAATTGTAATGCTCCAACACCAACTCCAACGAAGAAATAGAGTAAATGAAAGGCTGCAAATAACATATTGCCAATGTCTTCACCAAATTTTTATCGAGCAAAATGTCCATGCAATTGGACAAGAAATCCGAAGCTACCTCAGAATATAGAGCATAAGGGTTGTTCTGAAGCCATTCCCTACCACAATTATTCTTATAGCATCCTCAACCTGCACACAAGGAATTGTAAAAACCATACCCAACTTTCGTCTGTCGTATGCATCATCCCTTCTTTTCTCCCAAAAATATTTGGGTAGCATGACACGCCATGAAGACTCCATAATATCTCAGTTTTAAAGTTGAGAATAGAGAAGAAAATTAGAAATAAATCAATGCCAAATATATTATAAATGATATGAAGAACATCAAGTTGGTGAAGTATATATAGAAGTTAGCATGAACACAATCAGTATGACATCACACTTATCATTTTTAAATTCACCACTATCATTGATGTGACAATTAACATTTATTTCAACACTTGAATCCTTATAAACAAGTGCTTAAAAGGTACATGCCTGCGACAGATGACAAGATTGAAGATGGTTGCATAGTGCACATGCAAATAAACTATAAAGTTATTTTTAAAATGGGACATCGCTAGGTTAACGAGACTCGACCCTCAGGATTAAAGAGTTAAGATTTAAGGATTTGTCATAAAATATTTTGGTCTAACTTAGGCAATATTAAATGGTAAACAAGAGCACGATGACCGACAGACCTAAATAATTAATAAAATCCCAACCATTGATTTTTGAAAATCTAACAGTTCTAGTGTTATTCCATAGGTTTCAATTCACAAGTCTAGTGCTTCAAGGATTTACTTCTAGAATGCATCTATAGCTGTCCTTCAAAAATTCATCGAACAATCCCTCTTTTAAAACAAACTTTATGCACGTACACAATTTAAAATGGGGACATCGCTAGGTTGACGAGACTCGAACCTCAGGATTAAAGAGTTAAGATTTAAGGCTTTGTCATAAAATATTTTGGTCTAACTTAGGCAATATTAAATGGTAAACAAGAGCGCGATGACCGATAGACCTAAATAATTAATAAAATCTCAACCATTGATTTCTGAAAATCTAACAGTTCTAGTGTTATTCTGGAGGTTTCAATTTGCAAATCTAGTGCTTGAGAGATATACTTCTAGAATGCAACTATAGTCGTCCATCGAAAATTCATCGAATGATTGTGGTCCATAATGTTGCGTGGTCACTGAAATTTGGAACCTTAGAACCAAAGTCTAAAGTTTCAAAGTTTTCAAAACCTTCGACCCACCGACTACAAAGATGACCAAGAAATACTTGCAACTAAGGTTAGGAAAAGCACCAAAACCTTGACTTTGGTGAATTAAGATAGGAAAGGTGGCAAGGACGGTGCATTTATGAAGTGAAGATCATGGGAAAATTTTAGCAAGTGGACATGACTGGAGGATCGATGGGTAATTAAGATCGGTATGTGCGAAGTTTGGAAAATTATTACCTCTCGACCCTCAATTAGCGAAGTTAATAATAGAGTTTTTCATGGAGAAGAAGGCACACAAAAAGTATGAAAGAGTGGTGGTGGTGGTGGTGGTGGTGTAGCTGCAATAGTTTTCAAATGGATGCCAACTTCACTCTGCGTTCGAGGAGGCAATTAATAATTCTCAACCATTGATTTTTGAAAATCTAACGTTTCTAGTGTTATTCCAGAGTTTTCAATTCACAAGTCTACTGCTTCAAAGATTTACTTCTAGAATGCAACTACAACTGTCCATCGACAATTCATCGAACGGTCGTGGTTAGATTGATTTGCATTGACACTTCACCACTGCATTTTTTTTATTAGTTTGATATTATGTTTAATTCGCCAAATTTTTTTCTTAATCATTTGAAAATAGGTTTAATTCGCCAATGAATTTTATTTTTTAGTTTGAAAAAAAGTTTTAATCGCCAACAAAATTATTTTTTTTGGTTTGAAAATAAGTTTAATTCACCACTCAAAATATTTTATTGGTTTTAAAAAAATTGCATTTCGTTAGGATTTTCCATAGACTTCTAACAATTAGAAAAGATTCGCCAATAGACTTTTTTTTTCATGAAAAACGAAAAAAAATTCCACTAAAATTAATATTTTTATCAGGAAGTATACAAGATTCGCCAGGATTTTACACCTTCACTGAGGGGGGGGTTTCTTAAAGTTTTCCCTGCTTCCAACACCCCTCCAAGTTTCCAATTCATCGAATGCCCTGATCAAAGGGCATTGACAATAACAGTTAAATCTCCTTCCACAAAAATCATAGACAATTTCAGCTCCGCAGATAACCTTATTCCAAGGGAGGTGGAAATAATTTCTACCATGTTTTTAGTGCCAATAGGCAGTGATTTTTCTAATTTAGCAACAACATTCCCTTCCCAATTCCTAACACTACAAGTAGCACTCGAGCAATCGGGATTGCCTCTTGAGGCCTCGTCAAAATTAACCTTGTGTCATCCATTATGAGAGGGGCAGGGGTGCCATTTCATACTCCTCCTTTCTTCTTGAGCTTTTGTCCCACCTTCACCCACAAAAGAGGGAACCTTTAAACCATTCCATCTTTTCCTCATCAATGCATCCCAACTTGTGAAGCTGGCCTTTTGTCCATCGAAAGCTAACGATCTTGAGTTGATCACTTCCACAATGCTTGCTTCAACCTTATTGACGAAGGAAGGAAATGACATTTCAAAATTTTGGAATATGTGATGATTCCTTTCTTTCCATATTTCTCAGATGAGCAAGGAAGGACCCATGCGCCAAAGACCAACAAACAAATAATTCTTGTTAAGTGTGGGCCATCCTTTAAACCAACTTAGTAAGTCCCTAGGGAGGGCTGAAGCCTAATGCAATTTGTCACACAACCAGTTCCAACACCTTAAAGTAAAAGGGTAATTTATAAAAATATGATCACCATTTTCTTCATGTTGTTTGCAAAGCATGCATCTGGATGGGCCACAATAACCTTTTTTTTTTAACCTATCAATAGTTAAAACTTTACCTTGAATAGTAGTCCAGGCAAAAATCTCAGCCTTTGGTAAACATTACTCGTGCCAACAAAGATCCTTTGGAAATTTAGGGGCATTTTCAAAAAAAATTATCAAGAAATTGTACCCATCGTATGTGTTAAATTCACCTAAAGCAGATTTGCACCACCTAAGCCGATCTTTTCCATCCCTTAAGCATAGTGTGAGGTTGCTTAATGCTTCTTCGAAATCAGAAGCAACAACATTTTCCAGACCCAGTGTTCTCGCTTCCTTCCATTGATATTCCAAAAAACCACTAACGATTGAGACACGTACACAATCCCTAAAATAGTTGCCCCACACTTGTTTAGACAATGTCATCGTCTACTTGAAATCACCTTTGTCAATCAATTTTTGAAAACCGCCCTAAGAATCTTCCCAGAAAAGATCCATCCTTCCATCATATATGTCTCAAGTGAGTTAGTTCATGATAAGATTCCTACACTTGCATAAGAACTTCCAAATTCTTGTGTAACGCCTCGTCGCGCAAACCCCAAAGGAACAAGTAAAAACACAACAATTTTTTATTTTTTTTTAAAGAACATAAAATGTACTTAAGTATTCCATCATAACAATGTTCTAAGTTGCACAACTAAATCCCTTGGGGTACATGAGGTGACATTACCAAACAAACCCATAACAAAGATAATAGATTAAACATTAAATATTCAATTACGAATCCATTCATTCACATATCACCATTTAAAACATCCATTAACGTTAACCACATTAATAAGAGTAATCCATATTAAACCATACATGCAAATCACAAATAAATTAATCATGAAGATATAAATTATATATATTTCCACAGATACAACATAACATTAACAATATTTACAAATGGTAGTTCACAAATGATTACATGGTATGAATATACATTACATCAGTCTGATAGTACATCATAATGAACACATACAAAATTACATCAAAGTTTGCCCAACACACGTGGGAGTGATACATCAATACATAGAATACATCAAGAGCACAACTATACATCTAGTAACGTATGAATCTTGGATCAAACTGCCTCAGCAAAAATCTGCACATAATGGTACAACTGCATCCAAGGGGACCCAACGAGGTGCGTAGCACGTTCCACCCAACCACCCCTGTGCTGGGAGTAAACAAGGAAAGATCCCCGACCAAGCACATCCAAATAGTAACACAAGACAAACTCTAGACAAGATAACCTAATATCAAAGGACCACTCAGAAAACTAATCAATGATAAATCACTAAAACAGAACAATAGACCACTTCCAAAGGACTTCAATAAAACAACACAAATGGAATGCTAGAGGAGAGTGTCATCGCATGGCTTTACATGGATTATCCAAACAATCTATCACAAGGTGTTGCCTCCATCTATGCATGGATTATCTAGACAACCTAGTTCAAGGTGTCGCATCCATCTATGGTTCTCCTAACAGCCTATCTCAAGGCATCACTCCATAGGGTTACTCATGTGGAATCATTAACCCCTCATGAAGACGACACAATGATCTTTCCAACCACAGCCTTCTCGGCCCACCTTTAGCCTATGGTATCACTAACAGGCAGACAAGGCATCCATATTTATCTTGATTATTGTTTAACTACCCAAACCCTAATTAATTACTTAGGTTATCACTGATTACTCTAACTCTACATGGGTTACCCTGACAGCCCCTTTGTGTGTCGGCCCCCACTTATAGCCACTCTCCCTAGACACCCAACACATAAAATCTAACACCAAGGGATTGTACCAACAAGAACACTAAACCAACAAATGGAACATCTGCGAGGCATAACCATCTCGCCAAAATCATATGAACCACATCGATAAAATGGTACAATCCATGTGTAACTCAAATCACAACCATAGTCAAAACATAGGTCAAATATTGAATTACAAGATCAAATATAAACATCAATATCCCACCTCTGGAAGTTCCTAATTAACAACTTAAGCTCCTATAAAAGGACAAACTAACTCTAGACATAAACCCAAAAAGACATAAACCCAAAAAGAGAAAACCACAATAAATTCAACAAATAATTTCGAGAGAAAAAAATTACATAAAAGAACGCCATATAAAATATTTTCAATACACAATAATTTCATCAAATAAATAAATCAATAACTCGAGAATATTCGATTTAAATCAAAACACATAGTTTATTTCTAATTTCCTCGATTACATTATAACATTGCAACTTGTAAAATTATCTCCTTAATACATAATCACAGTATATATATAAACATCTTTATTTATATATATATATATATATATATACATGCATATACGTTTTTATGCATATATACATATATTTAATTAAAAATATATTAAAATCATGCTTTTAAATCATATTATAAAAATTACAGAATAATTCATTGTAAAATTTACCCACAAAATATATATACACATATATATTAATATATGCACATATATATTAATATATACACATATATATTAATATATACACATATATATTAATATATACACATATATATTTATAAATATATACATATATATTTATAAATATATACATATATATTTATAAATATATACATATATATTAATGTATATATATATATATATAAACTTTTAAAAAAAATGAAATTAAAACCCCACTGCCCACGCAGGAGTACTGCGTACCTCCCATAGGGGAGGCCAAAGCCCCACACGGCTGCATCTAGCAGCGTCGGCTGCTGTACGCAGCCTGTGGTGCTATGTACAGTACCGCAGGGTCGGGGGTGGTACAGCCACCACCGACCACTTCCCACATAATATATATATATATATATATATATATATATATTTTAATAAACAATTTTATATTGTATTTGCTTTACAAAGGAACCTTGGAATTCGAAATATATATATATATATATATATATATTTAAAGGAAAATAAAGATATATTTTCTTAACAAGAACAAAATACTAAATGGGTATATGCATATGTATATATATACAGATATATTTATATATAGAGGTATGTATATATATATATATGTACCCAAGAATACAAATCAAATAATACTAATATAATGAATCAATAGTTCAATTTTTCTTCAGGCACAAATAAATCTGGGCATAATATTTCAACAACATAATAAATTAATTTTCTTTCAATTCAAGAATTTCACAGCTAAATTTTATTGAAACATTTCAGAAGGTTTAACTATAGTTTCCTATAGAAGATTCAAGGGTTTATTACAAACAAATTTCAATCACAGAACCCTCTTTCAAAAATAGAGAAATTGATTTTCAAACTTGGCAGACAAGATTTTGTTTACAAAACAATAAATCAAAAGAAATAATAAATTTAAAAGAACCCGGCGTCCTTCATTCGAAGACAAATCCAACACAATAGCCTTCTTCCTTTTTGAAAGTAGAATCCCCTCTGCAGCGTCTTCTCGATTTCCTTCCTTCAACTAACTTCTAAATCAATCCTTTTTTCTTTTCTTACAAAACAATTTTCACAAAGAAGCACAAAAACCTATCTTTTTTTTTTCAGACAAAAACCAGAAAACCCTTCTCTCTGTAAAAACTTCCTCACAATAAAATAAATAAAAATAAATAAAGCTCTTCTTCTTTTTCCTCAAAAATCCAAAACATTCATTGGTTCTTTTTCTTGCTTTTAAAAGCTCACACTTATCTCACATATTTTATTTAAAAATTCATTATTTTCACATGATATTATCCTCACAAGATATTCTCTTCTGATTTTCTAATTTTAATATTTGGAAAAAGATAATATATAATTATCACCATCATTATTTATTTAAATTAATTACTTACACTTTTAATTAATTAAATAACTTTTAATTTACAACATGTAAATTCCAAATTACAATTACTCACAATTAATCATATCCACAAAATATCATTAATTTATCCCACATAAAATAAAGATAAATTAAATGACAACTAACCATTATTAAGATAAATAAACAACAACAACCAAAACAAAGACAAGGACAGAGCCAAAACCATGACACAACAAGACTCACAACGAGGTGACGGACTTGGGACAGGGACATTTCCTTATCAACTCCCTTTTTCAACATCGTACCCGTTGGGTTAATTTAATGCTTGCCATGTCCTGCCGAAGCAGGTGGAATCGAGACTTTTATTCCTGCAATTCCTGCATACAAACAAATGTCAAGTAACATGTAAATCTCCATTGCAGACACACCGTGAAAGGAAATCGTGGGGTAGCAGGGTGCTCGCAAGTGAGTGATGCTACTCTGTCCTTTCACCAAGACTCACCAACCACACATCAGAAAACATAACATCATAGAATCACAACATCACCACATATATTATTAAGGAAAACCATAGCATAACCAAATAATATAACCACCACATAATGTATCATAAATCATCATAATAATGTCAAGTGCAGCAAACCAACCAAACTATGAATCCACACACAACTAAGTCAGTGAAATAATCACCATCACAAACCAGTATCAAACCAACACATAAGAGTATCAAAGAGTATCAAAGATTATCAAGGATTATCAAAGAGTATCAACAACATGAGGGGTGTTACATCTTGAGCCCTTGGGGAGCGAGTTGAAAGTAAAGATGTTGGTTTCCTCTTCATCCAAATACTTGTTTTATAACATTTTGACCCATTTGAGGTCCTGATTTGCATACATCCACTAGACCAGTTTGGCCCCCAAAGCCTTGTTTTGGAGAGAAAGCCTTTTCAACCTTGCCCCATCTGCCTCCTTTGATTTATAGGCATTATCCCAATTTATTAGAGAATTTTTCTAATCTGACTTTCCTCTCCAAAAAAAAAATCATTCTTTGATTGATTTTATTGCTTATCCCAGATGACAAAGGCAGGAAAGAGATCATGTAAATAGGTAGAGCTACTATTACCACTTTTATCATGGTTAGCCTCCCCACCTAAGATAATCATTTCCCTTTCCAAGAGGAAAATATTTTAACTATTTGACACCAAAGGATCCCAAAGTTTGTCAGGATGCACCCCAGAAGCTAGAGGAAGACCAAGGTATTTGTAAGGTAGCTTTCCTTTTCTAAACTTGATCTGCTTTTCAATTGAAGGATTAGAAAAGAAAAATAAAATCTCAGACTTCTCAATACTTACCTCTTGTCCATAGGTGATTAAGTAATTTACCAATATTGTTTTGAATTTCCTTGCTTCACGGACAACCGTTGAGCCAAATAGCATGGTGTCATCAACAAATTTTTGATGGGTAATTGTAGCTATTCCCAATGTGATTTGGATCCCATTTAAACTTCCTAATTAGGCAGCCTTTTGAGACTGATCTTCCAAAGGCCTCAACCATTATTATGAATAGAAAAGGGGACAAATGATCCCCTTATCTGAGACCCTAAGAAGCACCGAAGAAGTCTTCTTAGGATATGTTAACCAAAATCAAGTACCTTGGACATGCAATCTAGTTGAAAATACAATCTATCCAATCATTGTTAAAGCCAAAGGCCTCCAATACCTTGCATAAACACCTCCAGTTCACTTTGTTGTAAGTGTTTTTGATATCCAAATTCAACATCATAGATTGTTTCCTTGTTTTTGAAATTGAATGAATTGCTTCCTAAGCAATAATCACCCCATCAAGAATCGTTCTACTAGGAACAAAGTTGGTTTTCTCTTCAAAGATAATGTTTGGAAAAATCTTCTTTATACGATTAGCCACAGCCTTAGCCAACACCTTATATATAGTATTACAGAGTGCAATAGGATGGAACTCCTCCAACTTTTCTCGATTTTCCTTCTTTGGAATTAAGGAAATAAAGGTATTGTTGATTTTTTTCAAAACCTTCCCAGATGACCTTGAGTCTTCAATTACAACCACCAGATCTTCCCCAACAATCCCCCAGCACTATTGAAAAAATGCTACAAGAAACCCATCTGAGATCGGAGCCTTATCAGGGTGCAATTGAAACAACACTTCTTTGACTTCGACCACTATAAATTCCCCATTCAACATGACATTTTGGGCCTCAATGACCAATTTGGGTATGCAATCCAAAATATTATGTTGATCTTGCAATCTAGAAGATTGTGAAATAAATCCACAGCGGCCATTGAGATATCTTTCAGCTTGTCCAAGGATCTGTCATCCCTCGTTTTTATAAGGGATATCTTGTTTATCTCCCTTCTAGCTTTGGTGGAATTATGATTTTTTTTTTTGTTGTTGTATCTAACACTTAGACATGCATCGCATGATTTTTGCCTCCAGAAGATTTCTTCCTTCGAAAGAACATCCTACATGTTCTTTACGAGCTCCTTCTCTTACAAAAACTTCCCTCCATCCATGCCTAAGGCACACATATCCTCATTCAATAACCTTAATTCCTCTTCAATTTTTAAATTTTTCTCAAAAATATTTTTGAAACTCCCTATTCCAAAATTTCAAGTGCTACTTTATTGATCTCATCTTTTTTGTCAAAACAAACATTTTTGACCCCTCCAAAGTGGGCTCATTCCACCATTAACTTATGAGGTCTAGGAAGTTAGGATCTTTGAACCACATACTCTCAAATTTGAATGGAAATCTACATGAGCATTTTTTCCCATGATTTTAAGGAGTACAAGGAAACGATATAACCCAGAGTAAGGCATAATCCTACTTTCCATGGAAAAAAGAAAAACACTTAAATCGCCTTTGAAAAGGAATCTATCCAACTTTTTTGCTATACAACAAAACCCATGTCACCTGTTCGACCAAGTGTATTTCCCATTGGAAATCAGGATGTCAAACAATCAATTCCTTTCCACAAACTACTCAAATTCCAATTAAAATTTAATTTTTCTCCCCACATGATGCAAAGTAGGGGATATTTCAAGATTTCAACTTCTCACAACAAGATTTGGTGTTTCTTTCCCACAGCCTTCTATGAATGCAAACTAGGTTTCAACCCTAAATGGGCCATTAATGCTTCAAATAGGTAAATCAACACTAGGAGAACTCTCAATGGAATGAGGATGAAAAACAATAAGTGTTAGAAATGCACAAGAACTTAGGGCTATCAAACTTAAATTGTTCTCTTGCCAAATTCACCCTAGGCCAAGTAGGACAACAAATTGGCCTTTTCTGACATAACTTGTGGAGCAGACCTCAAACCCACAATATAAAAAATATTTTGAGTACCCTTTATGGAATTTGATAACACACCTAATTTGTAGGTGGGTGTGTTTTGGAACACAAAGGCCAAAATTGGACTGCTACGCTTGGAATTAGGCCTAATTAGGCTTATTTAGATAGGTCTCAACTAGCTCCTCACACTCTACACTACCAATCTTCATAAAAATGGATCAAAAACGTTTCATGGTGTCCCTCAAACCATTTCCAAGCAATTTCAACAATCACCTACGAGTTCTTCTACAAACCCTAACTCTTATGCAATTTTTATGCCAAATACTTGAGGTTTTTTTACTAGGGCATCAACAAATTTGCACCAACCTCCATCCCCTACTCCTAAAAAATTAATAACACAAAAAAAAACATATTTACACCCATTACACTAAGTTTAAGGCTTGTTCATTAGTGGAATGGGAATAAATTCATGATTTTTTGTCAAAACACACCCTAATGAGGGTTTCAAGCAAATTTTAGTAAATATGCCCTAACCTACCCCAAACTTGATGAAATCAGATGAAACAAAATGCCAAAGAACCAATATTCAGAGAACCATCAAATCCAATCAAATTTTATTCACTCCCAGGTTGTACAGGGCCGTACAGAACAGTTTAGCCACAAATTAAGTCTCCAAAATGTAGAAAAAAAAGCACTTGTTATTCAAAATTCAAATTTGCAACTTCAAAGCCTTCAAACAATGTTCAAAAATGTTTTTAAAACATTTTAAAAACATTCCCAACTGTTTTCCCACCAAAAACTAAACCCCAACCGTTCAACTTCCATAACAACCCAAAAATGCAAAGTTGTTTGTGCAACTTTTTGTAAATTTGACATCTTTTACACAATTGACCCCAAATGACTCAAAAAAATAACAAATGGTCTTAAAAGACCTTATTACAAAAAGAAAACTCAAAACCAAACAAAAATTAACTTGACCACCTTTTAACATGGAGACTTGGGTGCCCCTGCACCACCACACCTTCGTGTTTATCTTCTATGTGCAATATAGCATTAAAATAACCTCCAAATATACTGACATCAAAGGCCACATGGTTACACACTAGATAAAATTCTTTCCAGACCTCCTTTTGCATACATGTGTTTGTTCCATACACATTTATTATTAGAAAACACAAATTCGAGGAGAAACTTTTAACCTCACAAGCCAACCATCTTTTGCTTGAGAGTAATTTTTGAACTGTCACCCTTTGAGGTCTTCAAAGGGTGATGAGGAAACTATACTACCCCTCTAAACCTACTGACAACATCTTCCAATGTCTCAATTTTTTCCCAAAACTATCCACCTCACCTTGATTCAATTTTATTTCTTGAAGAAGACAAATTTATGCCTAAGACATCTCTAATTGATCCTTGATAAGGCACTTTTCGTTAGGGGCATTTAAGCCCCTAAAATTCCAAGTAATAATTTTCATTTTCTTTCAGGAAGGGTCTCCCCCTTCCCTACTTTCAACATCTCTATAATCTTCTTTTGACCATTGGCCTCACCATCGAGTTTGAGCTTCTCTGAGTTGGGAATTTTGCTCCACCTTTTGCTTTCCCTGCAATTTGGGGAGAGCCTAGATGGATCTTTTTGATGGATTTTGAGCTTTTCCTAGTCTAAAATTTATGATGGTTGCTCCACTCCAACCTCCAACAAACGTTAACTTTTATCTCTAGGTTAGTCTCCCAAACTTCTTCCATTGCTGGATCTTCCTCGATCTCACCTACTGAAGCTTCTTTTGCTTCTCGAGCAAGCTCAACCAACTCCTTTCCAACCTCCATTAGAGAATTGAGGTTTTCCAATCTCATGTTATTCCCAATTAGATCGATGAATTTGTCAATTTAGCATCCAATGCTTTATTTACCTCTAATGCAACTTTGTTATGCTCCTTTGGAAACAAGGCTTCAACAAAGTCGTGGAGGTGTGTTTGAGAATAAAGACTTGAAGGCTCTCCTAGATCCGCCTCTGAACCAGGATTTGTGACCAGATTAGGATCCATATCACAATTAGCCTTTTCCTCCTAGTTGATGCCATGATGAACACCGATTTCCAACCAATGGTGTCTAGAAGCACATTCTCAGGGTGTGGATCATAGGCTAACAATTGACACAAAGTGCTCCAATTCATAATGATCTTGATTTCCCTCCAATGATGGTTGGACGACTTACTTTCCACAAAAAATCACATATATGTATTGATGCCATCTTGATTGATTCTTTCCTCCACATAAACGAATTTTCCTAAATGTTTGCCAATAGTCTCTAGGGTTTCTAGTTGCTAGAATTCCAAAGGGAGATTTGGTAACTTGTACCAATCTTGGATCCATTCCATTTGGTGACACAAGGGATAAAACCCAATTTCCCACTTACAAATGTAAAAGCCACTATCATCCATAAGCCAAATCCCATTTAAAATCTTCTCTCTGATATCGAACGATGGGAAAATGACCACAAAGAAACCATTTGCTAACACCTTGAATTTCAAGTCACCACCCCAATGCCCCTGCCACCACCGAATCAAACTATCTCAATTTAGGTTTTTCCCATACCATCTGACCACCAAACCTTGTTGTTCCAAGATCATTATCGAAGGTCTAAATAGATTCGAGCTTAGCACCATTTTTTTCCTATTCCCTCGGTTGGGTCGACCACTTCCCTTCTGGCTATCCACAAAATGCCTTGGTGACAGTTTGGGAGCATCAACATTCTTCCCATTGTATGCACCGATGGGAGGATATTTAGCGTGAACATCATCTATCATGCCCCCCATGTGACACCCAACCCATCTTTTCCTAGTTTATTTTCACCTTGGGGCATTGTTCCAGTGTTGCCCATTCCAACCACCGTCGTTGTGATTCTAGCCTCTGTTCCAATTTGAATTTTGACGCCAACTTTCATTTGAGGCCCACTCTTCAAGTTGCTTCAACAACACCACTTTCTTTGCTTCCTTCACCTAGGTTTTAGGATCTCCCACATCCTTTGTGCAATCTACAGAAGCCTTGTCGCAACTTTCAAATTTATCTTCCACCTTTCCATAGCCTACTTTCCCTTCTACAATTTCACGACCTTCGTTGCTCCCCGCCATCTTTAACCAATAAATTAGTTTTCTTTTGAAGTCTTGTATGCAAAACAATAATTTAATTATCTAGGAATGTTCTGAATATTTCTTTGAGAAATACTAATCATGTTTTAAAAATGGGTTATGAAGGTCTCCTAAATATAGATCTTTTAATATTAATATCTAGTGCATGGATATTTTTTCATAATTTTTTATTGCATACTTTTTTAAAATTAATTTTTGTAGTCCATGTAATTATAATTAGGACATAGGTGTATGTCATCATGCATAACTTGTTTTGTGTGTATTGAATTTTTTTTATGAAACAAGAACATCAATGCCTAGTGCACACATATTTTTTAGAATTTTTTCTCTATTTTTCTATTTTTCCACGTGTGAAACAAATACCATGATGTTTAGTGGAAAAAAAACATTCACAAGAAATAAAACATAATTATAATAATAAAATTAAAATATTTGAAATTATACTTTTTCAGAAGCTTATAATAAGAGATACATAATTACAAAACATGATTTTCAAATGAATTTATTTAATCCCTCAAAAAGTAAAGAAAAAGTGATTTTTTTCCAACATTTTGATAGGTGCGAAGAAGACTCCATTGTGGGTATGATTTACAATTAGAGGGGTTCTATCCAAGGGGGTTTGATCTAAGGGGGTCTTATCTAACCCTCTTCAATTAAAACCCTTTATATGGAATCTCTCAAGGCTTAAATCATTAGTTTTTCTAAAAATATGTGATTTCATGAAAAAATCAGAATGTCCCAAGTTTGGGACCCTTTATTGTGGGATGACCCTTTAGATCCTATATTAAATTTCAATATAATTAGGGTTTCTAAATTGTAGATCATGTATTAAGTTTTAAGGTTTTCTTGATTGTATAACATAAAATTTCATATCAACTTGATTACTGACATACAATTATAGTTTTTATCAAGTATAA
This sequence comes from Sequoia sempervirens, assembly GCA_007258455.2. NCBI lineage: Eukaryota > Viridiplantae > Streptophyta > Pinopsida > Cupressales > Cupressaceae > Sequoia > Sequoia sempervirens. The sequence continues at coordinate 466,742,909 of VDFB02000003.1, read as the reverse complement.
TATCAAATTTTGCACATGTATTAATTTTAACCTAAAATTATTACAAACCTTAAACTCTAAATTTAGGATTTATAGTTTATGGTTTAGGGTTTACAATTTATAGTTTATGATTTATGGCTTATATTTTATGGTTTAAGGTTACAATTTGTGGTTTTAGAGTTTATGGTTTATAGTTTATGATTTACAATTTATAGTTTAGGGCTTAATATTTATGATTTAAGGTGAAATGAGTTTTTCTATAGTTTTAGGTTTCATCTAGAAATGAATTCACATTTAAAAATAGGAAAAAATTATAATAAATTAAAAAAAATGTAAATAATGGAGAGCCACCTACCTCAAAACATTGCAAGTCAATTCTTATAGAGGGAAGAGATAGCAAGAAAGCATGTATTAGGTTGCTCAATTTAGGTACATATTTTGAGCTACTTTTTCTCTTCCTAGTTTCCCCTTTGAATAAATAAAAATGGCATCACATGAGGAAAAAAATTAAACATTTTTATAAGGGTATGTATTCCTAAACACATTTGTATTTATAATGTATATGCATTTAGCAACAAATACCCAAACCTAATGTACTTACTATAAATGCTAACCTGTTTATTTTCAATCTTTTATTCTTAAATGGGTAGACATTTTTTTGAAATGTATAGGTGTTCTTCATGGAATTTTTTGGTCATTTTGCTTCTATGAAATTTGGATTCAACTTCTTGCAATTACCCCCTACTAATCTTCATCCCAAGAATGTATTTTGTAACCTCCTATTATCTGTAACCTTTAAATTGGTATCAACAATCTTAAATTTCCCCTCCTTGGACCTTTCAAGTCTTTATCCCATTCATTTTCAATGCCTTGTTGTTTATTGCTCTTGACAATTGCTCAAAGTCATGGGTTTTGAATTTTTCCTAACCTAGGTTGCTAGTCCTCCAAGTTTCATAACCTTGTTGCGGAGTTATAAATTTTCATAACTTCTTGATCATTTGACTTGGTTCCCTTTTTTCAAGTTGCAAGAATTTGTTTGGTTGTCTTTGAAGTCAGTGGGTCGGAGGTTTTCAAAACTTTGAAACTCTCGAATTTGGTTCTAAAGTTCCAATTTTCTGCGATCACGCGACATTGTGTATTTTTCTTGGTTTTCAAAGACACCACCACCCCATTAAATGATATGTATGGAGAAACCTTGAGTTGTCTTTTCAGAGTTTTCAAAAAAGCATGCAGGTTTTAAGGCTATCTTTCCAAGGAATGAAATTGAATTTCGCATTAAATGCACATCATGTCAAAGTAACGACATAATTTGGGTGGAGAAGTATTCACTAAGTTATTTATCCTGCATTATTACTCTCTACTAATACTTCTTGAAAATACAAGCGTTCTGTCTCCGCAGATTTGTGCTCATGCAGAGTGCAATTCAAAATCACTGGTCTAGCATAAAGGAAACTGAAATTGGGCACCTCAATTTAGAGGAATTTTTGGTGTGCCTGGAGCAAAGTAGTAGAACACCACTAGGAGATAAAATTTTACAAAGTGGTTTGGCACGCGCTGGAGGTTTTCCTAAAGTTTTGCAAAACGTTGACCTAGTGATTGCGTGTGCGAGGGGATACATTCTAGAGACTCAGGAAATTAGTTCCATGGACGGGTCTGTCATTACGAGAATCACTCCTGAGGTTATTTCCCATGCATTAAGCATTCCAGAGAGGGAGATTGTGGAAGAGATGTTTGTAGCTATTGGTGACAATTTTTTTAGAATGAATGAAGAATGGTGCAAAGATTCCATTGCAAACAATTGGTTGAAGTCTGAGAAAAAGGGTAAGTCTCGTTACCTTCAAAGCTTAAAAGGATTCGTTTTAAGGATGAAATTTCAAATGTTATCACCTTGTTGCATCATGTGGTTGGAAATGCATATTTGGACTCTTTTGAATTTTGGATGTGTTGTTTCATTCTTTTGATTTGTAGTGAAAATAAATTCATTGACTCGGCTGAGATTATTAGTTATCACTTCAATGAGCAATTGATTAACTTCTAGCAAACTATTGCCTTCCACATGTGCTCATATTTGGTTTACATTTTAGCCAGTCAAGAGGCTATCTAGGCAGGATTGGAACTGCAAGGGTCTCTAACACCAGACATGCCTATGTATAGAGGTTTTCCACAACTCACTAAGAAAATTGGAATGAGGAACTAGTGTCGTTTCAATGACGCATTCTTGATGGAAATTGTGAGAAGGCTTGATGGAAACCCTGAGCTTCGGGTTTCACCTGAAGCGGTTGCTCTAGTAATGAGATTTGGGAATTTTTACATCCAGTTTAATAGATTTACTTATCTTAGAATTGGGGGTTTTGAGAAGGATCCATTGAGGTTGCCTCGTTATCCAAGTGATCTCCTTGGTTTTCTTGAAGTTTTCTGACAAATGACCATTGTGAATGTTAAGTATTCAAACATGGGGAAGAAGGGGTATGTTTTTCCATTGTGTATGCCTTCATTTTCCTGTAAAAGAAATAATATTGCTAGGGGCCTAGAAAAGGCCCTGAATGAATTTAATCTTCAGTATTTTCCAATGAGAGACAATTTTGATTACAAGGGCTATGTTCAAAAAAATTTGTACGGAGCTAGCAGTTATGTACATCGCCCAAATATTGAGGATTTTTGGGAAGATTGTATAGATGAAATTGAGGTGCAAAGAAGAATTTTTATGAGGTTGACCTTGAAGAAAATACAAACTTTTGGTCTCTCCTTTAATATTCTAGAAGATGTAAATGAAGATTTGGTGATTATTGATCCTGAATATTAGGCCCTTGCTACTAGGCCCTTGTTTAATTGGTTGGAGGATGAAGTATCAAATTTAATGGTTCATTTTTCTCTTGTTTTGAAAAGAACTCAAGACTGGTTAAATAGAAAATGACGGAAAAGTGCAGGTTCTCCTCAGGAACAAAAAAACTTCACAGAGAAATGAGCAAGGGACTGTATAGGCCTCTAACATGAACATATCTTCTAGAAAGCAAACAATTAGGCCATTTGACACTTGCTCACAATCAGGCGGAGACGACGAGAAGCCAGAAGACAAAGGGGCTAAGCTAAAGTCAATTTGTGAAAAGGGCAGTATACCCTCATCAATGCCTAAGAAAAAAACCAGTTAGGAAAAACCAGCGCCTACGGACTTTGAGGCCATTTTCCAGCATATAATTGAGGATATCCCTTTTCTCACATTTTTTGAGGTTCCTTCTTCTCCAGTACAAGATACCCCTATTCTTCTTCATTCAATTGAGAAAGTGGAAAGTGTAAATGTTGAAAGCGGAGACACTAGACTTATAGCATCTTCTCCAACATGATTGAAGAAAGCAGTAGAAAAGAAAAGGAAAACTATTCATGCAATGACGGTTGAGGTTGATACAATTGCTATGCTGCTACAGGGTCCCCCGAAACCCAAAAAAGGCCAAAAGGATGTCACAGATGGTCATCGATTCTACTTTTGGACATCAACTATTGGAAATTTCCAATCCTGTAAAAGACTTGAACGAAAATGAGATAACAGAGGCTGACTACAAGGTCACTCATATTGATATGGGGCCCTCTACTTTAGAAGATGATGTCTACCATGTTGATTACTTTGTTAATGAATTAATTAAAAGAGAAAAGGAACAAAAAAAGGAGAACCTTCAATTAGAGTCTCATATTCTTTCTTTAAGAAATTTTATTTCATCAATTGTGACTCCAGCCCTTGAGGAAGCCTCAAGCTCTAATGTTCAAGGTATTGATTTTGACACTATGCAAAGGGTCGAGAAAAATTTGGGTTATGCTAATGTTGCCAACAAGTGGATAGAAATGCTTTACCAAGATGGTCTTTTCTACATTCATAAATTTCTGCAATTTTATGTTAACATGTCTGACAAAAGAAAGGAACTTGTAGCTGAACTCCAGCAAATCAGAAGAGAACATGGTAGCACATATGTTCTTTCTAAAGAAATTGCAAAATTGATCTCCATGGAGCACACTTTGTTGATTAGAGAAAAATTGGTAGATAATCCCAAAAAAACTAATCCTAATTGGTTTGATTTCCTAGATTGGAAACTGTCAAAATTTGAGGATTGTATCAAGGAAATCAATGAAGTGTTAGAAAAATATTTTGACATACTAGTAGAGATCAAGAAGAATTTCAATGCCCTCGAAGTAGACCTCATGGTTGAGTTTGATGAGAAGATACTAGATGTTGCAAAAATATCAAAGCAATATAAAGAGGTATATCATAAAGAGGTAGGTAATCCTGAGACAACCACTGCAAACTCATTCAAAAAATTGAGTAATTTACAGACCTATCTGAGTGCATTCAAGGCTGAAAGTGACACCATCTATGAAACAATGGCTAAGTCAAACTGTGTGCTATCTAGATGGAGAACAAGGTTTCAAATCACCACTACTCTAGGAAGCAAAAACATTACTACAATTATCACCAAGTACCAGGAATATAGGCAGAGAGTAAAGGCACATGAGGCGTTATTGGAATCGAAAGAGTCAGAGTTGGGATTGTTGGTTAGTCTTTTAGTTGTTATGTTATTTTCTTTAAATTGGCTCTTATGACACTTAAAAGACTTTAATTTTAATTTTTGAAACTGTTATAGTCAAGAAATCAGTATTAAAGACAATTTCTGTTGTAATCTTTAAATAGGAGATTGATGCTTGGTTGTAGGGATCTTTTGGGAAAACTTTGATTTACTCATTAGAGCAAAAACTCTACTATCTTTAGTTTTACTGCTTTTTTGTTATTTCAATATAGAAAGACATATGGTGAAGTTCATGCAAGCATAATCTTTGTGTTATGGTGTGTGGATTTATTTTGCTTATGTTGAGTATTTTGTCAGTGAATTATCTATTATTGGAATGATAGATGTTTGGTTAGTTTAATTGATGTGAAATGTTTATTTGTGAATAAATATTTTATGGTGATGGATGCGTAAGGATTTATTTAATATAATTTTGGAGATTTTGGTAGTTTAAGTTTTCACTATTTGATTTCTAAAAATTCCTTTCAAAGATTTATGGTTAAAAGCATCTCCTTTCATTTGCTTTCTGGTTAAAAGTGATATTAGTTAAAAATCATTCATTGAATATTTGAAGAAGGTAGCTGCCACCTTGTAAAATAAGTAGAGAATCAACTGTTGAACGTTTGTCACCTTCGTTGGTGTGAGAATATAGAGTTGGGTGACAAATCTATTAACCAACATATTTTTGGCGAGTCTGCTGAGGATTGAACTAAGAATATATGCATTATGAGTTGCTTTTTAATTGTGGTTCTTCAAAAATGTAACACTCCTATTCTCCAGCCTAATGTAGACTGGTTGGATGGTGATTAAGAGGATATAGTTACTGGTCTTTAGCTACTCGCTTGGAAACAAAGAAGAACCAACCTCCAATATCACATAGTTAATGAGGTGTTAGAGGAAGAGGAAGAACTTGGAGAAATCATAAGGGAAAATGCCATGCATTTTGAAAATGCTCAAGAATTTTTTTTTGTAGAGAATATTGTACTTGTAGCCAGAAGAGTTAGATCCCCTTCAGTGCAAGCTCCTAGAAATTAGTTCATAAACTAGAGGAACCAGTTGAACAATAGACAAAATCTTCCATGAGACAATTAGTAAGTGAAAGTTGGCAACTCTGTAATTTATTATTGTTTGTACAACTCTGGCTTCTAAAAGATATACAAGGTGAGATAAAAAGAAAGGGATTGTAGATAAAGATTTTGAGTTATTAGAAGCAGTTAATTTATCATCCTTCCCACCTAACCGAAAGCTTAAGTCTATTAGCAGACCACCATCTCCTCCCCCTAAACATAGTGTTCATGGAGCTTCTAATATATCTTGTCAGGCTCTTCTCTTGCACGACACTATTCTCCCCCTACAAATAAATTTCCCTGTCCACAACCTTGTTAGAATGGCTCAACCCCAACTTGTCCCTTGGGGAGTCGTAATAGGTCCTCTTACCTTTGAAGCTGGAGCTCAACTTCATGATTTTCCAAAGGGTTCGGCAAAAATTGTACCAAAATTCATTGGAGATGGGAAAATTACTCCTGATGAACTCATGCAAGCTTTCTTTGCCTCTTCCTCTATTCTTGCAGTGCAACATGAGGATGTTGCTATGAGACTCTTTGCGGAATCTTTGACTAGTGTTGTTGTTGATTGGTTCTACTCTCTTCTGAATGGCTCTATTAATGATTGGGCTACCCTAAGAACAAGGTTTGAAAATAGATTTAAGTCTGCAGAAAATGACCAAGTCTTAGTTGCTCAGTTGGGCTCTATGATAAAGGAGATTCAAGAACCAATGAGAGAATTTGTAGCCAAGTTCAATAAATTGTATAATAGGATTCCTATAAATATGAGGCCAGGTCCTGATATGTTGAAATCAATGTTCATTAATACCCTACCACCAGATGTAAGTTTTACTATCAAAAGGGAGGGTGCAGCTACTGTGGATATTGCTCAAGAGAGATCCATATCCATAGAAGATAATTTAATTGTTGTTGGAAAATGGAAAAAAGAATTACAAACTTGTAAACCATCGCTAGTAAATTCTACTAATCCAGTTATTCAAAGATTATCCAATGATATAATCACTCTAAAGAGACAAATGCCAAAAGGTCCTTCACAATCACCCTATCAGGATGTCCCTAGGAGATATTATAATTATCAAGGAGCTCCCAATAAGACATTGTCATTGGCTGCCCCAACCCAAAGATTGGAAATCAAGGGTGCCCCTTCTTCCATCAAAAGTAACCATTTTAATTTTCATCTAACCTCATATCATGATTGAGCTACCTAACTGGAGATTAATAGATTTATGCAAATACTCTCAACAAATGACATATTGAGGAACCGTATGTGGAGGAACCTATCCAATCTCATGATGTTGGCATGAATTTCTCTGAGTATGAACCAGATGCGGAAGCAGGAGAGGATGTGTATAATAGAATTGATGATCCTAATTATGTTGTATTCACTAGAGGACAACAAGCCAAAGGAGAGCAAAGTGGTCCATCTTCAACTCTAAAATATATTTTAACAAGATAGAAGAGACAAGAACAAGTTGCACCCAAAGGTGTGCAAACCGGGGTAGCATCTACTTCCTCCTCTGTTACTCTTGCTCCTAGTTCATTTGATATAGTTGAGTCATGTAAAAAAACAAAAAAAATCAGATCTCACAAGTTGAATACCTAAGGCTCAACCCTGCAGAACTAGATAGGCTAGTTAGATATATTAAACAAGAGCCTCCATCATCCTAGTGTAATGCTCAAGTATCCTATGGAAGTGAAACTCACACAAAAAATAAAATCTGCTCAAATTCTATAGATAAACCTCCAAATTCACAAAGTCCTATTGCAAAACCAGAACCTTTTTATGTGTCATTATACATTGATGGTTTTAGGTTAAGTTAGTGTATCATTTATTCCAAAGCTTCTAAAAATGCGATGTCTTCCCAAATAGCCAAGGTCCTAGGTTTATCTTTTACCTCTTTCCAGGGTAAATTTTATTCCATGGATGGTTCCCTAGTCCCTAGCATAGGTTAGATCAAAGATTCTTAGGTAGCCCTAGCTGCTTTTCCTAAAAAGAGATTGAAATTAACCATATTGGTTGTTGATATCTCGACCAATTATAAGATGCTTTTGAGTAGAAGCTTTTGTGAAGACCTGGGTGGGGAGATACAAATAGACTGGTCTCATGCCTTAATACCATTGGATGGGAAAAAGATACACCTAAATCCTAAGCCAAAAGCTAAGTTCATAGTATTAAAGTCTGGTGATCCAAGAGCATATATTCTATTTGTAGAAACAATGCTAGGTACCTATATGTGCTCCTCTACTCAAGGAGAATGCTTAGATAAAATTACTCATGATCTAGATGATGAATTGTAGACACTAGAATTTGATGGAAGTTGTGCTAATGTTGGATCAGGTGTAGGAGTAGTTCTAGTTTCATCAGATGGTTATAAGTTTCCTTTTGCTTTCAAACTAGAATTTTCTAATACCAATAACACAACAAAGTATGAAGCCCTATTGCTTGGTCTAAGTGTAGCTAAAGAAAGAGGTTTTAAGCAATTGAGAGTTGTGGGAGATGCTTGGTTGCGAAATAGGTCAAGAAAGTTTACAGTGTGAAAAATGGTCAGCTCAAGCACTACAGAAACAAAGTTTGGGATTGTATTGAAGATTTTGATGCCTTCTCTATAGAGTCAATTCCAAGATATCAAAATACTAGAGCTAACTCCCTAGCAGTATCAGCGTCATTAGTTTTACCACATCCTAATTTTAAAGATAACCCCTATCGAGTTGAGATTGTATACCGGCCTAGTGTTCCTGACAATGTGAATCATTGGCAAGTATTTAATAATGATCAACAAATTATTGAATTTCTAGAAAAGGCTGAATCTTTTTCCCATATCTATTTTGAAGGTAGTGATGATAAAAGTAATGATATATTGGAAGGTGACACTACTACTTCTAATGGAAAGGAAACAAAAGTCATTCAATTGAAAGGCAGTAAGATTCCTAAGGGATTAGTTTCTCTTGAAGATTTATTCAACAGACGTGATCAGTATCTGAAGCAAAAGAGCAAAGTTTATGTTGAATCATCTGTTGAGTATGATCGGGTAAATATTGGCACAAAAGATGATCCTAAACTTGTTTGCATTGGAAAGTGTTGTTCTCCAAAGGAGAGAGAAATGTTAATCTCTTTATTGACACATTATAGAGACGTATTTGTGTGGTGTTATGATGATTTGAAGAGATTTAGAAATGGAGAATTTCAGCATAAAATTCCATTAAAACCTGGTGCTTCACCTTACAAATAGAAACAGTGGAATTATAACCCTAAGGTAGTAGAATATATTTTCAATGAGATAGACAAAATGCTGAAAGTGAAAATTATCTACCCTATCCATCATTCCACATGGGTAGCTAATATAGTTCCTATTAGGAAGAAAAATGGAGAAATAAGGATTTGTGTTGACTTTAGGAACTTAAATCAAGCTTCTTTAAAGGATAACTATCCACTACCTGGTATGGACCACATATTGCAAATAGTCGCTGGTTCTGAAATGATGTCTATGCTTGATGGATTCTCAGGCTATAATCAAATTGAAGTAGCTCCAAAGGATCAACATAAAACAACATTCACTACCCCCATTTGTGTCTTTGCTTATAATAGAATGCCATTTGGTCTTATAAATGTAGGGGAAACTTTTCAAAGGGCCATGGACTTGTCTTTTGGTGATTTAAGGAATAAAATCATTGTGATTTATTTGGATGACCTAACAATTTTTTCTAAGAAGAGAGTTGATTATTTGCATGATCTTGAAGTAGTATTACAACATTGTAGGGAGGAAGGAATCTCTTTAAATCCTAATAAGTCCATCTTTGTTGTAACCGAAGGGAAACTCTCAGGTCATATTTTTTTAAAATATGGGATTAAAACAGACCCTGAGAGAGTGAAAGCTATCATGCAGCTAAGTTTACCTACAAATAAAGATGGCACCAGGTCTTTCTTTGGCCAAGTAAATTTTCTAAGAAGGTTCGTACCTGATTTTGCTAAGTTGACAAAACTTATCTTTGACATGATGAAAACTCATCCCATATTCAAGTGGAGTAATGAAGGGAAATAATCATTTGAGGACATAAAAATTGCTATTGCAAGTGCATCGACCCTAGAGCATCCATACTTTACAAAATATTTTATCATATACAGTAATGCATCAAAACATACTCTATCAGCTATTTTGTTATAGAAAAATGAGCAAGGTATTGAAGCTCCTATTTCTTTTATGAGTACCCCTCTTCAGAAATATGAACTTAAGTATTATCCACTTGAAAAGCATGCTTATGTCATTGTAAAGGCTTTGAAAAACTTCAAATTTTATATTATGCATTCTCATACAACTTTTTTTGTTCCTGAGACCATTGTGAAAAGTATCCTCACCCAGCAAGAAATTGGATGTAATAAAAGAGGGTCCTGGATAGAAAAGGTGTAAGAATACAATGTGGACATTAAACCCACTAACCTAGTTAGAGGGAAAGGTTTAGCAAAAATGATTGCAGAAAGTAAAATTACTGAGGAGGAACATCTGCCTTTGGTTCTTTTCACCAGCACAACAAACAAATGGTTTTCTGATATTTCTTATTTCTTAACCTATGGTGATTGTCTGTCACATCTTTCATCCAAAGAAAAAATGAATTTAAAACTTAAAGCTAGTAAATATGTCCTTTGGGAAAAAAATCTATTCAAAAAGGGTATGTATGGGACTTTTCTGAGGTGTGTTGATAAAGAGCAACAAAAGAAGCTGCTAGAAGTTTTTCATAATGAAGCATGTGGTGGTCATTTTTCAACTTCTGTAACAACTTTCAAAAATTTGCATCAAAGGTTTTATTGGCCAGGGATGTTCAAGGATGATTATGAATGGGTGTCAAAATGTGAAAATTGTTCAAGGTTTACCAACAGACCTCATCTTGCAGCCCTACCTTTGAAGCCTGTGGTAATAGATGAACCCTTCTAACAATGGGGCCTAGACTTTATTGGTCCAATTAATCCCAACTCCAGTGTTGGACATACACACATCTTAACTGCTATAGATTACTTTACCAAATGGGTAGAGTCCATTCCAATAAAACAAACTTCTTCAGAAGTGTGTAATTTCTTGAAAGAAAATATCCTTGTAAGATTTGGTGTTCCCAAAAAGATTGTTGTTGATAATGTGATTTCTTTTTCATCTGTTGAGATTACTCTCTTTTTTTATGATTATGGTAATAGCCTAGCACATTCATCTGATTATTATCCACAAGGCAATGGACAGGCTAAGTCCAATAATAAAAATTTGATTTCAATTATCAAAAAGCTGGTAGATGAAAATCAAAGGGGATGGCATAAGAAGTTGTACGATGCTTTCTAGGTTGATAGGGTAACATGTAAAAGAGCTATTGGTATGTCCCCCTTTCAACTTCTGTATGGAATTGATAGAATCTTACCAACGCCTCTGGAGCTCTCGAAACTTAACTTACTAAAGGCTATAGAAGATGAAAAATTTCAATCTACAATTGAAAAGCGAGTTATGTATCTAAACAGGTTGGAAGAACAAAGAGATATGGTGGTAGATAAAATTGCAAAACATTAGCAAATGGTGAAAAGAATTTTTGAAAAAAAGGCTAGGAAAAGGAATTTTGCAGTTGGTGATTCTGTTCTTCTTTGGGATAGGAGGAGAGAGCCAAAGGGAGCACACAGAAAGTTTGATTCTCTATGGAGGGGAACTTTTCAAATTAGACAAATTGTCGGTGACAATACTTTTCTGCTGGCTTATCCAGATGGTATTGCTCTACCTCTTTCCTACAATGGGCAAGATTTGAAGTTATTTGATTAAGGTTGTTCTTGGGACCATCCTTGTACATAGTCTTTTGTTTTTGTTTTGTTTGGTTTGTTTTGTTTTGTCTCCATTTCCCAATGAATAAGGCTTTGTGCCAAGGTTGTTCTAGATTCTCTATGTCTTGTTAGTCCTTGTCCCCATTCAGAGCCAATGTTATCCATAACCTTTAAATTGGTATCAGCAATCTTAAATTTCCCCTCCTTGGACCTTTTGAGTCTTTATCCCATTCATTTTCAATTCCTTTCTATTTATTGCTCTTGACAATTGCTCAAAGTCGTAGGTTTTGCATTTTTCCTAACCTAGGTCGCTAGTCCTCTGAGTTTCATAACCTTGTCGTGAAGTTATAAATTTTCATAACTTCTCGATCGTTCGACTTGGTTCCCTTTCATCAAGTTTCAAGCCTTTGTTTGGTTTTCTTTGAAGTCGGTGGGTCGAAGGTTTTCAAAACTTTCCAAACTCCTGACTTTGGTTCTAAAGTTCCAAGTTTCTACGATCACGCAACATTGTGAATTTTTCTTGGTTTTCAAAGGTGTCGCCACATCATTAAATGATATGTATAGATCAAGCTTGAGTTGTCTTTTAATAGTTTTTAAAAAAACATGCAAGTTTGAAGGCTATCTTTCTGAGGAATGAAACTGAATGCTGCTAATACTTCTTGAAAATACAAGCATTATGTCTCCATGGATTTGTGCTCATGCAAAGTGGAATTCAAAGTCACCGGTATGGCGTAAAGGACATTGAAATTGAGCACATCAATTTAGAGGAATTTTTTGTGTGCTTGGAGAAAAGTAGCAGAATGCCACAAGGAGATAAAATTTGGCAAAGTAGTTTGGCATGCATTGGAGGTTTTCCCGAAGTTGTGCAAAGCATGGATCTGGTGATAGTGTGCGCGAGGGGGTACATTCTAGAGACTCAGGAAATTAGAGTCGTGGACGCATCTATCATTGTGAGAATCACTCTTGAGGTCATTTCTTGTGCATTAAGCATTCTAGAGAGGGAGACTGTGGAAGAGATGTTTGTAGCTATTGGTGACAAATTTTTCAGAACGAATGAAGAATGGTGCAAAAATTCCATTGCAAAGAATTGGTTGAAGTCCAAGAAAAAGGATAAGTCTCAGTTACCTTCAAAGCTTAAAAGCATTTATTTTAAGGATGAAATTTTAGATGTTATCACCTTGCTGCATCATGTGGTTGGAAATGCATATTCGGACTTTTTTGAATTTTGGATGTGTCTTTTCATTCTTGTGATTCGTAGTGAAAATAAATTCATTGAATGGACTGAGATTATTAGTTATCACTTAAATGAGCAATTGATAAACTTCTAAAAAGTGGTTTCCTTCCACATGTGCTCATATATGGTTTACATTTTATCCAGTAAAGAGTTTTTTCTGGGCAACCCATTGGAACTGCAAGGGTCTCTGACACCTGTGTATAGAGGTTTTCCACAACTCACTAAGAGAATTGGAATGAGGAACTATTATCGCGTCAATGATGCATTCTTGATCGAAATTGTGAGAAGGCTTGATGGAAACCTGAACTTTGGGTTTCACCTAAAGCGACTACTCTAGTAATGAGATTTGGGAGTTTTGAGAAGGCTCCATTGAGGTTTTCTCGTTATCCAAGTGATCTCCTTGTTTTTCTTGAAGTTTGCAGAAAATGACCATTGTGAATGTTAAGTATTCAAACATGAGGAAGAAGGGGTATGTTTTTCCATTGTGTATGCCTTCATTTTCTTGTAAAAGCAATAATATTGCTAGGGGAGTAGAAAAGGCCCTGAATAAATTTAATCTTCAATATTTTCCAATGAGAGCCAATTTTGATAGAAAGGGCTATGTTAAACAAAATTTGTATGGAGCTAGCAATTATGAACATCACCTAGATATTGAGGATTTTTGGGAAGATTGTACAAATGAAAGTGAGGAGCAAAGAAGAAGTTTTATGAGGTTGATCTCGAAGTAGATACAAAATTTTGGTCTCTCCTTCGATATTCCAAAAGATGTAAATAAAGATTCAATGATTATTGATTATAAATATCAAGCCCTTGCTACTAAGCCCTTGTACAAAGTTAATTGGTTGGAGGATGAAGTATCATATTTAATGGTTCATTCTACTCCTATTTTTAAAAGAACTCAAGACTGGTTAAACGAAAAAATGGCAGAAAAGTGCAAGTTCTCCTCAGGAACAAAAAACTTCACAAAGAAATGAGCAAGGGACTGTACAGGCCTCTGGCATGAACATATCATCTAGAAAGCAAACAAATAGGTCGTCTAGCACTAGCTCACAATCAGGAGGAGATGGCGAGAAGCCAGAAGACACAGGGGCTCAGCTAAATTCAATTTGTGAACAGGACAGTATACCCTCATCAGTTCCTAAGAAAAGAGTTAGACGGGAAAAACCAACGCCTACAGACTCTAAGGCCATTTTCCAGCATAGAATTGAGGATAGACCTTTTCCCACATTTTTTGAAGTTCCTTCTTCTCTGGTACAGGATACCCCTGTTCCTATTCATTCAATTAAGAAAGTGGAAAGTGTAAATGTTGAAAGTAGAGACATAGGACTTATAGCATCTTCTCCAACATGGTTGAAGAAAGCAGTAGAAAAGAAAAGGAAAAATATTCCTATAATGATAGTTGAGGTTGATACAATTGCTATGCTGCTACAGGTTCCCCCGAAACCAAAAAAGGCCAAAAGGATGTCACGGATGGTCACTGATTCTACTTCTGGCATCAACTGTTGGAAATTGTCGATCCTGTAAAAGACTTGAATGAAAATGAGATAACAGAGGCCGACTACAAGGTCACTCATGTTGATATGGGGCCCTCTACTTTAGAAGGTGATGTTTACCATGTTGATTACTTTGTTAACGCATTAATTAAAAGAGAAAAGGAACAGAAAAAGGAGAACCTTCAATTATAGTCTCATATTCTTTCTTTAAGAAATTTTATTTCATCAATTATGAATCTGACCCCTGAGGAAGCCTCAAGCTCTAATGTTCAAGGTATTTATTCTGACACTATGCAAAGGCTCAAGAAAAAATTGGGTTATACTAAAGCTGCCAACGAGTGGATAGAAAGGCTTTACCAAGATGGTCTTTTCTACATTCATAAATTTATGCAATTTTATGTTAACATGTCTGACAAAAGAAAAGAACTGGTAGTTGAACTCCAACAGATCAGAAAAGAACATGGTAGCACATGTGTGCTTTCTAAAGAAATTGCAGAATTGATCTCCATGGAGCACACTTTGTTGGTTAGAGAAAAATTGGTAGATGATCCCAAAGAAATCGATCCTAATTGGTTTGATTCCCTGGATTGGAAACTATCAATATATGAGGATTTTATCAAGGAAATCAATAAAGTGTTAGAAAAGTATTTTGACATACTAGTAGAGATCAAGAAGAATTTCAATGCCCTCAAAGTAGACCTCATAGATGAGTTTGATGAAAAGATATTGGATGTTGCAGACATATCAAAGCAATATATAAAGAGGTGTATCATAAAGAGGTAGGTAATCTTGAGACAACCATTGTAGACTCATTCAAAAAATTGAGTAATTTACAGACCTATCTGAGTGCATTCAAGGTTGAAAGCGACACCATCTATGAAACAATGGTTGAGTCAAACGGTGCGCTATCTAGATGGAGAAAAAGGTTGCAAATCACCACGACTCTAGGAAGCAAAAACATTATTGCAATTGTCACCAAGTACCAGGAATATAGGAAAATAGTAAAGGAACAGGGGGCATTACTGGAGCAACAAGAGGTTGAAATAATTTGAAGCAAAAGAGTCAGAGTTGGGACTGTTGATTAGTCTTTTAGTTATCATATTTTCTTTAAATTGGCTCTTATGATACTTTAAAGACTTTTTATTTTAATTTTTGAAATGGTTATCGTCAAGAAACCGTATTAAAGACATTTTTTGTTGTAATCTTTAAATAGGGGATCAATGCTTGGTTGTAGGGATCTTTTGGGAAAACTTTATTTACTCATTAGAGAAAAAAATCTGCTATCTTTAGTTTTATTGCTTTTCTGTTATTTCAATATAAAAAGACATATGGTGAAGTTCATGCAAGCATAATCTTTGTGTTATGGTGTGTGGATTTATTCTGCTTATGCTGAGTATTTTGTCAGTGAATTATCTATTATTGGAATGATAGATATTTGGTTAGTTTCATTATTGTGGAATGTTTATCTATGAATAAATATTTTATGGTGATGGATGCGTAAGGATTTCTTTAATATAATTTTGGAGATTTTGGTAGTTCAAAATTTTTCACTATTTGAGTTGTGCAAATGCCTTTCAAAGCTTTCTGGTTAAAAGCATCTCCTTTCATTTGCTTTCTGGTTAAAAGTGATATTAGTTAAAAATCATTCATTGAATATCTGAAGAAGGTAGCTGCCACCTTGTAAAATAAGTAGAAAATCAACATGAAACACTTTTATGACTGATTCAACTATTGATACGTTTGTCACCTCCGTGGGCGTGAGAATATAGAGTTGGGTGACAAATCTATTAACCAACACCTCCAAATACTTTACATCAAATTTGTGACAAATTGGATTTTTTAGCTCTCTAATCATCACCTTGATGTTACCAATAAATAACATATCATCTATATAAGAAAATTATTAGAATTTGATCATAAATAATTTTAACATAAACATAATGATCCTATTTACTTCTAACAAAACCCAAACTTAATGTGAAAGAATCAAAATTTTGGTACCAAAATGTGGGTAATTGTTTGAAACCATACAATTACCATTTTAACCTTCAAACAAAGTGTTCCTTCCCCTTTACAACAAAATTTTCAATCTATTGCATATATATCTCCTCCTCAAGATCCCCATGTAAGAAAATAAATTTAACATCGATTTTCTCAATCTCAAGATCACAAGTTGTAGCAATAGATAATAAAAATCTACTAAAAATTAACTTAGCACTAGGAGATAAATTGTCATTAAAATAAACTTCCTCTCTTTGAGAATAGCCCTTATAAATTATTCTATCCTTGTACTAATCTAATTGACCATATGCACCAATTTTATTTTTATACACCCATACACAGTTAATGGGATTTTTTTCCTTCAAACAAACTAACAAGATCCTAGTTTTCACAATTATCCAAGGCCATAATATCCTCCTACATTAACTGCATCCAAGACTCACTATCCTCCAAAGAAAGAGTCTCCCTCAAATATCTAGGTTCATCCCAATAGTCAGCAAAGTAAATATATAACAAAAATCTAGTGGACTATAGCTATCAACTAAATTCCATTGTCTCACGGACCTCCTTGAGGAAGGTGTAAAGGGCTATGCGAGTTATTTTGCATGATAATCCTACACATCCTCATCTAAACTCTCGTCTAAACCATATTCTTCACCTCCATCCTCTAATTCATCTACTTGTTCTTTCACATGTGCATTTGTGTTCTCAACCTTAGTCTCAAAATGCACTATCGTTGCCCCATATTTTTTGTTTGGTTGTTTTTTACTAGAAAAAACTATAAACACCCTAAAATTCACATCTTCATAAAAAAACATTGTTATGTTAGATTATTCCAAAGCATATAACCTTTTAAATTCTCACCATAACCTATAAAGGTACACTTCTAAGCTTTTAGATCCAATTTATATTTTTTTGAGGAAAATGAACATAACTCACACAAAAAAAACTCTTAAATATGAAATATAAGGCTTCATACTTGTACACACTTCATTCAAAAAGTTTTATTTGTACAAGAGTCGATCAATGAGATATGTTAATCAAGTAACATATAGTATTTATATCTATTTCCCAAAATCATGGATACAATAGATATCACTCAACATACTTCTACCTCTTTCCATTAAGGTTCAAATTCATTATTTTTGCAACCCCTTTTTTTGGGGTGTGTAAGTAAGGTGTAGTCTTTTGTTAAACAATACCCACATACTTACAAAACTCATCAAACTCCCTAGATCATATTCACAACCATTGACAAATCTTAACATTTTTATTTTATAATCTAATTAATTTTCAACCAAGGTCTTAAATTTTTTTAACTTGGTGAAAAAATTATATTTAGAATGCATAACATAAATCTAGGTGTATCTAGAAGAATCATCATTGAATGAGACGTAATAACAATATTTTCTCATAGAACTCATGTCCACTAGACCAGAAACATCCAAATGAATGGTTTCCATTAATTTCTTTACCATATAACTTCCAAAAAGAAATGCTAATTTATTTTATTTGTCAAACACACAATGCTCACATAAATAATTTTTATGAACATTAATAATTAGAAAATTTGTTAACCATTTTTTATTAATAATGATCATCTTTTTCCCTTGTGTGGCCCAAACATTGGTGCCACAACATACATGTATTTTTATATTTCTTAGTCACATTAGTAGAGTTACAAAATTTGGATGGATTCATCATAAAGAATGTTCCAATCTAAGATCCTTTATCTATCGCCAAGTTCCCTCTCACCAACCTACAACCAAACTTTCCAAATGTCACATGCACACAAGAATCATTCAAATTAGATATATATTATAATTTTATTCACAAGTCCTAAAATATGTAAATAATTATCAAGGTTTTAACCCTTCCATCTTTGAAACACAATTGAACCTTTTCATTACTAATAATGTTCCTAGTATTGTTGTCTCTAAGGAAAAACACTCCTCCACCATAAGCTATATAAGTCAAAAACCATTCCTTTGTGAGGATTAATATGGTATGAGAAACCTAAATCAATGAGCCAATGTAATGTCCCCTTTTTCGACATGATTGTGTTTGATGGTGGTTAGCCTATTACTCAGACTCTCGTAGGCTAACAAGTTGGGTTAGAGGGTCAATGGCATTATTTGATGGGTTTTGTCGTTCTCATCCTTTGACTTCAGTGATTGGCTCACAGCAGGCCTTGGTAGTTCAGTGATTGACAACTTCTGATGGCACGTCAATACGACAGGTTATGA
Organism: Sequoia sempervirens; assembly: GCA_007258455.2. Lineage (NCBI taxonomy): Eukaryota > Viridiplantae > Streptophyta > Pinopsida > Cupressales > Cupressaceae > Sequoia > Sequoia sempervirens. The sequence goes on along the minus strand of VDFB02000003.1, from coordinate 466,724,557 downwards.
GTGAGATATTAATATTCTCGTGAAGTTGAAGTGTTTTAACTTTATTTAATGGAATATTATAAAGTTGATTTGACTTTATAATAAAGAATTCACTTAAATTTATTTAAGTGAAAATTAAAACACTTTATCAAAAGGGGCGCCCATTTATTTATTCATTGACTATTGAAATGTTTAAAATACATTTTAAATGTATTTTAAAGTGAAATTGGCGTCACTTTTTGGAGATGCATGCCTTTTTGTGCATATAAGGCAGCCAAAGGGAAATTACAACTCTATTATTGACTATTTGACATTTCTCTTGGCTTTGGCTTTGCTTGCTTCTCTGAGACAAGGGTTTCAGGAGTTTTCTTATCTCTGGAGAACGACAACTCTTCACAGATCTGTGATTGTGAGACTGTGAAAGATCAATTGAATGATTGCAACAGCGGGGGCTTCAATTCAAAAGTTTCTACAGTGCTTAATCAGGGATTTCTGTGCATATTCAGTAGAGTTCTTCAATAAAATAAAGGAGGGTTTGTGAGACAGGTGCCTATCTTCATCTGGTGATCATTCTTGTTATGGTCGTTCTTTCCTTGCAGATGGTGTGTTTTCTTCTTGAAGGGTGTGGCTCTTAGATAAAGGGCGTTTCGAGTTTTCTGGGAGAAACGCCTTCTTTATTGAGGGTTTCTCATCTCCTTCATTGGCGTCTAGCTTGTTCCCTGCATTTGCTTTAGTTTTCAGGCTGGAGGTTGCATTTAGTTGAATTCTACGCTTGAAATTGTCAGTTTTCATCATTCTTGGCTGGCAAACTGAAATAATTTCTTATTAAAATAATCTGGAGCATTTCGGGTATGTTTGAAATTTGTAATCTCTTTGTTTTAGTTATTTAATACCTTCTGCACTTCCATTTGGTAAATTTAAGCTCAGTTCTGAGTTTTATGAGCTTTTATATGCTGTGCCCCTTCTATTTCTCTCTAGAAACTTTCTTAAAAAACTTAAAAGAACACAAAAAGATAATCAAAACAACAGGGATTTGAAGAGGAGCCAGTTAGGCTCTTCACAACCAAGCACCATTACTAATAGTGTTAGCAAAATAAATAATTATCATTAGCACCATCATAAAGATATTTTTTATGTTTAGGAATATGAATTTTTCTTCTTATTTTTGCATTCTTCACACACCCTCTCTTCCCGTTTTTTTAACACCTTACTTTACTCTTATCTAGGATTTTTTTACCATCCTTTCAATTTGGATCTATCCTTCTTATTATCACCATTAGACTCCCCTTTTCTCTTTTTTCCTTGGGCCTTCCTTGAACATGTAGGGGATCCTTAGAGCCATCATTCACACATTTTCTCATCTCCTATGAAAGAAAAGTATCAATAAGAATATCCAATTTGAGATCTACACCACCACCACCAATGGTAACAATTAAATTTTTCTCAAGATTTAGGTAAAGAGTAAAGTAGTAAGATACATTTATCTTTCTCATATAATTTAACATCTACTAAAATAAGCTAACTCAAAATTAGATTAAAATCGTTTAAATAATTTGCAACTAAATCACCATATTTCATTTACAAAGAATATAACCATTTTTTGATATATAATTTGTTTTTAGACTCTTAGTTTGGTAAATATCACACATCCTCTTCTATCTAGCTTGTATGCAATATTATCCTCAAAGATATTTAAGAGAACAGTATATGCAAGGCACAACCAAATGGTTCCCCATGCCTTCTTGTCCAACTTCAACCAATCTTCATTAGACATTTTGAGATATTTGAAATTGGTTTCCTATTATCTTTCCTTAAGAAGATATTCCATCTTTACCTTCCACATCTTGACCCTATTTTTATGGAATTTTTCAATATTTACACAAGAAGTAGATGTCATGGTTCCAATCCCACACAATATTAAAGATCTCTTTGCAACCAAGAAACCTTCAACACTTAACATAAACATGTCTCTCTCTAAACATAATGGAACTAGCTCTAATATAAAATGTTGATAAATAAGGTGAAACTATTATACTAAAATCTTCTATAAAGTGCATGAAGATATAAAATATATTTCTTTATCCAAGGTTACCATAAAATAATATTGTATCGATGCATAAATCAACAATAACAATAAAATAATCAAGCCACATATACATGATTTATATTGAGAAATCATTTCAAGGAAAAACCACTAGAGAAAGAGGACAAGTGTATAAATATTCAATGTGCATGATGCAATATCAAAACACTAACACTTTGCACTCTAATATCACTTCAACAATGCATAAGTACCTATAAAATAATTATATGAAACCACTATCTCATATCTCCAATATATAGGTAAGGAGAGAGGCCAAAACTATGGTATCATGTAAAAAATCCCACCACCAACTTGAAGATCATCATTTGAGATCATTAAATGCATTAAATGAATTAACATGGGTGTCACATGAATTGAATCAATGAATCCTCATATATAAAATGTAACCACAAAGCTATCTTTGATCACTGACACCCCAATGAATCGCATCCTCAAGTCTAGCACTCTATTTTGGAGTCCACTAACTCATGTGGACCATATTTGTCATAACAAGATTCTCCATTTTTTCCTCTAGCACCTAGGAATTAGAAAATGTCTTAAATGACTGCAAATTCAACTATAATTTTCACCATTATGCTTTATCTCCTTCATTAATGCATATGAAAACAAATACCAATAATCTAGGAGGATAAATATTATAAATTATTTCTTCAATTACACCCTAGAAGTCCAAGTACACCTCCCAAGAGTGTTAGAGACAAAAATATACATAGAATTGCAAGGTAAATGGAACCTAAATCCTAACACTTATTTAGCACTTCTAAGTATTCATTTTTCTACCAAGGTCACTTGCAACATATTGGAGATCACTTGTAGCATAGTGGATGTCACTTATAACATAGCGAGGGCCACCTTGAACATAGTGTGACTCACTTGAAAAAGAAGGGGAAGAGTTCACTTGTAGTAAAGGGGAAAAGGTCACTTGTAGCATAGAAAGGATTATGGCACTTGGAGATCCAAAAGTTTGTTGACTCAAATTGGGAAGGAGATGTTGATAGTAAAAGATTTATTAATGGTTATGTTCTTAACCTATTTGGTGGCATAATCAATTAGATGTGCAAGTGACCTCTTATGGTCACTTTAGCCATGATAGAATAAGATTACATGACATCTAATCATTTCTATAATGAGTCATTATGGATTCAAATATTGTGATGAGTTGTTGGTTTGCTAGCTAGAGAATGTTATATTAGATGTGATAATTAGAGTGTCACTAGCTTGGCAAAGAACTTGACTTTTCACCAACACACAAAGCATATATATGTTTGTTATCATTTTATTTGTGATATGGTGGATGATGAAATGAAGATACTTGAAAATTTTGACACTTTGTGAACATTGTAGATGCATTAGCAAATCCTATGAGCATAGAGAAGTTTAGGTGGTGCAATAAGTTTATGGAGCTCTCAACCCCTAATAGTTAGTTGACATATTTTTGGAGATTCCCCTTTTTTTTTTGCAAGGTATGTGACAAGTGGGGAAATGTTGGGATAGGTGTGTCCTACACCTTGCACTAAGATACCTTTTAATTTATTATTAATTAATCAATTATTTGTAAGCCCTCTTGGAAAAAGAGCATCCCACTTTATTTTGGCATTATGTGCCTTGCATATTGTCATTTATAACATGTGTAAGAAGTTGTAAGAGAATACAATAACATGGAAGAGCATATTATGATATTCTAAGATCCACAAGAGATATTATAATGATTTTTTTGATGTGTAAGAGCATGGAAGAGGGAGGTTATGTAGTGGTCTTGACTTGTTGACTAATTATTTATGGTATGTGTAAGAATTTGTAAGAAAATATAATATCATAGAGATGTGTAAGAGTAAATTATGACATCATAATATCTATAAGAGATCTTAGGATGATTATGTGATGCATAAGAGCATGTAAGAGGGAGGTTACATAGTAGTCTCAACATTTTTGACTATGTTATGGCATGTAAGTATGACATATCATAAGGAATATTTGAATGGAGATAATGAATGCAAAATGGAGCACCCAAATTAGTGAGATGGTTATGAAAAATTATGAAAACATAAGATTTCTTCTAAAAATAACCTTTTGACTCATCATGACATGTGGTGTTAGAATTTGAGATCTTATTTTGTGTGCTATAGTGGATAATCATTTTGGCCAATGATTTTTGGTTTACCATCTATAGTTTCTTGATTTATTTACCCTATATATTGATGCTTACTTGATAGAGATGTAGGATAATGTAATTTTGTAGGGGGTTATGTTGTCAAATTTTCTCTAGACATGTGTTGATTGTTCTTCCATGAAGGGTTGATCCTATCTATGTATTGTAACCAAATTGGTACTATGAATACATCGAGTCAAGATTTGGAGGTTTGGTTTTTCCAAAAGAGCTTTCCCATGGTAAACACTATGTCATGTGGTGGATGATTTTATTGTGTATATTTTCTTGAAAATATTTTATTGTATTTTCTATGCATTTCTCTAATCATTGATTAGTGTAGGAAGTGTTTACATCATTAGTTTCCTTTCAAATTTATGGATATATAAACATGGCATGAAAGAAGAGGACATCTTCTTTACGATTTCTAAGAATCCATTATATACCTAAGATCCTTGGAATATTATTGCACCATCATACAAAAAAATAGCTTCGTCCAACTCTTTATAGCTAGAATTGATAAGTGAGAAAGCCTTTTTCAATTTTTTTTGGGGAATCTCAAAGAAAAATATGCCTTTATATCTAGCCAATTTTTAAGGATAATAAGCTCCTTAGGGTTGACTTGCTTGTTTTGGGGAGGATGCTAAAAGGAAAAACACTTAGAAGTATCTTTCATTTTCCCTCCTAGTTGATCATAAATTTTCTCCTTTCCATTAAATATTCAATTATTTTGTTTCAACCAAATTTTCTAGAGGATCATTTTGAAGGCCACATCCTAGAGGTCCTAAAAAAAACCCTTAACACTTCCATAATTCAAAATGTTCAATGAAAGATCATGTCACCACCAAACTAACATTAGAACTTCCTAATAATTGATCTTAGATTCCTCTTAATCATAATGAAGACTAATGTGATTGACCACTATAGTCACAATATCCATTCTTTCAAAATGCTCCCAGATTGAATCTTTAAAATGAAAAACTCACCAAATATTTTTGTTTACTTTTAGATCATGTCTCAAGTGATCATATTTCCCATTGAAAAATAGTTAGTATGAATCACCATAAAATTGGCTACTTTCCTACATCCTGCTTTGACTATGTAAACCAAAACCGCCTTGATTTATCCTCAAAATTACTATATACATAATTCAAATATCCTTAGTCACAAACTAGTATCCATAATGTTCTCTTTGACAAGGGCTAACTATTCTTATGCTCTAATTGAATTATTCAATGTTTATGTTTCATTGCTTCTCTTTCTTCTTTTAATATAATAATTTTTATTGACTATTTAGTACTAATGATTATAATTGGATCAAGATTGAGGTAGCCACTAAGCGATTCATGTATTAATCATTATAATTTCATATTTAGTTTTTAGTCTCATTCAAAATTCAAATAGATAATGAAATATAGGTTAAATCTGCCCATTTTCAATTTCAAGATGCTATCAGGATCTCTGGCTTCTAATAATTTGAGAAGTCTGTGACGCCTTTTGCACTTGCAATATATGAATTATACCAATAGTTTTGAGAATACCGAAACGCTATCATTCTTCTGTAAACTGAATAACACTGCACATTTTCCACGCTCCAATTACAATCATAAAATGCCATTGCCATCCACCACTCTTCTCAATCTCACGGCACATTATTATGTTGATGGATTCGCTGCACATTCTGCTTACCCCACACAACCCACCTGAACACTGCTCTGCATATCTTCAATTATTGCAGACCTCTATTCTCAAGAACGCACTTTCACAAGGGAGAAAAGTCCAGTCTTTCATCACTCACAGGCGATTTGCCTTTTCTACACGCACAACTTTTCATAATAAGCTTATTTACGTGTATGTCAAGTGCGGAAGTTTGGAGGATGCTCGAAAAGTTTTTGACCACATTAAAGAACGAGACATCGTCTCATGGAATACGATTATTGCAGCCTACAGAAGACATGGGTATCCTCACGAAGCAGTCACACTGTTTCACCATATGCAACAAACAGGTCTCCAACCCGATCAGTTCACATTTGCCAGCGTACTCCCTGCTTGTGCCAAACTAGGAGCTTTGGAACAGGGTATAGGCATCCATAGAAGCATAATGGAAGCGGGAATTTTGTCAGATATAACGGTTGGAAATGCTCTGTTAGACATGTATGCAAAATGTGGAAGCATAGACAGGGCACGTGAATTGTTTGACAGACTGCCTCAAAGAGATGTCATCTCATGGAATGCGATGATTGCAGGTTATGTTCAAAATGGGTTTGTCGATAAAGCTTTAGAAACTTTCAAGGAAATACAATTGGCAGGTGTAAAGCCGAACTCCACAACCTTTGCCAGCATCCTCCCTGCCTGTGCCAAAATGGGAGCTTTGGAACAGGGTATGAACATCCATCAAAGCATAAAGGATAAAAGAATGTTGTCAGATGTTGTAGTTGCAACGGCCCTTGTAGACATGTATGCAAAATGTGGGCACATAAACAAGGCAGAGGAACTGTTTGACCTGATGCCTCAGAGAAATGTGGTCACATGGACTGCAATGATTGCAGGATACGCACAAAATGGATTAGTTGAAAAGGCTTTAGAAACTTTCAAGCAAATGCAATTGGTAGGTGTAAAACCAAATTCTACAACCTTTCGCAGCATCCTCCCCGCCTGTGCCAAAATGGGAGCTCTGGAACATGTTATGGATCTCCATCAAAGCGTAAAGGACAGAGGAATTTTGTCAGATGTTATAGTTGCTACTGCCTTCGTAGACATGTATGCAAAATACAGAAGCATAGACAAGGCACGCGAATTGTTTGACAGAATGCCTCAAAGAGATGTGGTCTCATGGACTGCAATGATTTCAGGATATGTACAAAACGAATTTGTCGAAAAGGCTTTAGAAACTTTCAGGCAAATGCTATTGGCAGGTGTAAAACCAGACTCCACAACCTTTGCCAGCGTCCTCCCTGCCTGTGCCCAAATGCGAGCTTTGGAACAGGGTATGGAGATCCATCATAGTATAATGGAAGGAGGATTTTTGTCAGAGACCATTGTCGGAAATGCTCTGGTAGACATGTATGCAAAATCTGGAAGCATCAACAAGGCACGTCAACTGTTTGACAGAATGTCTGAAAGAGATGTCATCTCATGGAATGCAATGACTGCAGGATATGCGCAAAATGGATTTGTTGAAAAGGCCTTAGAAACTTTCAAGCAAATGCAATTTGCAGGTGTAAAACCAAATTCCACAACCTTTGTCAGCGTCCTCTCTGTCTGTGCCAAAATGGGAGCTTTGGAACAGGGTATGGACATCCATGAAAGCATATTGCAAGGGGGAATTTTGTCAGATATTATAGTTGGAAATGCTCTGTTAGACATGTATGCAAAATGTGGAAGCATAGACAACGCACGTGAACTGTTTAACAAAATGCCTCAAAGAGATGTCATTTCATGGACTGCAATGATTTCAGGATATGTACAAAATGGATTTGTTGAAATGGCTTTAGAAACTTTCAAGAATATGCAATTGGCAGGTGTAAAGCCAAATTCCACAACCTTTGCCAGCATCCTCCCTGCCTGTGCCAAAATGGGAGCTTTGGAACAGGGTATGGACATACATCAAAGCATAACGGTTGGGGGATTTTTATCAGATATTATGGTTGGAAACGCTCTGGTGGACATGTATTCAAAATGTGGAAGCATTGACAAGGCACGCGAACTGTTTGACAAAATGCCTAAAAGAGATGTCATCTCCTGGAATGCAATGATTGCAGGATACGCACAAAATGGATTTTGCAAAGATGCTCTCAAAACTTTTGAATTAATGAACCACTCTGGAAAATATCCTGATATTGTAAGCTTTGCTTGTGTTCTATGTGCATGCAGCCATGCAGGTTTAGTGGATGAGGGCTGTACGTTCTTCAATCACATGAGTAACCCTTATAGCATTACGCCTACAATTGATCATTATGTGTGCATGGTTGATCTTCTTGCCCGTGCTGGCTATCTTGAGGACACCCTAAACTTTATCATTAAGATGCCAATCAAACCTGTGGTGGTTGTGTGGATGTGTTTTCTTAGTGCCTGTAGATCACATATGAATATAGGCTTAGGAGTGTTTACAGCGATGCTCCTTTTCGATATGGATCCTAAAAATGTTGGGACTTATGTACTTCTCTCAAACATCTATGCAGAAGTGGGCAGGTGGGGTGAGGTTCAAATGGTAAGGAAATTGATGAAAGATAGAGGAATTAAGAAGACCCCTGGATGTAGTTGGATTGAAGGTGATAAAATGATTCATGTTTTTTGTGCTGGAGACAGATCACATCCACAGACACAGGAGATCTATGCAAAGCTGGAGAAATTGGCTTGGGAGATGAAGGCAGCAGGATATTTTCCAGATTCAAGATATTTACTTAATGATGTGGAAGAGGAGGAAAAAGAATTATTTCTTTGTCATCATAGTGAAAAGTTGGCAATTGCATTTGGTTTGTTAAACATATCTGATAGAACAACTATTAGAGTTATTAAGAACCTTAGAGTATGTGTTGATTGTCACACTGCAATAAAATTTATCTCCAAGATTGTTGGAAGAGAGATTGTTGTGAGAGATGCAAACCGTTTCCATCATTTTAAACAGGGACAATGTTCTTGTGGAGATTATTGGTGATGCTAATGAAGCAATCTGAAAAATAGGCTTGTACTATAATAATGTGCATCATGTTACACCTGTAGTAATGAAGAAGGGACAAAGGTTTATTGTCAGTTTCTAGAAAAGGGATTTTTTTTTTAATTATTTGGAATATTTGATAATGTAAACTATGTTGTTGGCTTCATAAAATTAGATGCATAGAGTGCAATACAGATCACTGTTATATATTGTGTTGGGTATCTATCATAGATCTGTTTTATATTAATGAGGATTTTTTATTGAATTGTTTTCACAAAATCTGCATATCTATGAAATTAAAAGCTGGAGAAGGAGATGGAGAATGGGAAAATCAAAAGGCGAGGAACACTTCAATTAAATGGAAAGATGCTTGGCCAGTAGTAAATAGGAGAGGAGGGTTCACAATTCCTCTTGTCATTTTGTAATGTTATTTTATTTGGATTAATTGTATTATCTTTTGCCTATGTCAGGTTGACTATTTGAGATTAAATTATACATTCCAGATTTGGTGTGTAATTTTATGTAAGTACATATAGATTTTCCCATTTTAAGGTTAGATATTTCTAATGTTGCTTGGCATCCATTTGCTTGATGAGAGTTAACAGATTTGTGAATTCACGAATATTTTTTAATTTTTGATTTGATTTCAATATGTTTGGTTTTAACTAGAAATAAACTATTATAATTTATATATGAAGTAAAAAATTACAATTGTGTTTATGTTGTAATTGACAAATATGTATGGTACTTAGACATCAAGAGGGGTAAAAATTTTATTAAAACAAGGAAACGTTACAAAGCAAGGGCATTAAATGGCCCTATCAAGTTCAACCAAGTGATCCAATTGATGAGACAAATCCGGGGGTAGTTGACCCCGATCCACCAAATTCCAATCATGAATATGATCAGAAGCCCATTTAGCCAAGCAATCAGCAACACCATTCCATTCTCGAGGAATATGAGTGAAAGTAATATACTCCAGAGAAGCACAGAGAGTGAGAATTTGTTCAACAATCAAAGCCAACTGCTAGCTCACATCATCCAAATACCGCCTTTTCAGTAAGTTCACCACAACCTGGGAGTCAAACTCACATATGATCCTTCGCCATCCCAATTGACTGCCCGCTCCACAGCCAATAAAATGGCCTGAGCCTCCATAAGATTATTCGTATGAAGACCCTTATACACAGAGAAGATAAACTGAACATCTCCAGAGCTATCCCGACCCACACCCCCAATGCCAGCATGACCCGGGTTTCCACGAGAAGAGCCATCCGAGTTGATTTTTAGGACTCCAAGAGGAGGAGGGATCCATCTTCCCTCCCTATTCACCTTCGGGGTAGGATGCCTACATCTGTTGCGCATGAGTTGTCATTGCGGAGGAGGAAGATGAAGACGATTACAACAACCAACATCACGAGGGTCCACCAACATAGTCATATCACACTTAGCCGCAATAGTTTCCCCTAAAGAGTGTAGAATTTTCCACCATAGGTGAGGGGCCATCAACAACGAATCTTGAAAAATCCACCTATTCCTCTCCAACCACAGGTTCTAGATAATAAAGGAAGGCCCAAGAGCCGACCTATATTGTATTGTGACCACATATTTATGGTACTACAAACATGTGCATTATGAGATTTATAGATTGATACTAATGAGATGACAATTTGAGGATGAGTGGGAGCGAGTGAAATAGAGAATTTCATAAGTATTTGAAGTGACAATAGTTTTAAAACAAGAGGAACTCAAAATAGATCAAAGTTTTAAGAATTTTAGAGAACACATAAGAGACATCTATAGGATTAAAAAGAATACTACAATTATATTCATAATATGGTTAAATTTACTAATTTATTCATGTGGTAAACCTAACAAATGATAGTCAAGGTTAAATTTCATTTGATAAGATAAGAATTGAATAGTTTTATATTAGTTGCATACCTAGCAAATGCTAGTGAAGGCTAAATTCCATTGGTCACATCTAAGGTTTGTTTTGAATCCTTAATCACAACATTAAGAATCTTGAATTTTGGTACTTTGTTTCATGTCAAAATTTTATGATAAGGGATTCAATTCATAATGTTCAAAGACTTAAGAGTCATGTACCTAAAATTTTTTTTTAGTTGATTTAAAAATATACATGTTTGTATATAATGAAGGTAGGAAAAATAGTTTGTTAGAAAGAATCCAGAATTATGAACTTTAGATCGTCATCTCATGCAAATGCATTTGAAAATTTTATTGCTATAAGGAACTATATATTTCCAAGTCATTATAAATCTTTATAATGAGTGCATTCAATGTTTAAAAAAGAGCAAGTTGTTATGAAGTACCTTCTATTCTTATATAAGTTAAATCACTTTATAGTGATCACTAATAGTATCACAATTGAGGTCCCAAAGTACATCTAAAATTATAAATGAATGTTTTATGAACGCATTATAATATTATGAAACATTTGAATGGAAGCAACTCCATTGTATTTAATAATATAAATAATCTGATAGATTACTATAAAAGTGCACAACATGGTTGTGGTTCTTTAAATCATAGGATATATGTGTCGCCATAACAAAATTATAATTTACAAGAATGGTTAATTTATTTAGGTCATAAAAAAGTTAATATCAAAAAATATAGAAATGTATATTAAACACTCACATTATATATCACAAAAAAATGAGCCATATAAACATCAAAAATCTTAATTAAAGTTGTCTTAAGAAGTTTAAAAAGGAACTGTGGTTTTGCATCTTCTCCATGACATCTAATAGGAAAAATAATTTGGGACAGATCTCATCCAATATCATGTGTGCCTAGTTTCTCTATTCTGATCCCCTCATGCTTTTGCTAAGTGTCATGATATGAAGTTTTACCATTGAATATGTGAATTTGATATTGGTGATTGTCCTTATATATCTTTGCTTATTGCAATGAGGGGGGCATTTTTAGGAAAACCATCCTACATGATTATAAACCTATTGTGACTACCTCTATTACCATATATCTCGAATGGAGAAATAAGGCCATAATGACACATCTTTGTCATAGTTCATGTGCTTAATCCTAACATTCAAGCAAACCAAGAAATCTTGCATTTGTTAAGACTTTAAGACCATCTTTGATTTTTGATATTGAAATTGTGAAAGGGAGAATGAAATAACATAGTAGTCTTTCAACCTAAAACAAAAACATAACATATCATTAGAAAAATTAAAATTATAGCATTTCTACTTTTCCCCATTTAATATAAAAACTATATGTCAAAACATGTATGGTAATGAGTTGCCTTCAAAATATGAAAAATCCAACTTATAAGTTGAAGATAAGATTGAGCTTAAGAATGTTTTGTCCCCCTTAATGTATTTTGTAATACTTTATATTCTAACCTTTAGTTTATGTAACAACCCAATTCAACACCCTCTTCTTAGAGTAGTTTGATAGGAAGGGTTGAGAATTGCCAAAGTCACAAAGCTTTAAAATTTTCCATGCTTAATGCATTTATCAAATTATGAACTAAGTATTCAATCAAAATCAAGATATTCATCTCACTTTGATTGTGTATTTGGTCTAAATTAAATACTTGTGTGAGTGACTTGAACTAGGATTGTGAATTTTGATTTCTTAGGTTGTTTATAAATTTTGAGTGTTGAATATTAGGAGTGTAAATATAAGTGTGTTCAAAGGTTAGCTAACAATTAGAAAATATATGAATAATTTGATTTAATCCAATGTATAGAATTCTAAATTTAAATTCATGTTTATCTTTAGCTCATTCATTGTCATGACATTTTTAGTTGAGTGTGTAGATCAAATGTGACATGGAGAGCGAAAATGTCACAGCCCTACTAGGTTACAAACATAAAAGTTCAAAATAGACTTTTTGTTTGTAATTATTTTTTTACTTAATAATTTAATTTTCATATTATTAGATAACATTTAAATTAAGTATGGTTTACAATTGTGCAAGAGATCATACTAAATTTTATTACTTGTGAAGGAGTTTAACTTATTCTATATAAATCTCTAAAAAATATTTTAATGTTATTTTTAATTTAAAACAAAGCAATCTAATAATTTAAGATTATACAACATCTAACAAGCCTCATAACACATTATTTCTAAGGTAATAAATTTTGAAAAGGTATAATATTTATTCATGATTAAACAAGTACTAAATGAAGTAAAGCAACCATTGACTATACAAAATTTAAAATAACATTTTCAAACCATATTTCATTAAAAAACCTTAATAACATAAAGAATGTTTTTCTTCTTTTAACACACAAACACACATATATATATATTATCTTTTTTAATTTAAAATGGTACATGATACAACTTATTTATTAGAAATCATAAGTCATAACTATGAACATATTCCTCTTTCTCAAATAACAAAATAGCTTCAAATAAAACATTTAGATATGGACCTACAACAAGGTAGAAATTAAAATTGATTCTTCTCACATATCTATTTGCTAAGAATCAAGTATCAATTCATGAATTCCTTTCTCTTGATACTTGTTTCAAATCATAGTGCTTTCTTCAACTTGTAAACATATATCCTTCTTTATGTTGGAAGAATGAAGAAGAAACCCTCTAGTGTGTTGTCATTGATGCCAACATCGTTTGGTGATAGTGTTGCCTAATCTGGTAAACAGTGTTTGTGTAACCTTGATCCGATAATTTGGTCCAAAATTGCTCATAGTAGAATATTGACCTATGTGGTTTCATTATGTTATTTAGGATTTTTAAATGCATCTATGAACAATTTTTCAACTATTTTGGTTGAATGAGGTGAAATATATAAATGACAGAAGTTCGACATACAGTTTTCTACTCAAGTCTTCCTCTAGCCAACATGAATAAAGTGGTATGAAGTCTAATATGTTGTGCAGATGTTTAAGAGATCCTTTTTAGGTCTGTGCTGGCCTAAATCATACCTTACACATTTTGGTTTAAGCCACACTCCATTTAGTAATCATTTCAGGTTGTGAGCCTTTCAAGGACAGTGTGTCCTTGCAGTGTGCCCTTGTAATATCTTATAATCGGTTATAATATATTGTGAGATAATCCTCACTGTGGCTTTTCCCATTTTGGGTTTTCCATGCAAAATTCCAAGTGTTTATGTGTTATGCGTTGTTATGATCTCTTTCATATCTTTATACAATTGCAGTTAGATGTGCTTTAATGTTTGGATGGTTTATAGCTGAATTATTTTGTAGAATAATGATTCACCCCCCCCTCTTTGTATTATGGGTGTTCAACACTTTTCCTTCTTCAAATCTTTGTGATTCTTCCACATATACTTCATCTTTAATGTATCCATTAAAAATGCACTTTTCACATCTAGCTAGGGTATTTTCCTTACTTTTGGTGTTGCCAATAATAATATCAATCTTATTGGTTCATTTCTTGCAATAGATGCATACAAATTTTCATAATCTATACATACCTTTGAGCATAACCCTCAACAATAAATATACCTTTGTGTATTTTAATTGTTCCATCACTTTTTAGTAAAAACTTATTCAATCTAAGAGCCAAACAATACAATTCAATAACCAGTACATTACCAAAAGGGGCCTACTAGGCCCACCCAACAAACCAAAGCCAAAGATCACCAAGTACCCACCAACGAGGAACCAACAAACCCTCTCAATGATTTTCAATATCCTCTTGAATCAACATCTTCAATTTTTGGACACAACCCTTGGGAAGATGCTCCCAATCATTAACTTTCCAATTGCCCCTATACTTAGAATCCCATTTTGACAAGCAATCCACAATTTTGCTCCACTCCCTTGGGATATGAACAAGGTGCACCAAATCAAGGGAAGCACTTAATTGATGAATCTATTGAACAGTTGAAGACAATTGCCAGTTCACCTCATCCAAATTGTGCTTATTCAACCAATTAACTAGCAATTGAGAGTTGACTCACAAATAACCTTGCACCACCCAATGACACAAACCTTTTCTAGATAAATAATGATAGCTAGAGCCTCCATAAGATTATTGGTCTGGTGACCCTAATAAATGGACAATAAGAAGAGGAAAACCCCAAAAATTATCCCTTCCCACTCCCCAACCCCAACAACTCCAAGATTTCCCTTAGAGGACCCATCAGTGTTAATATTCAAGATGCCATCAGGAGGTGGAGTCTATTGAACTATTGACATTTCATGCCACCCTTAGATGACCCATCACTAATATTCGATATAAGAGATCCTACACGGGCCATCTTGCATGAATTTTCCTTGAGAGTTTCTAAATTGGCTAAGTCCCAAATTTTTGATTTTTTGGGTTGTCTATTACTTGCTTATCTTGCATGCTTTCTCAATCACCCTTTCCCCTTTTTTCTTCTAGGTGTTTCGGGTGTCGACCTTCAACCTTACCCTCTACCCCTTACCAATCTCTCTCCTCCTCTATCCTTCTGCCTCCTTCATCTCCTTTCTTCATTTTCACCAAGCTTTTGGGGGTCGGCCATCAACCTTCCCCTTTATCTTTTGTTGCTCCCTTCATTGATTGTCGCTCGATAGTTCGATGTCTAACCTCCAACGGTCTGAGGTCTGATCTCCAAAATATCACCTCTTTCTTTTGGACTTCAAACCCTTCTCTTTCTTCCTTCTCCTTCTCACTTTCACTCTTTTCTCCCAAAATTCAGCTAAGTTTCAAGTTTCCGGATGTCAACCTTCGGCCTTCTCCTTTACCTCTTACCTTTCTTCAGTAAGAGGTAACCCTTCTCTCTAACCCTGATGGTCCCTTTGGACATCACAGTTTCCTCCTCCCTTCTCCCTTTGGTATGTGGTAAGTTGTAGGCCCGATGCCTGACCTCTGACAGCCTGACGCCCAATCTCTAATGTTCAACACTAGTGCACATGGAGTTTGATGAAGGCATAAGTACGAGGTAGGTTTGATGCCTGACTCCTGACCTCCGGTCACCCGATCATCAATATCTAACAAAGACATATTTTTGAGGGTCTGAACCATTTAATTCACATGTTTGCAAAGGCTTCCTTTCAGGCTCGACGCCCTGACCTTCCTGCGTTTGGCATGTTTTTCCTAGGCAACACTATTAATGTTCAACAACTCCCCAACTACTAGATCTAATTTTTAGGATTTCAAGGATGAATTTAATGCATTCTTTTGACTTCTCCAAGTGGATTTGTGGTGGCCATGCTCATTCACTATTGTTGTGTGTCCCTTCTGATCAATTCCATACCCAAATCATGAATTTCATGGAGGATTTTGGATGGATTTTCTAGGAAAATATTCATGGCAAGGTGGATGGAATGCAAGCATTGTCCTCTCTAGGATCTTCTTGGTGCGGTTTTCACAGCAGGTATGGCAACCATACTTGTTCTAGGCGCATATTTTTTGGATAGATCCCATGTTTCTTTGACCAAATCCTCTAATCCTAGTTGGGTTAGGGTTTGGTTAATGTTCATCTTAGTTGTGCTTGAACTATAAAGGAAACATTTGTATATTTTTGGGGGGTTCTTCCTCTAGCCCCTCTAGGGATTTTCTCTTGCAGACACTGCAATTTTTGCATTCTTCCATTGTAAATATTGCTTCTAAGCTTTTATGTTAATAAATTCTAGCTATTATCATTGTTATCTCTTGCATGTTTGAGTAAATCCTTTTACATTCATATCTGAGTATGTGTTTTAGCTATTTTATTGATGTATTATGTTGTGTAGAAATAGGAAGAAACACGTGTCTATCTTGGTGCATCACCTCCCTTTCATTTTCATATTCTCCTTCTATCCATTTTCCTATGTGATTTGTTAGATAAGAGTAGTAATAGGTTTCATGTGTTGGATTAGACCACCACATTTGAACTTAGTTAGAAGAGGAAGTCAACCTTCTTTGGAGATCCAACCTCATTCGTGCAAGGTCCCACACCTTGAGGTTGTTTCCATTGTGTCATTAGAACACTAAACTCTTGTTCAGTAAGGTGCAGTTTTATGTGACAACAATTTTTGGCACACCCGATGGGACACAAGAAGAAAATTCATTTCATTTTGTTGAGAGAATGGTGCTACTCTCAGCATTATAGCCTTGAAGAGGCTCTTAAACAAGTACCTAGCGACTCTACAATCAAAGGAGAACTCTGCATACGAATTGGTGACCCTGCTACAATCTAGAACTCTTGGTTCAAATCAGACCTACACATTCATTCTAAGAATCCAAAAAAGAGTGTCTTCTAGAGGTAATTTACAATATATCCAACTCTCATTTTCCACTTCTAGAAGAAGAAATAGTCAATCTTTATCACCTATAAGAAGAAATAGGAGTATAGGTCCACCTCCTAGAGCTCAGTCTATGCCACTTGTGGGTAGATTATTTCAAGCTAGAACACTTGTTGTCCATACAAACAAGAATTTATTTCATATGGCTTTACCCATAAATCAGCCTTTTGTATCTTTTACTGGTGGAAGCCCCTTGATTCTAGCCCAAAAAGATGATATACCAGTCAATGCCCTCAAAAGTATTCCCCATTTTATTGGTGAAACATCTACACCTCTAGCAGAGCACATCATAGATGTGGAAAACATATGCTCAGTGCATGATGTAATAGAGGAAAATGTGGCCATTAGGTTGCTAACCACTTCCCTTAAGGATAAAGCATTGTAGTGGTATAGAGGACTGCCACCCAACTCCATTCACAATTGGGATGAGTTAGGGGAGAAGTTATGAAAACATTTTGAAGACAAGAGTGACCATTTGTCTCTGGTAGAACAACTAACCATAATTAAAAGAGCACCTCATGAATTCATGAGTGATTTCAATTATAGATTCCAAAAGACTTGGGATAAAATTCCTGTTTTGGTCAAGCCTTTTCTCAAGCATGCTTTTCTATATTTCTTAAAGACCCTTAACAACAATATAGTTGTTATGATCCAATGAATGGGTGGTTTTACCTTACTAGGTGCATATGATGTTTCCATAAGGGCATAAAATTGTTTAATTAAGGCTGGGAAGATAGATCCTAGGTCATCAATGCCTTTATTTCCAGAGCTTCCTTCACAGCCAACAATTGCCCTTATTCCAGTGGCTCCTATCCCAGTGGTTCCCACAAAAAAACCTTCTAATTTTTCTGCACTTCCAAAAGATTGGGGCACCTTGCTCTGAAATATGAATAACAAGTTAATAGCAATGGATAGGCAACACACTCAAAACAATAGTCCTTATCAGTCTCAAAATCAGGGTTATCAGTAAAATAGACCACCTTATCAAGGACAAAGTTAGTGGAATCATACTAAGCCCATGAATATCATGCACACAACTACTACCAACACTTCAAAGGATTTGGTCTCAATGAAAAATAATCCAGCACAAGAGTAGGAGTGGTGTTACTCTTGTGAGCAAGCTCATAATCAAAATTCTTGTCAAATGGATAGTTTGTGCAAACTTTGGTAGCTCAAAATGAAACCTCTACTTCGGAGCAATAAATTGGCATGAACCAAACAACTACTAGTAATCAAAATCATGCATGAGTTGACTCTTCATTTGTCATTTGGAGCCAAGAGGGTTTTTGTGGTGTAAATCAAGTAGATACCGATGCAATAACCCATAATACAAGATCAAAGAAAAGAGCAATGGAGGGTGGTACATCTTCCATGGTTGGGTAAGCATCAGTTTCTCAAAAAACTCATCCAAGTACAAATAATGGACCAATAGGTAGGACATCAGATGTTCCACAATCAAATCAGCCTATTAACATGCCTAAACAAGTAGTGGAGCAGCCTAAGATCACACAAGCAACAAGAATAGACCATGTTACAAAGCTTCCTTCTAAAGCTAGTCAGCTTCCTTTCAACATAGTGGAGAAAATGAAGAAAGCCAATTTGAATGTTACTATGTGGGGGGCTTTATCTATCCCATCACAAAGGGATTTACTACCGTAGGCTTTAAAGGAACATAAACAAACAAATGATGTGCAAGAAAGAGAGTAGACTACTCCATCAAGCAACCTGGTACAACCCAAAGAAGAAGGGAATTCAAGAAAAATCAATAAGCCACCTCCCTTCTATCTTTCTCTAATTATTGGGAATCATATAGTGCATAATTGTATGATAGATTATGGGGAAAGTAGTTTAGTCATGCCTAGGGGAATTGCTAACATTATTGGTATCAAGTATGAACCGGTGGCTAGAAAAAGTTTTACAATTGGATGGCACTGTTGTCAATATAGTGGGAGAAATTAAAGACCTAAAGTTGTCCTTGCATGCATGTCTCAACTATGATGTGTTGCAAGACATTTTAGTCATAGACCTCCCTGCTCATTTTTCCATTTGCTTATCTAGAGATTTCACTGCTAAGATGGGTGGGTACTTGTCTATTGATTGGTATCACATCCTATTTAGAACTAGATATGGCACTAAAGCAACCATTAAATATGATCCCATAGCAAAACATCATCTAGAACCTTACACTCCTAGTCCAATAAACATGAATTGTACATTGCATGATTGAAAGGAGTGTTATGTTCATGAACCTGTAAATCCTATAGAGGAGGTACCTGATTGTTTGTTGGATGAATGGGAAAATGCTTTATATTTTGATGGACATTTACTGTTGTTGAGGTGGAAGAGACAAGTCTTGGCACTTATTGCATTCACGAAGAGAATGCTCTTATCTCCAATCTCATAAAAACTCAAGAGGATTTAGGGGGATTGTGGTAGATATTTTTTTATGGTTCTAGAAACATAAATGGTGCTATTACTAGTGTAATGTTAGTATCTCCAAGAAAGGAGTAATATTATTTCTCTTCCAGGCTTCAATTTAGTTACACTAGCAATGTGGCTGAGTATGAAGCACTCATCCAAGGTTTACAACTTGCACAAAAAAGGAACATCAAATTGTTACAAGTTTTTGATGAGTGAATTGGTTGTCCATCAAGTCAGAACTCAAAGCTCAGCCAAGAACAATCTACTAAAATCCTACAAACATAGGGTTTGGGATTTAATTGAGGGCTTTGAAGATTTTAACATCCAAACAATCTCAAGAAATTAGAATAAACACGCGCATAGACTTGCAGTAGTTGGTGCTCAATTTGGCATACCAACACATATTGCAAGAAAAAAGGAGCAGTATATCAGCCTTGTTGTGAGGCTTGTTATTCCAAATAATCAAGATCACTGGCAAGTCTTTGACAATGGCCAATAGATAGTGAATTTTCTGCAAGATGAGGCAGAATTTTCTAAAGAAATCAATCCAATTTGCAAAATTAGCATGGTGATCAGATTGTGCAACTGAGTAGAAAAAAGCTACCAAATGGTCTTATCACCTTGAAGGTATTTTCAACCCTAATGATTAGCTAACGTAGAAAAGGATGAAATTAGATGCAAAGAAGAGTGACTTCAAGCCAATATAAATTTTAGAGGGAAAGTCTCTAAACTTGGGAAAGGTATGCTCTACCACTGAACATGATGTTTTCATAGATCTTTGCAATAGATACAACGATGTAGTTGCTTGGACTTATGAAGACTTAAATTTTTTTGACCCAGGCCTTTCCCAACATACTATTGAATTAGATCCTGATGCCAAACCTATAAGTCTGAAACAAAGACCTATAAATCCTAAGATTGAGCCATTAGTAAGAAAGGAGTTGGCCAAATTGATTGAGGCTAGAATTATTTTTCCCATCAAGCATTCTTCATGGGTTGCAATTCTTGTTCCTGTCAGAAAAAGAATGGTAAATAAGACTTTGTGTAGATTTTAGAGATCTAAATAAAGCCTCCCTAAAGGATCATTATCCCCTCCCCTCCATGGAGTAGATTTTACAAAGAGTCGGCGGGTTAAAAAGGTTTTCTTTCTTAGATGGTTACTCAGGCTACAACCAAATTCTGGTTTAAGAATCTGATCAACATAAGACAACATTTACTACAAAGTGGGGCACCTATGCTTATTCTAAAATTCCTTTTGGTTTAACCAATGCAGGTGCCACTTTTTAAAGAGCCATAGATATGGAATTTCAAGGTGCATTTAGATAGTTTGTTTTGGTCTACTTGGATGATATCACAGTGTTTTCAAATCATGCAAAGGACCATTTTAGTCACCTTGAGAAACTATTTCAAAAATGTAGGGAATATGGTATTCCCTAAATCCAAATAAATGTGTCTTTTCCACTAATCAGGGCAAGCTTCTTGGGCACATTTTTTAAAAGGATGGCTTGGTCATTGATCCTACAAGAGTAAAATCTATCTTGGCCATCCCACTTCTCAATCACAAGAAAGGATTACATAGTTTCTTAGGCACAATTAACTTTGTGATGAGGTTCATTCCAAACCTTGCTACTTTGGTAAAGCCTCTTACTTCTATGCTTAAGAAAAATATGGTCTTCAAGTGGACCAAAGAAGGTAAAGATAGTTTTGAGGCTATCAAATAAGAAATTTCTCAAGATCCTACCCTTGTCAATCCTAACGATGACAAGGATTTCATTCTTTATTCCTTTGGAGATGAAGCAAGTATATCAGTTATCCTAACCTAGCTAGATAAAGAAAATTTGGAGCATACCATTACTTTATTTAGTGAAAGGCTCAAAGATTATGAGGTCAAGTATAGCTATGTTAAAAATCAAGCTCTTGTTGTTGTTATAGCATTGAAAAAATTTAGACATATATTGTCTAATAATAGGATATAGCTAATGGTGCCCCATGTCACTGCTAAAGAGTTCTTGTTAAGCAAAAATATCAATGAAAAAAGGGCTAGATGGATCACCAAGGTAATGGAGTACGGTGTTGACATCAAGATCACCAAGCTAGTGAAAGGCAAAGGGTTGTGTGAACAACTTGTCTCAACATTTGAGATTCCTACAGAGGTTTCCCTTGTGCTATAGGAACAACAAGCACCAAATGCAAACATAAAAGGAAGTTGGGTGCATGATATGACTACCTTTTTACATGAAGGTAGATATCCTTTCAGTCTAGATAGGACCAAAAGAAGACATTTCAAATTACAGTCCATTCCCTATGTCATAATGGATGGCATACTCTTCAGAAAGGATTTCAATAGTCCTATTAAGATGCATAGAAGTAGATCAAGTTAGCAGAATGCTAAATGAATTCCATGATGGCTCTTCAAGTAGCCATTTTTCTGCAAGGACTACTACTGCAAAGATTATGAGGGTTGGTTATTAGTGGCCAACTTTGTTCAATGACACTCACAAATGGGTGAAAAATTGCAAAAAGTGTTCTTTCTTTTTTGGAAAGCAAAGGTTGGTTTCCCTCCCTCTTCACCCCATTCAAGTTGATCAAACATTTACATAGTGGGGTTTGGGTTTTATTGGCATGATAAATCCACCATCAAGTACTGGTCATAAGGTGGATAAAGGCAATTTCCTTGAAGTATGCCATTGATGCTTTAGTTTTAAAATTATTTTATGTAATCGTTACAAGATTTGACATTCCTACCACCACTATTTTAGATAATTCCAAGGCTTTTACTAGTGCTCAAATCCTTGCTTTGGAAATGAAGCATGGTATTTACTTGAAGATCTCATCTAATTACTATCCTCAAGGTAATGGCTTGGTTGAGTCTTCAAATAAAAATCTCATCAAAATTATCAAGACAACCATTGAAGACAACCAAAGGGTTTGGCATAGAAAATTGAAGACAACCCTTTGGACTGATAGAATAACTCTTAAAAGAGCGATTGGTAATTCTACTTTCATGCTAGTTTATGGAAGGGAGGAAAGGTTACCATTATCATTTTAGTTGTCTTCCCTTGAGTTAGCACATTAGCTAGAGTTAGAAGAAAATGATTCTATGGTAGTAATGTTGGCTGAGCTCTTGGAACTAGAGGAGACAAGGAACAAATTTATGCAAGTCATAGAAGCACATCAAGCACAGGTCAAAATAAATTTTGACAAGAAGCCAGTTCATAGGATGTTCCAAGAGGGAGATCTAGTGTTGAAATGGGATGCAAATAGAGCCAAAGCTGGAAGACATTCCAAGTTTGATTCCATGTGGAGTGGTCCATACTTCATCGCTAGCTACAAGGAGGCCAATGCATTCCATCTCTCTAGGATGGATGGTGAGGTTCTTCCAATCTCAGTCAATGGGATTCATCTCAAACCTTACTTCTAATAAGTTTTGAGTTTTCAAGTACATATTGTAAATATTTTTTATTTTCATGAAGTACTTTGCACACCCTGCATTCTCCTTAAGGGAATGCATGTTCTAGTTTCCATAATTTTCTCTAAGTGCAGGCTTGCACATGTTTTATTTTTCCCTTGTGAGGCTTAATTTTTTAGATTCCCTTCATGACTCTATGGCCAATGGACGGATAAGGCCTCTTGATTCCATGATTAGTAGGAAATCATCCCACAGAACTCACCAAAATGTTGACATTTCATGCCACCCTTAGATGACCCATCACTGATATCCAATCTAAGAGATCCTACATGGGCCATCTTGCATGATTTTTCCTTGAGGGTTCCCAAATTGGCTAAGTCCCAAATTTTTGGGTTTTCGGGCTATCTCTTACTTTCTTACCTTGCATGCTTTCTTCATCACCCTTTCCCCTTCTTCTCTTCCTTCCCTTTTTTCTTCTAAGTGTTTCAGGTTTCGACCTTCAGCCTTACCCTTTATCCCTTACCAATCTCTCTCCTCTTTCATCCTTCCACCTCCTTCATCTCCTTTCTCCATTTTCACCAAGCTTTCGGGGTTCATTCATCGGCCTTCCCCTTTATCTTCTTTTGCTCCCTTCATCGACCATCTCTTGATAGTCTAATGTCTGACCTCCGACGATCCGAGGTCCGATCTCTGAAATCTCACCTCTTTCTTTTGGACTTCAAACCCTTTGCTTTCTTCCTTCTCCTTCTCACTTTCACTCTTTTCTCCCAAAATTTGGCTAAGTGTTGAGTTTTTCAATGTTAGCCTTTAGCCTTCTCCTTTACCTCTTACCTTTTTTCGATAAGAGGTAACCCTTCTCTCCAACCCCGATGGTTCCTTTGGATGTGACAATTTCCTCATCTCTTCTCCCTTTGGTATGTAATAAGCTACAAGCCGACAATCAACCTTTGACAGCCCGACGCTCGACCTTCGACTGCTTGATGCCCGATCTCCAATGTTCAATGCCAGTGCACATGAAGTTTGATGAAGGCATAAGCATGACATAGATTTGACACCTAACTCTCGACTCTCGACCTTTGACTGCCCAATCACCGATATCTGACAAAGACATATTTTTGGGCGTCTAAACCATTTAATTCACATGTTTGCAAAGGCTTCCTTTCGGGCCTGACGCCCTGACCTTCCTATGTTTGGTGTGATTTTTTTGGGTGATGTCGTTAATGCTCAACAACTCCCCAACTACTAGATCTAATTTTTAGGGTTCCAATGATGACTTTAATGCATTCTTTTGACTTCTCCAAGTGGATTTTTGGTGGCTATGCTCATTCACTATTGTTGTGTGTCCCTTCTTATCGATTCCATACCCAAATAATGGATTTCATGGAGTGTTTTGGACGTATTTTCTAGGAAAATCTTCATGGAAGGGTGGATGGAGTGCAAACCTTATCCTCTCCACGCTCTTCTTGGCATAGTTTTCATAGTAGGTATGGTGACCATGCTTGTTCTGGGCACATATTTTTTGGATAGATCTCATGTTTCTTTGACCAGATCTACTAACCCTAGCTGGGTTAGGGTTTGGTTAATGTTCATCTTAGTTATGCATGAATTATAAAGGCAACACTTGTATATTTTTGGGGGGTTCTTCCTCTAGCTTCTCTAGGGTTTTTCTCTTCCAGACACTGTAATTTTTGCATTCTGCCATTGTAAAGATTTATTCTAACCTTTTATGTTAATAAATTATAGCTATTATCATTGTTATCTCTTGCATGTTTGAGTAAAATCCTTTTACCTTCATGTCTAAGTATGTGTTTTAGCTGTTTTATTGATGTATTATGATGTTTAGAAGCAGGAAGAAACACATTTCTATCTTGGTGCATCACCTCCCTTTCATTTTCATGTTCTCCTTCTATCCCTTTTCCTCTATGATTTGTTAGATTAGAGTAGTAATAGGTTTCATGTGTTGGGTTACACCAACACATTTGCACTTAGTTAGAAGAGGAAGCCAACCTTCTCTGGAGATTCAACCTCATTCGCGCAAGTTCCCACACCTTGAGGTTGTTTCCATTGTGTCATTAGAACATTGAACTCTTGTTCAGTAGGGTGCAGTTTTATGTGACGACATGAACATCCAAAATAATGAGAGGGGGGGTGAATTAGTATTCACTAAAATTCATTAACTTCATCAACTTTAAACATTCATTCAATGCATCACATTAAACTTGCAGTAATGGAAAGGAACATAGAAAGCATGCATTATTGCATAGATGATTGTCATTGCACCAAAAGATCGACCTACTAATGCTCGATACAACTACCAGAGTTAATGAAACCATAGGAGGCCGTTAATCCATGTCACGAACCCAAGCATTGTGCTACACAACACAAGGATACTAAGGGTACACACCTTGCAACAATTCCCCCAACACAAGAGAGGGGTTCAAACTTGTGACTTAGGCTCTAATACCAATTGTTGCACATATGATTGTCGTTGCACCAAAAGATTGACATGTTAATGTCTGACACAACTGTCAAAGCTAATGGATCCACAAGAGACAGTTAAGCCATGTCATGAACCCAAGTGTTGCGCTACACAGCGCAAGGAGACCAAGGGTGCACACCTTGCAAAATGCATCACATCAAAGAACACAAGAACACCAAATTTATGTAGAAATCTCAAAAAGGGAAAAACCCATGGTGAGGATTATCTCACAATATATTATAATTGGTTACAATTTTTAATACAAAATGGTGGACTCATTGTCCAAAAAGGAAAAAGCTCACTACTGGTGACTCACTGTCAAAGGGCTCACTACCCATAATAGAAAGAGATAGAAGAAAGGGTGGCTCACTGCCAATGATGAACTACTAACAATACATCTGATAAATGTCACTGAAGCTCAAAAAACTAACTTAACACACTTCATACTTCATCACAACTATGATTATTGCTTTTCTGCACTAGATCTCACACACACACTCTACACATAACCTATCGACTTAATTAGATGTATCATGCACCACATAACCTATCATCCCAAAACATCAACATACACATCTTTTGAAAAGAACCAAAACATGTAACACATTAAAATAGGTTGGCAGGACCTATAATCACTCATATGATTCCACTCCATACACTATTCAACTCTGCATGACCCCAAAACTTTAGGTTGGCACCATTGGTGAAGTAACAATAGAATGAACCAACTATTCACTCTCAACTCATCACATGGACCACAAAAACACTTGCCACTTGGAATGTACACATCCTCAAATCCACACAATAAAATATTTATCTGCAATGGAATGTGGAGCATTCCAACATACATTTTGTCACTACAACTCTACCATTTCTAGAGCCAATACTCTGTCAACACTATTTTCGAATATAAAAGACATCAAGTTGTGAAACTTTGGATTTAGACTCTTCCAACATGCATCATTATTACCTCAAAACCACATAACCAAATTTTTCATAGTGGAGCAATGTGAACCTCAAAATTGGTTCACTGAACATTCAAACTACACTTCGAGTCTTAGGAAATTATCCAAACCATTTGGTCTTCTTCGGAACAACACTTTTGCATCTCTGTCATGGGTTGCCATCAATGACAGCACCATATACTATCATGCTCATCAATCTTTATCAATCTCTTCACATCATCATGCTCATGTTGCCAACAATCTCCTCAATGACAAACAAACTTCCAACAATCTCCCCCTTTGTCATTGATGGAAACATGCTCTCAAAACTCTTAAATTACTCAAACTTCTCCCCCTTTTACATCAAGCGCAAAGGGTTCAAAGTATCATACTTTTCATATTACACCAACTACTCCAACTATTTTCCTCTTTGCAAATATATATGTATATACATGAGAATAGCTCCCCCTTATTGCTTTACTCCTATACTCAACACTTCTCCAACAATTTACATTAGAGTGGCTCCCCCTAACAATGTTGTCCAACAAAATTGACCAAAAATGTACTACAACACTCTCTAATATTTTTGCATATGTACATAGAAATCAGAAACTGCATATACAAACATAAATGTACACAATCAATTGGAGGAGGGTAAAATACACTTGTAGGACACCTTCAATTTTGCAAGGTGTGTCTCTCAGTGCTTATTTCCTATATCCCAATACTTCTTGGAGAAGGAAAGTAAATTGCACTGGATCTCAATATGAATACGAAGATCTCCTCCTTCATCTTGGGTATAGGGCACCGAGTTATTTTATGCCATATTCTTTGCACTTGATAACACTTTGGTTAAGGCTATAAGCCTTGCACTTACCATATCTCTAAGTTGACAATACTACGTTATTATCTTTTATTTTTTTTCTTGTAGTTGGAAAATCATCCATGCAAATTTTCAATAGCAGCCCTTGTTGCACCATCTACATCATTGGTCAGATCATATGCACTAAAGGCCTGAGAAATTTGTGACTCTATTGATTCCATTTGATCTTTAATGCTCCTTGTAGAATTAGGCCATTTTAAGCAAAATTGAAACAAAACTTTTGTTTCATCCAAGTTTTTTTGTGCATCTCTCATATTCCCTTGTAGTTTACTATGTGCAACACTACATTTATCAGATACTTCAATCAATTTCCTATCATTGACCTTGTTTGCCATTTCTTTTTCTATTTTTTCTTCTAGACCAATAGAGTATTCCTTGAAGGAATCCAGCAACAATTTTAAATTTTGTACACTAGTCAAAGAATCATTAATGGTTGTACTAGGAATACCTTCTTGTATCACCTTGACTACTTCCTCAATCACCTATGTGCTCTTCTAGTGAGTTTGCAATATATCCTTTCTAGTGGAGGCATGAAATACATCACCAAGCTATAGTTTGAGTAGAGGAGATATTTTTCTCATGTCCACCTTCCCTTGTTGCATGGGTATATGTAGGAGTTGTGCAGACACCACCGGTTCAAACTGCAATTGAATAATAATAAATCCTTTAACAAATCTCTAGAAGCTCAAGAGGATTCAACAAATTTTTTATGATCTTCCTTCTTATCTTTCTCCTTCTCACCATTGTTAGAGTACTCTTCTACAATCTTCTCTTCCTCAGCAACCTTTTCACCATCAAGAGGAGGGAAGTTTTCATCCTTTTGTGCCTCAAACTTCTCTAGGTTTTCTTGGTTATCTTCTTCCTTCTGCTTTGCATTAGTCTCCACATCTGGAGGGGGCAAGCCTTGTTCTGTTTGAGCTTCTTCTTTCTCTGGGGAAATCTACATATCATCATTCTTTTCTTTTCCAACAAAATTTTTTGCAACTAGAGGGGCATTGTCTATAGTCATATCTTCTTCCAAATTCTCCTCTACAAGAACATTCTCATGTTGTGCAATTTCAAGATCATTGGTGTTTGAGACCAATACATCATTCTACATTTCATCTTCATCATCAAGAGCCATCCCTAGTTCCTTTGCTAGATTTGCAACCTTTTTCAGTGTCTAATACTTCAATCTTTCTATGTCTTCCTTGTCCCTACTCATCAAGGTGTTGATGCTTTACTTTTCATGAATTCCATGTTATACACTTGAGCCAATTTAGCTCTTTCTTCATATGCGAGAGAACCAATCTTCTCTAAGGAAAGTGTTCTTATTTTTGTATCTTCATCAAATGTTTATTTCCTTCTTGCACTCAAAACACTTTTCAAGTCATCGAGCAGTTGAATCTCAATTTTTCTCATGTCGGTATTGAAAGTGACCATATACTTTACAATGGCTTCTTCTATGGTAATCTTATCCTCATCATTTGACTCAGGATACATTTGTGTCGTCTCTTCCAAGAGATCAAAATTTTCAATACTATTAAATATTGCATCTAATTTCAAGGGGCTATGCTTGCTTACTGGAGGGGTCTTCTTATTCTTTCCTTTAACTTTTCCCTCACTTTTAACTGATTTTTCTCTTGAATTATTTTCTCTTTTCTTAACAACAAAAGATTTATTTTTCTTTTATACTTCTTCCTCACTATATGTGTCCACAATGTCAACTTTTGCTTTCTTTGCACTAGTCTCTTCTCCTGAAGCTTGATACATATTCTTCTTCTGAATTAGTTGTGGTCCTTCCTCTTCTACATCCTCTTCATCCTCACAGCTGATATACTTCTCTCTTGTGGCCTTTTCCTTTAATCTTCTCTTCTTGGGAGTCTATTTTTGTACAGAGGCACTAAATGCATCTTTCTTCTTTGGATTTATTGTAGGAAACGTTCTAGAGGAATTCAGAATGGAGGGAGAGGGGGTAGAGGTTCTGATGGAACTTCTAGTGCTAGGAGTACCCTACGGATCCATAGATAGGGCTTTGATTTTCTCTATAGAACCCTTGGATGGGTTCACCATCTCCTCCAAGTCTGCTTTCATCTTCTCTACATTCTTCTTTAGCTTTTTTTATTTTTGTTTTAGGTGCACTTCACTGGATTTCTCTTCATAGGTTCCAAACCTATCCACAGTTGGATCTCTATGCTTTCTTAACACAACTTATGTAAGACTAGCAATTTCTTCTATAGTAACCTCATAGCCTAGCTCCAGAACCCAAACTGTTATGGGTTCAATTGCTTCCATAATGTAGTTATCTATGGTAACCACAAAGGTTATGTCCTTGTATTTCTCAACAATATTTTCTAGTATCCTCTCTCTTTCTTGCATTTTTCCTTAAAAGGTCTTGAAGAAACCCCATAGCATAGTATTTTGGGTTTCTAAGTCTTTGATCCTTCTCAAATGATCTCTAATCTGAATTGGAATAGGAATGTTTTCCAGCCATATAATATTCTTCACACCAGGAAACTCTCTACGAAATTAAAATAATACACATAATTAGGGTACCATACCAAAAGGAGTACCGGGATTCTTTGGTCTTCTATAAGTTCTCCATCAATTGTTGTCACAGGATTTTGTACAAATCAATGTCCAAACCCTCTTTCACCATCTGGTGAGTAGTGTGTATAGCTATTATCAACATATAATTATCTTTGTTAGTATAATAGATCTTATACCCAATCATCATCAAAGCATATTTTACTATTGGATCATCAATGTCTTTCAAGGTTAGCGTACACTTGTGGAATTTCACACTGGTGAGCTTCATTTCCATCTCATTCTTCATGGCCTTTAGTGTCAGAATGAGTCCTTCAAAGCATAAACTAGTAACTGCCTTGATAGCTTGCTTGTTGATCATATATGGTATATCCAGCCACATAAACCCATCGTGAATTTGGCTCAGTACATACTTAACCCATTCATTCTCATGGTAGAAATTTGGAAATTTGTTCCACACATCCAACTTCTTCTCCATCAAATTTCAAATTCAAGTTTCAATTCAAATTCATCTTCTATTAGCTCATTAACCCATAATTCTTCCATCTTTGTGTGATCATATTCTTTCATTTTTGTGTGGATGTAGATTCACACATCCTTAGTGTGCATTACACCATAAGGAACCCTCAAAAAATCACCTTCTAGATTTGTCTCCATAGATTTATAATGGTGCTTCTTAAAATTTGGTCTTGGTCATTCCAAGACATCAATCACTTGTGGAGTATACATCATGAATCACTTCTGAAACTAGGGTTTAGCAGGAAATGATAAATACCTTTCAATTTCTTTGTCAGTATGGTTTCACACAACAACTTAAAATCGCCTCTTCTTTTCTCTTCACTTCAATTTCCCATTCACAAATGACTTAATCATATGTGAAATCACATATAAACACTTTTTCGAAGACCTAAAATGTATTGATTGCAATGAATAAGGTTAGGTCAAAAAGTTGGTAAACCCTCACTGTGTTGACACAATCACCTTCAATCACTCCACAATTCTCTGTAACAAGAAATTTCATACTAAAAATATAATCAACAGATTAAGCATGTCATCCAACATATGTACCAGTATGTTGAAGGCATTCATCCCACATATTTGGCAGGGCTTAAGGATTTTCTGTTAAAAATAGCCCTGAGTAAAAGCTCTTCATCTAGTTTTTGGAGGAAACATATGTACCAGGAGTTGGCATAGACTCATTTTTCACTTCACTCTCTTCATTCTTTTTCTAAATCTTGTTCATTTCCTTCTTCATCTGAACCGGATCCACTTTCTTTACTTAGATATTAGCCTTCTTTTGTGAAACAAAGGGTTTTACATTCTTGCTTTTGCAAAACTTTGTTATGTGTCTTGGTTTGTTGCACTTGTGACATGTGACACCTTTTTGAACAAGCTTACTTCTTTTCATTCTATATCTACATTCAAAACTCTTATACTCAAATCCATTGCATGTATAATAGTAGCCATTGAAAGATTGAAACATCATGCCATTAGTGTAGCCATTCATCATCTGAATTATGCATTCCTTAGCTTTATGACCAAATCTATTGCATGTAAAACACTAACCAAGAAAGGATTGAACATTCTGATTCATTCTGCTTCTACAATCTACAAATTTATGTCCAAACTTATTGCAAGAGTAACAATAACCATTAAAATATGAATACCTTTGTGTAGTAGGTTGTCTGATAGGTGGTCTCTTGAATTCTTTCTTCTGGTTCCGAACCTTTTTGACATTGTTCTTCTTGTCATTCTTCTTTTCAATGTTGTTTTGAGTTTGATTTACCTTTGAACTTTCTCCTTTCTCAAACCATAATCCTTCTTTGTCCTTAGAATCCTTCTGATTTGCAATCATCTCATCAAGCATTGTGGAACTCTTCTTGAACTTTTCCTCTTGATTCTTTTCTTTCTCCAAATATAATATTAAAGTTACAATCTCTTGTACAAGCTTTGAACATTTTTCAGATTTGTCTTTTAGTTTAGCATTTAGGCAGTCTTCAACTCTTTTTCCTTCTTCAACTTGCACTTTCATACTGGAGATAGTCACATTTGATTGTTTGAGATGCTCATTTGTTTCCTTGACTCTTTCCATAGCTTTATTGAGTTTCTCTCTCAACTTCTTAATACACTCATATGCAGCATTAATATCCCTTTTTAGATCTCTATTCTTAGCTTCTGCTTTATCCAAATCATCAAGGGCATATTTGAGTTCTCCTTCCATATCAACCTCAAAATATTCTTCAATAAACCCTTCAAGGATAATCTTTCAGAGGGATAGGATACTTCCTTGTAGCCATGTTTTCAACCTCCAAGATCTACCTCAATGATCAATTCAATTGAAGAAACTAAGCTTTGATACCAATTGTTGAACACCTGGAATACTAAGAGGGGGGTGAATCAGTATTCACGAAAATTCATTAGCTTCATCAACTTTAAAAATTCATTCAATGCATCAAATTAAACTTGTAGTAATGGAAAGGAACATAGAAAGCACACATCAAATCAAAGAACACAAGAACACCAAATTTACGTGGAAAACCCAAAAAGGGAAAACCACGATGAGGATTAGCTCACAATATATTATAACTGGTTACAATGTTTGATACAAAACGGTGGACTCATTGTCCAAAAAGGGAAGGCTCACTACTGGTGGCTCACTGCCAAAAATAGAAAGAGAATAGAAAGAGAGAAAAAGGGTGGCTCACTACCAATGATGAATTGCTAACAATGCATTTGACATATGTTGAAGATACAATTCCACTGAAGCTCAAAAAACTGACTTAACACACTTCATACTTCATCACAACTATGAGTCACACTTCTCTTTGCACTAGATCTTGCACACACACTCTATCCACTACATTAACACAATGAATCAATCTTTCATATATACCACAACTACCCAAAACATCTAGTAGGTCAGCCTAATTAGATGTACCGTGCACCACATAACCCGTCGGCCAAAAAATCAACATATACATCTTTCCAAAAGAACCAAAATCTATAACACATTAAAATAGGTCGGTATGACCTATAATCACTCCTATGATTTTTCTCCATACACTACTCAACTCCGCACAACCCCAAAACTTTAGGTCGTCACCATTGGTGAAGTAACAACAAAATGAACCAACTGTTCACTCTCAACTCATCACACAGACCAAAAAAATACTTTCCTCTTGGAATGTACACACTACTAACATTCACAAAAACATCCTTAAATATGCACAATAAAATGTCCATTCACGATGGAATGCAGAGTATTCCAACATACATTTTGTCACTGCAACTTTTCCATTTCCATAGTCGATACTTTTTCAACATTGTTTTCGACTATGGAATACATCAAGTCATGAAAATTTGGATTTAGACTCTTCCAACATGCATCACTATTACCTCAAAACTACATAACCAAATTCTTCATAGCAAAGCAATGTGGACTTCAAAACTGGTTCAATGAACACTGAAACTGCACTTTGGGACTTAGGTAATTATCCAAACCATTTGGTCTTCTCTAGACCAAAACTTCTTCATCTCTATCATGGGTTTCCATTAATGACAACACCATATACTATCATCCTCACTAATCTTCATCAATCTCCCCACTCAACAATCTCTTCACATCATCATGCTCATGTTGCCAACAATCTTCTCAGTGGAAAAGAAACTTCTAATAGAGTCCATCTACCCTCTCTTTGAATTTTCTTGTTGGAAATTCATCTCCCTCTTATACCATCCACCCTTGAGTCAATTCTAGCTAGACCCAAACCCTACAAAATCACCTCCTCCCCAACATATAGGGGAGTACCCCACCTCACACTTAGTAGCAATAGTCTCTTGAAGCATACCAAGAATCCTTTGTCATACCTAGAGAGTAGCCAACCTCTTGTCTTGAAAGATCCTATGATTCCTCTCCATCAAAATTTTCCAAAGAATACATGAAGGTCCACTAGCCCAAGCCACCTAGATAAAAAAGGTCTTAGCAAGCGGCCTCCCCAAAGCCCTCCAAAATTTAATTAGTCAAAGCATGTACATAGGTCTATCTCCAAACCCCCCACCATAGATGCTAGATATCCCTAGAGAAAGCACATTGAAAAAATGAATGTAAAGAAGATTCCTCACTACTACCACATAGAACATAAATAGAAGGCCCCTAAAATCCTCTCTTCTAAAGATTATCCCAAGTGAGGCACCTGTTATGTGCAACCAACCACATAAAAAATTTGCATTTAGGACAAGAAAATTTGTTCTAGACATACTTCCACCAAGGGACTTCATCACCTCCATATCTCCTCTTATCCAACTCCTAATGACTAGTTGCTACTGAGTACACCCGTTAGGATCAGGACCCCAAGCCAAGATATCATTCCTTTGCAAAGAGCTACAGGCTCTTCCTACTAAAATTTGTGACAACTCGATGATCCTCTGTAGATCCCCCTAAGGGCCACAATTGACACTCTTTCCACTTAAACACCTCTACCTGACCCACTCTCTTAGCAATTTTGGTAACATATCCATTCCTTACTCTACTATTTTTACCTAAGTTTTTAACTCAGGGAGTGAATAATCCAACTATCCAAAAATGGGGAAATATTTTTTTTCTTTTTTAATAACATATTTGCATATTGCATAAACAATTTCACATAACATTGCATAAATGAATAATCCATAATATAATATAATTCCAAGTAAATGAAACCCATCCTTTCAAATACAAATTACAATAGATTCATGATCTTATTTTGATATTATGATGTTGTATGTTATGTGTGCCTTCTAGATTCTTACTGCATCTGCTTGTTTCTCTTATTATATCCTCTGGGGTATAAAAAGACTACTCAAGGAGTGATGGGGTATAGATCTTTGGACTGTACTTACCCCATTTCTCTTCACAATAGGAAGTTTCCTTTTGTCATCATGGTTTATGAAATAATACTCATGAGTTTAATTTTGAGATTAAATATTTAATAGGAGTCATGGAATTCAAAAAGATTGAGGCTATCTAATTAAATATGTAATTTTTTATAATGTTGAATTTAAGACCTGGATTAGTCAATGGTAATATTGTAGGCAATGATGATTATGATTAAGTTAATATCTATTATGATAACCTTGGGAATTTTTTAAGAATCTAGTGAATATAATGATCTTAATATTGATAACAAGAATTCTAGGATTGATGAGAATTTGTATTATTGAATTTGAAGGTCTTCCTTGAGGACTATATATTTTATTCGTATGTAACCCATCCTTGCAAACAATAAAATTTAGGTTAGTATTATAATAATTAAATGGATTTAACATTAGAGTCACTATTATTGTTGATTACAAGATCTTCACTTTTTCATTTAAATTGATTTAATTATGGAATCCCATCCCCTTTTCCTTGTGACTCAAGAATATATTGGTTAGTTGTTATTTCTAGGGGTGCATGTAGTAGTTTTTTTTATCACTTAAAGGAAAATAGTATTTTGATCGTGGGTTCTAATCTACATTGTGAAAAACCATTTTAATTGGAGTGTTATTTTTTCTTTGTGATTACATACTTAAGGAATACTAGGCATACATGTATCTTGACTAACATTGTTGTAGACAACTAAAATTGACACATCATCAATCTTGTTATTCCTCTAAAATTGATTAATTATAATTGACCAATTATCCATATTCTCAATTACTATATTAATTAGATAATATATTTAATTATCTAATTAATATTCCTCTATTACTTTTAAAATTCATATGTTGATTAAATAATATTTTTTATTATTTAATTAATATCACCACTCATTCCATTTTTGAATAATTATTCAATACCTAATATTCCCCCATCCTTTCTAAAAAATTAAATAAATATGAGCATTTATTTAATTCCCTTCCATGTCATAATTCTAATTAATTTTTAATTAGAATAAATCGAAAGCACATGGGAGTGCCACTTGTCTTGCATAGGCATGACAAGTGGAATCTTGAAAGTTTTCCACTCCTCTCCACTTGTCTTAACCACCTAATTACTTCTCTAACTGTATGGACATTTTTCCATCTCCTCATGCTTAAGAGCCCAAAATCAACCTCAAACCTTGATCCTTCCAAGCAATCTCAATCATTCACCCATCAATCCAAAATCCTATAAAACCAACCCATCCCAAGTCATTTAGATCACTAATTAGAATGCAACGTTTTTTTGTTAATCTATGAGTGCACATATTAATCTCATTTGGGAAACCACGATCTTGGAGTGTAACTAGATGATTCAACATGGAATTAATATGGATATTTTATGTTTGTTTGATGTTCTGACTTGTCCAATCTTGAGTGTTGCATTTATTTTGAATAAAGTAGGTTAATAATTCTTTGATTTATTGTATTAGATTCAAAATTTTATGTAAATTTTTTTTGGCATGTTTGGTGGGATCCACATCCCTAAGTTGCTAATCTAATTTTGGTTTTTTAAGTATTTTGACATGAACATGTTTTGTTTCAACAAATATGATAGTTTTTTTGGTCCATTCTCGGTTTCGACAGATATTTTTGACACTAGTTTCATGCTTTTTCTTATTTTAAATCTTGTATTTCAAATCATTTTCTTGAATGCTTTCTTTTGGATTTTTTAACAAGAGTGCAATTATACAAGGAGATATGTTTTCCATTTTTTATTGGTGTCTATTTTAATGGATTCTCTCTCTTTTTAATAATTTAAATCCATTTCTTGTGCAAACTTAGAAATTCAATGGATATTTCTTAGACTAGCAGATGTATTTTGTGTTTCGATAGATTCATAAAATTATAATTTCACAATTGTTTCCTATTTTAAATCACTTATATTTTCATTTTCATGAATGTTTAGTCTCATGTTTTTTGATAGGAGTTCAATTTTATGGAGATATATGTTATCCATTTTATCATTTACTAACTTCTTTAATGGATTCAATCCCTTTTTACTAACCTAAATCTTTTTTTTTTTTTTAAGAATTGGGAATTTGATGGATTTGTTTACAAATCAGCATATGCATTTGGTATAATTTTTTGTAGTCTTATTAATTTTCTTAAGTTTAATCCAGACTTATGAGAATCTTTTAATATTTTTGGTAGTTGAAATTTATTTATTTTTATTTTATATTGGACTAACTCTCTAACTTGGATCTTTGATTGTGATGAATCTAATGATAGTTTTGTAGTTTTTCCTACATTAGTCCAAGACCTACTCTAAAAAACTACTAATAATCTTTCTTGTAGCACCATAGTCAAAGATATTTCATTTCCTACTAATTTAGGTATTAAATTAAAGTAGGGGTTAATGAACATTGTGTGCTTTATTTAAGATCGGTTCATGGTGTTTTCTCTCTCCTTACACTATTTGGTGATCTTAGAGATCAAAAGCCTTGATTTTATCTAGTCTTGTGAGTCTTTTTTAATCCCAATATCTTAGGTGTGTATTCTCTCTTTGCACAATTTGGTGATCATGGATATCAAAAGCCTTGATTTGATCTAGTCTTATGAGACTTTGTTAATTCCAAGATTTTAGGTGTGTATTCCCTCTTTGCATTATTTGGTGATCTTGGAGATAAAGAAACACCTAGGAATCTTTCCCTTTAGGAGACTTGCTTCAAGATTTCATCACCCCAAGGGACAATCTCAACCATGTGTTCTAACAAGGTATAGAAAGGGTGGGGAGTGCAAGGTGTACCTCAATAAGTGAGCCATCATCATGTTTGGATAAGCCTTGAGATCCTCAATCCACTAAGACTTAGAGGTGAAAGGACTAGGAGAGACCCTCCTAGGCTTAGGAATGTAGGTGAGCCATTATTCATGAAATTGTGCTTCACAGTACCTAGTGTACATTGAGGACTCCCTAGATACCTTATTTTATCCTATTTAATACCATTCAATTATTATTCCTTTTGGTGCATTGTTGTTGGGGGGGAAGTTCTCACATGTACCTCCATGTGTTGAGATAGGGTTTACTCTAGGTAAGGCTTTAACCTCCATAATAAGGAGTGTAATATGGTACATGATATTATATTACCTATCTATCCAATCATATGGTAGATGGTATTAATGGGATAAATGTCACCATTTTAATTAAAGTGAAGATGGAATTAGCCATTGTAAGTCCATAGGGAATAACACTCATGTACTTGAATAAATCTAGGAATTTTTTGTATGTTTGGAGTGTCTTCATGTGATATACCAATGAATTCCTTTATCCTAAAGTGCACAAAAATCCAACCAAAGTATTTTCTTGTTTATTGTAAATTAGTCCATTTTCCAAAATTTAATCAATCACCACATCCATACGTTGTTTTAGTAGATCCATCTAGATTGAACATATTGACTCTATCCTAAAATTTAAACTATCCAAAATACCCTATCTTAGAATCAACAAATCCATATCCTATTTCAATAGTTGTGTCCAAATTAACAAGTCTATCTTGGAAAAAAGCTATCAAAAAACCCTCAAACTGTCAAAATCCTACAACTTAGAATCAAAACTTATGGTATTTATTCAATAGATCCATCACATAAATTATTAGTTATGTTTCTCATGCTTGTCTAATATTTTATCCATAGTCCAATATTAAAAAAATTGTGTTATTCATCACATTCAATAGATTTATCCTATTTCAATGGTCATGACTATGTTTTAGTAGATTCATTCTATTTTTTAGCAGACATTTTACTTAGTTTCACTCTATCAATTTTAGAAACATTTAGTTCAACGCACCTATATTTGAATCAACGGTTTCATTTTGATTTTCAATTGTTTCATATCCCCATAAGTTTTGTCTATTACCACTCAATTTTTAGCAAACTCTCATTCAACGCACTTGTTCATAAATCAATAATTTTGTCTTTATTTTTAGTAGTAATGTTCCCCATATAAAACCAAAGATTTAAATCCTAGGTCAAAACATAAAAACTTGTTGATTTTTGGTATCCCAACTTGATGGGGTCATAACTTATAGCTCATTGGGTGAAATTCAAACTTCTTTATATTGTTGGAAACATTTCCAAGAGAACTAGTTTGAGTTTCTTGCAGTGTGGCCTATAGAAACCATTCCAAGAAATTGATGACAATCCTCATGCCAAATTCCACTCCAAAGGATGATGAAAATGAGATTTACTAAAATATACATACATCCTCCCCCTTATCCATAACCCAATCTCCATCTTTGCACAACACCCTCGTCACATCCATTGCTACTCAAAATGCATTACCCCATAATCCTCTAATCCATAATCCTAACCCTCTAGTCCATAATACTAATCTTTCATCTAATCCTAATCTTTCATCCAATCCTAATATTCCATCTAACCCTAATCCTCCAAGCCATAATCCTAATCCTCCATCTAATCATAACCCTCCATCTAAGCCTAAAGCATGAAAATATTTATCTCCCAAATTCCTCCATGGACTCATAGCAAAGAAACCATTATAAAATACACATCACAATGTTATGGAGTTGTGTCTCCCCCATAATCCATTATCCATCTAAGGATGTCAGATGAGGCAATCATCCATCCAACACATATCATTCCACTCCAATATTCTAGCACCAACAAACCCATAGAAACCATCCAAATCCAATCCCAATTTCCTAATCCTAGCATTGTCCAATCCCCTCCCCATGAACCTCATGAATACTTCATCCATCCAACCACCCTGTTTGAGGATTCTAATTGACACTTATCCATTACCCAATCCACACAAATCCAAACATGACAAGAGATTGTTCCAAAGCATATCAAAATATTCCCCCATCAAAGTTAAGATCCCCCCATCCTATCTAATACCTACTATGATCCATTGTTTCCTCATACCCATCCTATTAAATGATCATCATCTTATCATCTTGGCCCTCTTACCTTCACCCATGGTGGTTCTCTTGTAATATAAGAAAAACTTATATCCACCACCCATCCTTCTTCACCTAATAATGGACTCACATATTGCTTCCAACATAATAAACATCCTGATATAAATTGAATTCTCAAGAACATGAACTATCAAGGTAAAGTTTTAGGCCTTCATGAGAAAGATATCTTGGAGCCCATTCATATCAAAGAAAATACACAATTAAAAAGTATTGGTTACATATATCAAGGCACCCAATCCAGACATATTGGTACAGCCTTTGTGAAACCTAAGATGGATTCTTCCAAAACCATAATAGGTTTCTCCCATCCTTCCTCCAATAAATTTATTTCCATCTCTCCTCCTCCATTATACCAACCAAAAATTACTATCACTCTCCCTCCTTCATCTTCTAAATCATTTTTGGGTTCCTATGTACCCAAATCCACCATTACATATCCTCCATCTCCTAAATCTATTTTGGATTATTATATTGCAAAATACCACCCTCCATCTCATCCTACTCATCCCCATGTCCACCACTCCCCTATCCCTATCACCCATCATAGACATATCACTCCTACAACCCCCAATTGGGATCAATTAAGATGCACATCCGTGCAACCCATCCAACATCCCATATCCATCACTCCATTCATTTTCCCTCTACATCACCAATATTCTTCACTCTAAAGAACATGAGAGTGCCACTTGTCTTGAATATGGATGACAAGTGGAACCTTGAAAGGTTTCTAATATTCTCTACTTGTTCAAATCCCCTAACCATTTCTCTAACCATATGGACATTCGTCCATCTCCTCATGTTTGAGGGCCCAAAATTAACCTCAACCCTTGATCCTTCCAAGAAATCTCAATTATTCACCCATCAATCTAAAATCCTATAAAACCAACCCATACCAAGCCATGAATATAATCAATTAGAATACAATGTTATGTTGTCAATCTATGAGCACACATATCAATCTCATTTAAGAAAAACCACTCTTGTAGAGGATTCAACTTATTATGAATATTTTATTTTTGTTTGATCTTTTCACTTGTCCAATCTCTAATTTTGAATTTATTTTGAATAGAGTATGTTAATAAATTGCTTTGATTTACTTTATTAGGTTCAAAATTTCATGTACATAGTTGCAATCAATTTATGTTGTAGTGAGTTCTAGTTGCATGTTAGAACTAAGTGTATGTGATAACATGTAACGAGTAAACATGTAATGAGTACACCATAATAACTTGGATGCCACTCTAATGTAAGTTTATATGGAATTATATAGATTAAGTATCTAGATACAATTGGTTGTTTATAAGCCTTATTTCTTTTGTAAATATTCTATAAGATTGTGGTGTATGCATTTGTGTCAACTTGTTTCCACACTCACAATTTAGTTCACTACGATGTCATCATTCAACCTTCTTTTTAATTCATGGGGCTAATAGGGCCACCATGGATGGGATCATCTTACTCACTTCTACCCATCATCTAGATGTTCTAGTTGGAGAGGCATGAAGAATCATATTCTTAAGATTCACACATGGAGATCTTGTTAGTTTTGATATCCTCAGTCGTAGGCATGTAATGCTATATACATTATGGTGTTGTACAAGAACCCTTGAGTTATAAATGATTATGTAAATTTTGTTTCATTTTTACCTTTGAAAAATGAGTTTGTATATAACTTGTATATTATTGAATTGATTTGAAATATTGTTGAATTAGAAAATGGAAAAATAAATTTTACACCAATGATTTTAGGTATTAGTAGGCTAAATTATTAGGATATGAAATTATATATTTATTATGTGATAAAATTATTATATAAATATAATTTAAATCTAAAAATTAATTATTTCTAGTACACTTCACCACCATAATCCTTACGGTAGTTTATAATGTATTTTGTATTGATGATCAACATAGAGGGAATAATATTTTTAAATGAGTTGATGAAATGTTACTCAAATATTGAAATTAGACACATTGATGAAATCAATGGAATGACAACTAAAAATTGAAATGCTAAATTAATACTTAGAATAATTATGGAATAACATTTACACTAAATGACCCCACTAAAGGGTGAATAGAAATAAATGAAGAATAAATAAAAAATGGAGCCCACCTAAGGAGGGTAATTTGAAACTAAATTCTAATGGAGAAGCTAGAGGGAATCTCAATTTGGTAGGTGTATGAATGGTATTGAGAGATGAGAATGGGAAGTTTGTAAAGGTTGGTTCCTTCTTCTTAGGGAACAAGACGCAAATGTGAATCATAATTTTTAGTTTTATTGGAAGATATGGAGGTGGCCAAAGGGTTGAGTTGTAAGTGTTTAGAAGTAAAGGAGGCTCATCATGGGTTATAAATGTTTACATTAAATGGTAAGTTAATAATTGAAAGCTAAATTGCATTCTAGAAGTGATGATGTTAAAGAATGAATTTTAGTTCTTAAAGTTTAAACTTACTTTAGGAAAAGTAATAAAATTTGTACATAAATTAGTGAAATGAAGGAATCAAGTAGCTCCCATTTAAAATCAAAGTTATTGTAGATCCCATAGAATGGTAGATTGATTAATTTCTAGAGTTTGAATTTATTTGTTCCTCTTTACTTTTCCTCCCAAGGCCAAACTATACACAATTTTTTGCAAACCGATGTTACATGCTCATATTTAAAGATGTTTAATGCATTCATTCTAAAACTGTGGAATATCAAAGAACTCTATAGCACATTAGTAGAATATTCACCTTTTAATTGGAGTTCTAAAAGAAGTCTAGGTTTGCACATAAGCATATGCATATATGAAGAGTGTTGTATTTTATTTGTCACTATTAAGAGGTTGATTGAGGCACAATATCCTTGTAGCTTCAATTAAACAACAATCTAACAAAATTATTTATCAATATTGTCAACCCATAGGTCTTAGAAGAAGGAAATATAGTTAATTCCCAAATCACATTAAAGGTTGGATACTAAATGAGATTGAAGGTTAAGTTTATAGGTATAGATTTAGTTGTTAGTTGTGAACCTAACCTTAGTTGATAAAATTGATTAAAATCAAAAAGAAGAAAGATACTATAATTTCAATGCATACTACTATCACAACCATTTTTAAATTCTAACACATATAATTTTAAAATCTTATCCATTCAATATTCATTCTTCAAATAAAACTAAATTTCCTATCTTTTTTATTTCCTTTCTAAACATAACAAATACAAATATCATTAGTCTATTTAACTTGACTACATTAATTCACTATCTATATTAATATATACCTTTGTATATTCATTAGATTGAATTAACCTAAAAATAAAGATATTCCTCTCTTTTCAAATATCTATATACTTCATATTTATATTTATATTATGTAGATAGGCGTGCATAATTATTGATAAAACTGGCAATGAAGCTTTCGAAAAGATTGAAGACCTGTAAGTAAAAATGCTCCCAGGCTTACCACTGGCAATGTCATTGTGGTAGACGTAGACCGACTTACACTGTACATTTCCACGCTCCAATTACAATCATAAAATGCCATTGCCATCCACTACTCCTCTCAAACTCGCGGTACCATGTGGAAGGAATCGCTGCACATTCTGCTTACTACATACAACCCCCCTGAAAACTACTCGACATATCTTCAATTACTGCAGATCTGCAATCTTAAGAATGCGCTTTCACAAGGGAAAAACGTCCACTCTTTCATCGCTCACAGGCGATTTGCATCTACTACACGCACAGCTTTTCATAATAAGCTTATTTCCATGTATATCAAGTGCGGCAGTTTACTGGATGCTCGAAAAGTCTTTGACCACATGAAAGAACGAGACTGCGTCTCATGGAATACGATTATTGCAGCGTACAAAAGACATGGGTATCCTCACGAGGCCGTTACACTGTTTCATCAAATGCAACGAACAGGTTTCCAACCTGATCAGTACACTTTTGCTAGCATCCTCCCCGCCTGTGCCAAAATGGGAGATTTGGAACAGGGTATGGACATTCATCGAAGCATAAAGGATAGAGGAATTTTGTCAGATGTTGTCGTTGCAAGTGCACTGGTAGACATGTATGCAAAATGTGGAAGCATAGACAAGGCACGCGAAGTGTTTGACAGAATGCCTGAAAGAAATGTTTTCTCATGGAATGCAATGATTGCAGGATATGTTCAAAATAGATTTGTTGAAAAGGCTTTAGAAACTTTCAAGCAAATGCAATTGGCAGGGGTAAAACCAAATTCCACAACCTTCGCCAGCATCCTCTCTGCCTGTGCCAAAATAGGAGCTTTGGAAGAGGGTATGGACATCCATCAAAGCATAAAAGATATAGGAATTTTGTCAGATGTTATAGTTGCAACTGCCCTGGTAGACATGTATGCAAAATGTGGAAGCATAGAAAAGGCACGTGAACATTTTGACAGAATGCCTCAAAGAAATGTGGTTTCGTGGACTGCAATGATTGCAGGATATGCACAAAATGGATTTGCTGAAAAAGCCTTAGAAACTTTCAAGCAAATGCAATTGGCAGGTGTAAAGCCAAATTCAACAACCTTTGCCAACATCCTCCCTGTGTGTGCCAAAATGGGAGCTTTGAAAGAAGGTATGGACATCCATCAAAGCATAAAGGAAGTAGGATTTTTGTCAGATGTTATGGTTGCAACTGCCCTGTTAGACATGTATGCAAAATGTGGAAGCATAGACAAGGCACATGAACTGTTTGACAGCATACCTCAAAGAGATGTCATCTCATGGAATGCAATGATTGGAGGATATGCACAAAATGGATTTGCCAAAAAAGCTTTAGAAACTTTCAGGAAAATGCAACTGGCAGGTGTATACCCGAATTCCACAACCTTTGCCAGTGTCCTCCCTGCCTGTGCCATTTTGGGAACTTTGGAACAGGGTATAGACATCCATCAAAACATAAAGGATAGAGGAATTCTGTCAGATGTTGTAGTTGCAACAGCCCTAGTAGACATGTATGCAAAATGTGGAAGCATAGACAAGGCATGTGAACTTTTTGACAGTATGCCTCAAAGAGATGTCATCTCATGGAATGCAATGATTGCAGGATATGCACAAAATGGATTTGTTGAAAAGGCTTTAGGAACTTTCAAGCAAATGCAAATGGCAGGTGTAAATCCAAATTCCACAACCTTAGTCAGCACCCTCTCTGCCTGTGCCAAAATGAGAGCTTTGGAAGAGGGTATGGACATCCATCAAAGCATAAAGGATAGAGAAATTTTGTCAGATG
Source organism: Sequoia sempervirens (assembly GCA_007258455.2). NCBI lineage: Eukaryota > Viridiplantae > Streptophyta > Pinopsida > Cupressales > Cupressaceae > Sequoia > Sequoia sempervirens. The sequence goes on along the minus strand of VDFB02000003.1, from coordinate 466,679,622 downwards.
TGATAGTTGCAACTGCCCTGGTAGACATGTATGCAAAATGTGGAAGCATAGACAAGGCTAGTGAACTGTTTGGAAAAATTCCAGAGAGAAATGTTGTCTCATGGAATACCATGATTGCAGGATATGTACAAAATGGATTTGTTAAAAACGCTTTAGAAACTTTCAAGAAAATGCAGTTTGCAGGTGTAAAGCCAAATTCCACAACCTTTGCCAGCATCCTTCCTGCCTGTGCGAAAATGGAAGCTTTCGAACAGGGAGTGGACATCCACCGAAGCATAATGGAAGGGGAATTCTTGTTGGATATCATAGTTGGAAATGCCCTGGTTGACATGTATGCAAAATGTGGAAGCATAGACAAGGCATGTGAAGTGTTTGACAGAATGCCTCAAAGAGATGTCATCTCATGGACTACAATGATTGCAGGATATGCACAAAATGGATATGTTGAAAAGGCTTTAGAAACTTTCAAGCAAATGCAATTGGCAGGTGTAAAGCCAAATTCCACAACCTTTGCCAGCATCCTCCCTGCCTGTGCTAAAATAGGAGCTTTGGAAGAGGGTATGGATATCCATCAAAGCATAAAGGATAGAGAAGTTTTGTCAGATGTTGTAGTTGCAACTGCGCTGGTAGACATGTATGCAAAATGTGGAAGCATAGACAAAGCACGTGAACTGTTTGACAAAATGCCTCAAAGAGATGTCATCTCATGGAATGCAATGATTGCAGGATATGCACAACATGGACTTGTTGAAAAAGCTGTAGAAGTTTTTAAACAAATACAATTGGCAGATGTAAAGCCAAATTGCATAACCTTTGCCAGCATTCTCCCTGCCTGTGCCAATTTGGGTGCTTTGGAAAAGGGTATGGACATCCATGAAAGCATAAAGGATAGAGCAATTTTGTCAGATGTTGTAGTTGCAACTGCCCTAGTAGACATGTATGCAAAATGTGGACGCATAGACAAGGCATGTGAACTGTTTGACAGAATGCCTGAAAGAGATGTCATTTCATGGAATGCGATGATTGCAGGATATGCACAAAATGGATTTGTTGAAAAGGCTTTAGAAACTTTCAAACAAATGCAATTGGCACGTGTAAAGCCCAATTCCACAAGCTTTGCCAACATTCTCCCTGCCTGTGCCAAAATGGGAGCTTTTGAACAAGGTTTAGACATCCATCGAAGCATAATGGAAGGAGGCCTTTTGTCAGATATTATCGTTGGGAATGCTCTGGTAGACATGTATGCAAAATGTGGAAGTATAGAAAAGGCACATGAACTGTTTAACAGAATGCCTCAAAGAGATGTCATCTCATGGACTGCAATGGTTGCAGGATATGCACAAAATGGATTTGTTGAAAAGGCTTTAGAAACTTTCAAGCAAATGCAATTGGTAGGTGTAAAGCCAAATTCCACAACCTTTGCCAGCATCCTCCCTGCCTGTGCCAAAATGGGAGCTTTGGAACAGGGTATGAACATCCATCAAAGCATAATGGTTGGGGGAATTTTGTCAGATGTAGTAGTTGTGACTGCGCTGATAGATATGTATGCAAAATGTGGAAGCATAGACAAGGCACGTGAACTGTTTGACAGAATGCCTCAAAGAGACATCATCTCATGGAATGCAATGATTGCAGGATATGCACAAAATGGATTTTGCAAGGACGCTTTCAAAATCTTTGAATTAATGCAGCACTCTGGAACATATCCTGACATTGTAAGCTTTGCTTGTGTTCTATATGCTTGCAGCCATGCAGGTTTAGTGGATGAGGGCTGTATGTACTTCAATCATATGAGTAACCCTTATTGCATTACACTTACAGTTGATCATTATATGTGCATGGTTGACCTTCTTGCCCGTGCTGGCTATCTTGAGGACACCCTAAACTTTATCATTAAGATGCCAGTTAAACCTGTAGTGGCTGTGTGGATGTGTTTTCTTGGTGCCTGTAGATCACATATGAATATAGGCTTAGGAGTATTTACAGCGATGCTGCTTTTTGATTTGGATTCTAAAAATTCTGCGACTTATATTCTTCTCTCAAACATCTATGCAGAAGTGGGCAATTGGGCTGAGGTTCAAAAGTTAAGGAGATTGATGAAAGAAAGAGGAATTAAAAAGATCCCTGGATGTAGTTGGATTGAAGACCATAAAAAGGTACATGCTTTTTGTGTAGGAGACAGATCACATCCACAGACACAGGAAATCTATAAAAAGTTGGAGAAATTGTCTTGGGAGATGAAGGCAGCAGGGTTTCTTCCAGATTCAAGACATTTACTTAATGATGTGGAAGATGAGGAAAAATAATTATTTCTATGCTACCATAGTGAAAAGTTGGCAATTGGATTTGGTTTGTTAAACATGCCCCCTAGAACAACTATTAGAGTTGTTAAGAACCTTTGAGTATGTGCTGATTGCCACACTGCAATAAAATTTATCTCCATGATTGATGCAAGAGAAATTGTTGTGAGAGATGCAAACCGTTTTCATCATTTTAAACAGGGACAATGCTCTTGCGGAGATTATTGGTGATGCTAAATGAAGCAATCTGAAAAATAAGCTTGCAACGTAATAATGTGCATTGTGTCAGACCTGCAGTAATAATGAAGGGACGGGGTTCTACTTTCAGGCTCTAAAATTAATTTTTACTTTTTTATTTGTTTGTTTGTTTTGTTTTGAGTATTTGGCAATCTAGATTATGCTGTTGGCTTTATAAAATTATTTAATTATATGCATGAAGTGCAAAGCAGATCATTGCTTACTATAGGATTATTTGTCAGACTTGTTTTATGACAATATAGACATTTCATTGAATTGTTTTCACATTGTAGATCACAAAAAGTATGAGCCACATAAACATAGAAAGCTTGACTAGAGTTGTCTTAAGATGTTTAATTAGGAGACGGTGGTTTGCTTCTTCCTTGAAACCTTATGATTTGGGCACAACAACCACTACCTAATACATCTACATAGCCTTTACACTTATCTCCACTTAAAATGCACTATACCAAACCATGGTTCTATGTAGGGAAACTTTGCATAATCTTTTGTGCGATTTTTCATGTGTATTTCTTGTGCATAGTTGAGTGGCCTTACACATGGGCATCACTCTTCACTCAACTAAGTTTAGTTTGGCACCATACATGTATGACACATTGCCACATCTATACCACATGATCATGTTAGTCATTTGGCACCATACAAGTCTAACACGTGACCGCATCTATACCATATGATCATGTCATTGTCAACCATTTAGCACCATATGAGCTTGACCCCTATCACAATAAGCACCCAAAATTGCATGGGTCAACAAACACATCTAATGATGATTTGGCAATCTAGCTCATGACCCACATGGCATGCTCATTTCTCCTCACAACTTTTTTTTCCTTGATGGAAGCTTTCCTAGTGCCTTAGTACCCTTCTTTAGGTGTCCTTCACCCTTATTTTCCCTCATCTAGGATTTCTATCCCTTTTTGCAATCTAAAAGTATTGTTGTCTGCCTTAAGTTGCAGGGGCACCTATGAGACATTAAGGTCACCTAGGTGACCTATGTTAACTTGCAAGGTCAATTGGGCGATTTTCCCTAGTAAGAGGAGTGACCCCCCCTCTAACACAAGTGACCCTATCACCAATTGACATGTCCACGAGTCACTTGGATTTTCTTTTCTTTTCCAATTTCCTTCCCTAAACTTAGGATTTTCAGTGAGGGATGGCTTTTTTTCCCCTTCTTTCTTGTATACTTTCTTTCCCACTTAAAAGTTTCCTTTCATTCCTTCTTTCTTCTCTAATCTACTTTCTCCTTTACCTATTTAAATCCCTCATGCTTGCATTCCAAAACACAATACACATAGAATTTGAAGCATTCAAAGACTAGAGAAGAACTCTCAAGCTTTGTTGTCATAGGATAGAAGGATTGTTAGGATGCCTCTGCAAGCCTTTGCCAAAAGCTATGTATCCCTTCTTATAAGAACTTGAATCACTTGAGAAGATTGCACACTTCTTTACAAAGCCCAATCTCAAATCCTCTTATATAAGCTCTAGCCTCACCCATACGAAGCTAAATTAACTTCCTCCTAAATCAGTCCCATTTTAAATCTTCCATTTCCATCAAGAAAAGTACCCCAAAGTTGGAAGACGAGAGTAAATTACAAGTAAAATTTGAACCCTCCTAGGACACAATTACAATTGTTGCATAATAAGCTTCAAATCTTCTTCTAAGTTCTTTCATTTCAAGAAGCAATTTCTTTATGCAAAGCTTTATTTGTTAGTAATTAAATCACATACTCTTACCTAAGGATTGTAGCACTATGTTGCTTTAGATTTAGATTACTTTTATTGCAACTAGATTAGAAGTTTCATTGAACACTCTCCTAAGAATAAAAACACACAAAAAATGTAGTGTAGTTGCATATAAAATGCCATATGGAAGTTGTTATTTGCATGTAGATTAATTAACTCACTATTCAATTTGGAAAATGATGAAGAAGTGGATAAATTCTCTTAGCATGCACTTAGATTATTGCATTTAGTTAGAATCGTTCAAACATTTGGAAAAGCAAAGTAAGAAGAGAAGATCTCAATACAATCACAAGGCATCTAACACACATTCAATAATCAAAACAAACATCACAACATTAATAAAAGGAAGTAAACACACCAAAATTCTTCTTCGAGTTTCCTCTCTCAGTCAACATTTCACACCATATGTGTCTAGGGTAAGATTGGATTGAGTTGGTTTTGAACGAAGTTCAAAAGAACGTAACCCTTCTTAGGCACATTTGAGTTCAGAGAATGAGCAAATGCAAATAAATGAAGAGCTTTGTACATGAGAAAACACCTTCTAGATAGAATTGATTGAACTTATCAATGTTGGACTCACAATAACAATGCTTCAAGAAGCCACAAGACAACACCTAAACAATCCTAGCATTTTATGTACAACCCTATAGAGTAATACCATGGTTTGCCACCAAATAATATTTCCTTGAGAAGTGAGTGAAGGTGACACGATCCTTTCTTTAAGCAATCATACCACTATCACTCACCAAGCTCTTTTTTCCCACAAAGAAGGTAGTACATCAAACTTTCCTTTGTTGGATTGGATTTTTCCTTGAGAATATGAATAATTTGGTTTGTACTATTAGCAAGGGTGAAGCACATGGGTTATTCTTAGTCCACATAATATATTTTGTGGTGAGTCAATCTAGAATATTATATAATTTGGTGGACTTGATGTGAAGAGAAAATATTTCTAGACTAGCTCATTTGTTTCCATATTTTTCATTTTCCTCTCTTGTCATCCCATTTATTTTGTGATACCCATGGTACTCCTAAATATGTTGGGATTAACAATGCATTAGGGAGAAGGTCCCTTTCATGAAACTAGTTCTCCATCATTTGGCCAATATTTCCCTATATGATCCTTTGGCACCTATTTCAAATAGGTATGATTATGAGGACATCAACTTAGATAGTAGATGGTAGGCACCACATAACTTCATCACTTCCATTAACCCATTCTAGAGCTAGGATACTATGCCCTAGCCATACCTAGATCAAGATAGAGCATACTAAGTGCTTTTTCAATTAGAAATTCCCTAACAAAGCCATCCTATTACAAGTTACATGGAGATAATTGTTGTCACTTTGTTTCTCCCTTGAATTTCTCATTAATTATAACGGATCTGAGAGATCTATATGGGCTAGTCTAGTTTGAAATGTGCATCTAGCGGTTGTGTTTTCCCCTTTCCCTACTCCAATCAATTGCCCAAGATCAAAATCCCAAATTGGTTGTATAGATGTGGTCTTCCTTTAGTTCTTGTCAAACCTCAGGGCCCTATAGGAACCTAGAACCAATGGTTCCAATTCCAAGTTTGATCCCACTCTTTGACTTGTGAACCTCCATGCCTTAGCCAAAATTTGTTAAGTGTTCATTAGCAATTTTGTAAGGTTCGAAAACATCCCAAGGTTCCCAAAATTGGTTTAAGTGCTGATAGATACTGTTGACAGAAAAAGGGGAAATCAAGAGAGACAAGTTCCATATCCAAAGCATGAAAGTTTGAATGCAAAACATACTTATCCATAGAGAGCTTTAAATCTTCAAAATTTTGAATATCCATACCTAATATCTAACTATCCTTGATGAACCTTTTCTTGTACATGTAGCTTGTTGGCTACTTGCATGTTGATGAAGTTATACTTACTACTAGGGTTTATAGAGACAATATCCTTTTCCTTTTGAATGCACCCATGAAATTGAAGGATTGAATCCTCCTTCCTTGGAGCTAAAGTGCATGTGCATGCATCATCTCCTTGTTCTTTTAAGGTTTCTCCATCTTCTTTTTCTTCTTCCTCATCATTTTCTTCCTTCTCTTCTTCATTTTCTTCTTTATTTTCTTCCTCCTCTTCCTCTTCTTCCTTATTTTCTTCATCATCTTTTTCCTCTTCTTTATTTTCTTCCTCCTCTTCTTCTCCTTCTTTTGGAGCCCATCTATCTAAGAAAGCTTGTTCTAATTCATCCAAGGAAGAAATATCCTCATCCAATGGTTCATACCATTGTCTAGCTTCACCTCTTAAACAATAATGAACGTATATTTTCTATACAAAAGATTTTCCATGAAATCTTTTATATTTGTACCACCATTCTAAACTCCATTGAAGCTAGTGATTAAGAAAAAATACTTTCAATAGATAACCATTCTATCAAATTCAATTGACCCAACTTTGACACGACCAATACATGATGAAGTCAACCTCAAATTAAAAAATGAAATTAATAGACCCCTAATGAATTTTGATGCCCTTTTAGAAATGTAAAACTTTCAGAAAAATACCTTGATTTGTGGCCTAGAAGGTGAATTTATGAAAAACTCATAAATTTGCAATAACTCAAAAAATGTTGATGATAAAAACTTGATTTTTGGATTGTAGCTTCCTTATATTATCCTTCAACTTCAATATAATGCTTTTTGAAAAACTTGCATTTATTTGGAAATTATAGGCAAATCTTCAAAAACTAGGGTTTCATCCACTTTTTTCCCAAATCGATGCTCTAATACCACTTGATAAAATCCACACATATAATAATGGAAATAATATAATGTAGAAGATATATCTCACACAACACGAGAGATGTTCATGGGTCAATATGCCCTAATATCCAATATATGTCAAAATAGAGTAAACCCTTAAGGTAGGGTAACACCATACAATATTCTTTATGGAAGAAGCCAATCCACACTATATCTCCAAGAGATGCCAGATACAATATCATACTTCACACATATCTTACAATGATAATCACTTCCTTTATACATACCTCCTAATAATACAATGGAGGGGTAATCCTAATGAAGGCCTACTCAACTCCTGATATAATTAATTACACAAGTTATTCACATGACTCAGTATCACTAACCTAAGGGATGTGTGCCACATGTTGGCATCTACATCCATCTAAACAAATTATAATATCATATCCATAGGTACATAACAAGTTCTAAAATATTCATTGGCCCTTGACAAGGTTCTCGAAACCATCCAAATATTGACAATTTTTTTCCAATATGTGTCCAAGGTTGCAGAAGATTGGCTAGGGGTTAGTTTTCAAAGAAAGTATAGAAAGAAAAGTTAAAGTTTCAACAATTTCAAGTGGTCCTAGAATGTGTGTTAGCCCTCAACAAGATTCTTAGAACCCCATTGGAGCCTAACAAGGTTCTTAGAACTTGTTCCTTTGCTGACACAAATTGCCAACACAAAAGATAACCAAAATGGAAAAAAGATGGAAAAAGAGAAAAGATAAAGTAGAGATAAAAGTAAGAAGAAGAAGAAAGAGAAAAAGAAAGATAAATTCCATTGAAGGTTTTTAGAGGTTCTAGAACCATTGTCGACCATCAATGAGGTTCTGAAAATCTTGTTAGAGCTTGACAAGGTTCTCAGAACCCGCCCTTTCAACCATGCTGACTGCTAGTAACTAGAAAATGATGATGTTGGGGATTCTTTCTTCCACGTATTTCTATAAAACGCCATTAATATGATTGTAGTGCCCACCAACCTCCAAATTTACTAGAAACCATTGAAGATAATCAACCATGCCCCATTCAATTTCATAGTCCCTTTTCTGATAAATAGTTTTTGCAATGTGGCTTTCCTGGGGGACTTGGTTTTGACACCTACACTCAAACCCATGGATCATAATAATGACATATGGAAAGGGTTTGAAGAATGTTCCTTCATGCCTCTAGGTCATGCATATTGAATGTTCCAAGGACATGTGTCTACAAGTGTTTATTTGGGCATGTGACTAGGGATTCTTGTGTGGCCATGTCTCTTCCTCATGGATATTTAGGGGTTAATGATCTATTTGTCAAGGGTTCCTAATTTTCATTTCTCCACCAAGAACTTATATATTTTAATATTTACTTGATACTATAAACAATCTCATGCCTTTGAATTAATAAATTTGTTGTTTTACTTTTTCTCTCATTTTGATGTGGTGTGAATCTTTTTACCTTCATATAGATGTGTTATTGGCCTTTTAGAAATATATGTTGGGTATAATCCTTGTCCTACATTCATACTTGTCTGAGAGTTGATGAAAAGATACTTGTGTGAGCTTTGGTAACCCTTCGTGGTTCTTTGTGCTATTTTGATCAAGAGGAAACCCATTTGAATCTAGTGCATCACCAGCCCTTTATTTTCTTGCATCTCTCTCTCCCTTTTTCTCTTTGAATCAATATAATAGTAATAGATATTAGTTTTATTTAGTGTTGAGCTGGATCAATAGTTTGCATCTAAATTTTTAAAGGAATTCCACCTTCTCTAGAGGTTTGATCTTAATTGCAAGGTCCCACACCTTAAGATCATTCCAATGTTTCATTGAAATGCTAGGTTGTGTCCAAGAAGGGTGTGATTTCACATGATAAAAAACCATTCGAATCGATAATGAGATGAGTCATTTAGATTAGAGCTTAAAATATGTGAGCAACTTTGGAGGCCCTCCATATAGCTTTTCCAAATTAACAAATTACCACATCAAGGAGCACTAGAATTTTTTTGTTAGGAAAGAACCAATTGGGCTACTCAACCTCTATATGCTAAGTGAAACCCACCTCATGATGTAGAAATGTTAAATATAAGAGAAGCCAATCTTGAAGCACTTATAGCCACCATGGTCTAACAAAGAAATATTGTTTAACCTAGAAGTGGCAAGCAACCAACACACAACTCCACCCAAGTAATTGAAAACCCAAAGTCTTTGAAGTGCTAACCAAATGTCAATCCTTTTATAATAGAGATGGTTGAACAAAACCAAGTAGTAGCCTAGTTCCACCTACTTTAACTTATATACACATAACTCAAGTAACAAGACTTGTATGTCTCTATTGTACTCATCCTTCAATGTGGCAAGATTGAACTAATCAAGTGGGATACCTATCATGCCACAAATCAACCTTAAACAATCCCATCAATTTTTCAAAACCAAAACACAATGATGTCAAACCATCATCTCTTCCCATGGTATGTACAACATAGTGTACCCTTCCAAAACAACAAACACAATAAACTTCACCCATAGGGATTTTTTTTGAGGGAAAAGTCCTTGTATGCACAACCCCTTTTCAAGGATGTACTTGAAATCTCTTAAAAAGCCTCTATATTTTTTCATAACATCATGTTGTTGCATCCTCTCTTTGAACTTCTAGAATTCAAAGGATCAGAACATCTTAACTCACACATCAAGGCCTACACCATGGTAGTGAGACAATTCCTTTCTTGGTATGGAGTGGTGGAAATTTTTTTTCAAAAACATTAAATCATCTCCCAAAGGCATCCATCCACTCATTTTGACAAATCATTGGTAGGTTTGTCACGTCCTTTGTTATGAAAAAATTAGTCAAAATGGGAATTCAAGAACTCTTAATTATCAACCAATAGGTTAACGAGTTAGTCACACACTTCATTACAAGATGAAGGAAATTATTCTACTCAACTAGTGTACCAAGTATGGATCATAGGGAACTAAGTGTTCTCTTCCTAGAAACCCTTAACAAAGATACATAGGAGTAGGTCAAAAAATTCCCCTATAGGACATATGAGGACACACTTAAAATTAGTCTAAGAATAGAGCATGTTGCTATCAAGTAGGATAAAGGAGTATGGTACCAATGAAAAGTTGATGATGCAATATTTCAACAATCATAGCACAACCACTAATGGATTTAGACATGCCACCACCCAAAAAAAAAATAGTCATAGGTACAACATATGATGGTGCCAATAGTACCACAAAATTAGGAAACAAAAACATCAATGATGTTGACTATCCCCTATGAAATAACTACAAAAAGGGGGGGAAATGAGAGATCATAAAATGACTAATATGATCCTTATAAAAACCTTAGGAATATGAACCAAAAAATATTGCATGTTTCATAAGAGAAAAGGGGAATGAAATTGGTTATGTTGGAAGTATCAATGATTCATCTTAAGTATCATAGACTGCCAAAGATGCATATTCATGGACATATTCCTCCCCCCACTAGAAAAATAAACCACAACCACTAGTATCACCTCTCAAAAAATAAACTTAAGGATCTACCAGGATCTGGTTCCAAGGTACCAACAAGGGTGTGGCTCTAACTAGCCAAAGGAAAATGATGCAACCCTGACTTAGGAATTAGACAACTCAAGGAAATTGGGAATTATGGGTGAAACAAAAATTCTCAACCTAAGTGGGGTTCATCCCATAGTGCAATGGTAAAGTGGTAGTGGTGTTGTTGTGGCCACCCAAGTTCAAACCTATGTTGGGCCACTGTGATTGCAGACACTATGCCTTCATTGATCCAATGTTTTCACTGGCTTAAACAACAGTGTTGAAGTTTCTAATGGTTTTCATGCCACGAGACAAATGTTCAGGCCTATATTGTTCCAATCCCTCATTGGGCTGGTGTGCTCACGGGCCTTGTGCCACTGCTAGGTTTCCATGCTCACAGAGTTCGATTGTTCACTTCCATTCATGTTGAGGAGGAGGTCCCCCATTTGCGACCTCTGTCATGACCCTCAAACTTGCAAACATTAAAATGCAAATAAATAAATAAAATAAAATAAATAACAATATAATATAATGATAAATTTCAATAATCTAATATTATTATTATAATATAATATTACCTATATATTAACATAAAATCATATATATATATATATGAGCAACTGCTAAAGATAATTTTGATCGCCCGAGCCTATATTTAAAACAGCGGTGGATACCCTTATAAGAAACCTTATGTAATATAAGAATGAGCAGTGATGAATATATAGTTCGTAAAGGTAGTGAATATTATAAGTAAAAGGTAGCGATCAGATAGCAGATATGTGACAGAAGTTTAAGGGCAGAGCAGATAGGAAGGAAATTTGCATTCAGATAGCGGCAAGGAACGCAACAGGATTATCAGCGAGTTTTACTCTAGAGGAAGGTACGAGCAGTTCAGGGAAAAGGAATGGAGTGTCACTTGGAATCTAAGTAGACATCAAGAATGCAAATAAGGATATGGTCCAATAAGAGAAAGATAAGTGATGAATCAACAAGGGAAGTAAGTGATATATATATATATATATATATATAATAATGACGCTTTCAACAAGTATTGATTCCTATCAGTATTTATTTGATTTAATCTAATTGATTCACTTTAAGCAATACCTTTGGAATATTAGAATAGGTGGATTGAGGTAGAAAGGTAGAGACCAAGAACAAGAAAGGAATCAAATCTGTTCATCCCAGTAGAGTTCTATTACCAGATCGTCTTATATAATCAGGTGTATCTCTATTATTTGACATTTTACATAACTATTGAAGCTAACTCTGTGTGCATGTTATTTGCTACTTATATTTATATCGGCTTGACTCTGAATGCTTTATATATCAATCTAATTCTGCATACTCTGTTACTTTCCATTATATATATATATTGGTAGAGATATGATTCTGCCAAGTTTGTTAGTGGCTATCTTACATAAATGTATAGATTGGGTTATGCATAATAATATTAGGGGTATAATTCCTACTACTAATAATAGCTTTTTTATATCTGCATATTATTATCAATGAATGAATATGAATCAAACTGTGTCATGTTAACTGTCTGGAAACCCACCTTGTGGGAAGGGCCTAAGGAAGCGGTAAGAGTGGTAAGAGCCTAAAAGATCCCACTCAAGATCTCCACCCAATACCATGGTGACGATGGTCTTGAGGAGTGGTAAGTTCCAAAAATCCCTCTTATGATCTCTTCCCATTCCCACAAGTGGGCAAGTGTCTTCTGAGGTTGTGACATGGATGGGGAAAGCAGGTACAAGTCGCCAAGGGGGAGAGTTGTGGTATACAACCTCTTAGGCTTGTCATATGGCTTCGGGCGGACCCACCATGTTCCTCTTCCTAGTTCACAATATGTTACATTATTGATAATCTATAAATGTGTGGCCATTGGCTAATGCTAATGAATGTATATATGCATATTTGGGAATGTTATTCATGAGGTGAATGCAGGTTTCAATTCACGATTACATCATCAAGGAGCTATTCATTTGACAAGGTGAAAACCCTAACCCTAGTTTGTGGAATTTGTTATCAGTAGGCAAATTCTAGGGAAAATTAGGTCAAGGGACATTATAGCCTCCCTTGGACTGGGCTAGGCTAAAAATTCCCACTCCTTGGCTTGGGCTAGACTAAAAATTTCCAAGGTACCAATAAAAAATATCAACCTAAGTGAATTGGTTCCAAATGAAATCTCTAGGAAGATCCTATGATTGTTGGCAATAAGTGTTGTCATTGATGTCAACTCAATATTGGTTGTCATTGATGCCAAATATGTATGCTAAAGTTTGTATATACTCCAGAGATAGTGGAAGTGCAAAGATATTTGTTGATATAGTCAACAATCTAGTATATGGAAGTGATGATTAGCCTAGTGTCTAAGTGTGATGTGGAGGAAGGTACACACGTTCTGATGTGTTTACAAAAATTTTACATTGATATTATTAGTATTTGGTGTACCACACATGGAGATATGTTGTAAATGTTTTACTAAGGCATTCACAATGTATACTCTAATATAGAGTCATGGTATTTTGGTTTGCATCCTTCCATAGAGAAAGATTTAGTCTTTTGATTTAGAAGATAAGGCAAGCAAGATGTGAAGGTTTTATATCCAATAATTCATGTCATTACACCTCGTAGAATGAAAGTTATAAGTGACAAAGTTTCGATCTATGCTCTAATAGAGAAAATTATCGATAAAGGTCTATTGGAATGTTTTGCATTCCTTCGGTGAGATAGATGCAGTTGTGCGAACTTGGGAATATGCTCAGAAAGGTGTATGATTCCATCCTTGCAAGTATTAGATGTTTTGGTGTACAACAATGCAACATCCTATGTTTTGAAGTGTTATAGTTTTTCTAGAATGTTCTATTTTCATCAGTTCAATATGTTTCTCTTCTTGCACTAGCATATGATGATTAGTTTCTTCAAGAGAAGGTTGAAGATATATTGTGCATAGTCTACATTGTTCTCATCTTGGTTCACATAAATGTTTTGGTCTCTCCCCAGTGGTGCAAAGTTGAATAGTTGGTAGTTTTGATAGTGTTGTCATTATTTGGGGCGACAAAATTGTTTCCTTCATTTGTGGTTGGTCCTGATTAATTAATCTTGATTTGGAGGATGTGTTGAGATAGTTTTTGGTCCTAATATGTTGTGTGTTTATCCACAACCCATTTTCTCTTCATATTGTATATGTTTGGAGTCAACCTGTGTGATATAATATGTTTCTTCTAAAGGTCATCTTAGAGCCGACCTAATCAAGGTTTTGAGTTGTTGCAAAGTATATTTATAGAAGATGAAAATCATTTATGAAAAGGGTAAGTTGGAATTGAGCAGTATGTTGAATATGAAGTGTGTGAAATCTATACGATGAAATAACTATGTGAAAAAGGAACTGCAACATCAACATATGTTGGATGCTTCTTTCATAAGTAGTTCATGTTCATATTTCTCATTATAATTTTTCATGTATCCTTCCTTGAGATAGTGAGTCTTAGCAGGTCATTGTATATTTCCCTAAGGTTGTGCATCTTAGTCTACAAGTCCTTAGGAAGTGAGCCTTAAACTACATTATAATTTTTTTAAGCAGTGAGCTTCATATATTGAGTTAACTCACACCATGGTTTTTCCCTCATTGGGTTTTCCACGTAAAAAAAATGGTGTCCTTGTGTTGTGCATGTTTTCCATTTTTGCACTTCTTTTAGTTAAATGAGATGTGATGTTTAATTTTCAAATGGAATGGTTAAGCTTTAATGTATTCTTATTCACCCCCTCTCAGCACTACAGTGTGTTCAACAGTTGGTATCAGAGCCAAGTACCTTTGAGAAGGTTGATCTTGATCTTGAACACATGGGGTTAATAGAAAAAATCAATGACATGTTTATTCTAGAACTAGATCTAGAGTCAATGAAACTTGAAGGTTGGGACATCAATGTAGATGATTATGAGGTTGATTTTGAAGGAGAACTTCGATATGCTCTTGAAGATTTGGATGAAGCAAGAACACTAAATATCAAATATGAGTGCATGCTAGAAAATCAAAGGAGACAATTGTCAAATTAAGGACAAAAGTTGAAGAATCAAAAGAAGAAATTGACAAACTGAAAGCTCAAATAGAAGGAGGAAATGAATGTGAGATTAAATTCAAAGAAGCTGAAGCTATGATCTCTAATTTAAAATTCAAAGTTGAAGAAGGAAAGAGGATTGAGGTTTGCTTGAATACAAAGATCAATGATAAGATTGTTGAATGTTTAAAGCTTGAGGAAGAGATTGAAACTCTAAGAAAATAACTTGAAAAAGAAAAAGAGAAAATTGAAAAATGTATAAGACTGAGAGGAAGCTCTGAAATTCTTGGTGAGTTTATTCACTCTCAAAATCCATCAAAAGAAAAATATGGTCTTGGTTTTGAAAAAGGGAAAATTCCTATAATCAGTGCTTCTGTAGACTTGTATGACAACTTCAAAGAAGAAGAAAGTCTAACACAAAGGAGGAGAATTCTAACACTAAAGATTCTAAGAAGAATGCCTTTGAAAATACAAATATATATCAAGGTAAAAAGAAAGAAGGTGGATTCACTCCTATTTGAAACAAGAAGAATAATTTTAGGAAGCCTTCTCCTAAACAAACTGCTCCTACCTGGTTCGATTTTAATTTCTATGCTTGTAATAATAATGGTCATAAGACTGTTGAAAGTAGAAGCAAGAAAAGTTAGAACTCATTTAGATCCCCAAGGTAAAATGCTATGATTTCTCAATCATTTCATGGTTAGTGCTATTCTTACAATAAATTTGGTTACAAGGCTAATGAATGCAGAAGTAAAGCAATAAGGAATAGTAATGCTATGACTTCTTAATCCTTCTATGGTTATTCATATGCATGCAACAAGTTTGGTCATAGGGTTGTTGATTGTAGACCTAATGTGAGAAGAAGCAATTATTCTCCGCAAACTAGTATCATCTGCTACAATTACAATAAACCAGGACACATTGCAAGATTATGCAAGGGAAAGAATGTAAGACCTTTTCCTCAAAAGAAGATTGACTCTAGTCAACAAAATAAGGTGATGAACAAGGCATGATAGAAGAAGGAAGAAACTGAAGCAAAGAATGAATCTTTATCTAAACCTGGTATAGATGGATCCTCCAATAAATAAAGAGTTAGAGCATTATCTCAGAGGAAGTTTTCATTTGGAAACTCTTTATCCCTCTAAAAATAACAGGTTGTTGAAGATTTCACCATAAAACATGAGTTGGTTTAATTCCTTCGATATGCAAGACTGTTGAACAAGAATTAATCTTTTGATAAAGGTTCCAGAGCGAGTGAATGGTTTGTGAAGATGTGTTGAGCTTTATTTCATCCCTTTGTTGATGCAGAGAATTCTAGCAGAGGGTTTACCTAACAAATTATGAATGCATTTATGATAGAGAGTTAGGGCAAGTAAAATACTTTTTGTATGTTATTTGAATCATTTGTTCACATTTGCAATCAAGAGCTTTTGTGTCTCTAGTGAACAAGTGTGTATATGTTTTCAAGCTATATTTGTGAAACCTTAGCAATGGTGTGTGAATATTTTTGAAGAAATTTCAATGCAACCCCTTAGGTGATTGATGTGGTTGAAAAACGTAGGCCCAAATACAAGAAGTTTCCATTCAAAGAAATGGAAGTGGAAAAAGATGGCACATTTTCAAAAGTTCTAGCGGGGGTTGTCTGCTATGAAGATATAAGGACCTACATCCATGCCCAGTTGAAGGAGATTGACCATAATTCATCCTTTGATGTGGTTTGGCATGAGTTGTTGAATGTGAATGGAGTATACAAGTCGAAGTATGCAAATGTTGCTACGAAAGGTTTGGAAATATGGAAAGACTCTCCAAACTTCTGCAAATGCAAGGAATGGGTAAGAATTATCTTGAGCCACATTCATGAGAATTTCATTTGGCCAAACAAACCCCACATGGTCACAAAGGATGCAATTATGGTGATTGATGATCTTTGTTCCTCTAGACCAATCTCAGTGCTAAAATCTATAGAGAATGAAATCGTTATGGAGCTCACCAGTGCCAAATTTGATAAGAGAACACTCACAATGAAGGATATCATTGATCCCAGTGTCTAGTACGCATAAATGGGGATTGCATATAAAATTTACTTCACAAATAGATAAGGTTCTTCCACCCCCACTACAATTCACACCACACATCAAATGGTGAAGGAATTTTCCAACTTCAATCTATGTGAGCTATTGAGAGAGCAGCTTATGGAGAACTTGAAGAGGAAAAAAGAAACCAATTATAATTTCAAGTTTGGTTCCTTGATTTTATGCCTTACTTTCTTATTTTTAAATGAGTTACCTGGTTTTAAGGGTAATATTTGGGACAAATTCACTTCGATAGAAACACAAATCAAACAACATGTGAAAAAAAAATTAGAATAAGGAAGCATATACTACTTTCTATTGGGGATTTTTAAAGAACTTGCAAACTAAGATGCAAAGCAGATATAGGATACCATCTAGTTTGGTCTAGAAATATGAGAATGAGGTAACTTTTATGGTGAAAAAGGATCATTGTTTCATGGAAGCAACAGAGCCCAAAACCTCATGGATCCCTGAGTTTCCTTATGAGGTGGAACATGAATTTGTACAAGGTTATACAGATATTCTATTGTCAATACCTAAAGATCCCAAAGAAAAAATATTTAGCACATATAGAGAAATCGTGAATGAGATTTACCAGAAGGAGAGAGAAGAATCCAGTGAAAAGAAAGTGGAAAGGGTGCTTGAGGAAATAGGTTCTCTATAGTATTCAAAGATAAAAGATAAAGATGAGATTCACAAGATATTGGGTACTTCTTTAAAGAACGCATTTGATATCCTTGCAAAGGTTTCCAAAGTCAAATCTATTCTTATAGAATCCATCCAAGGTCTAAGGAGATCATGTAGATCCTCTCTTGTTGTTGTCTCTAATCTATAGTCCTTTGAGTCTACACAAACATCTGGTAGTAAAAGGAAAACTACATCTACAATCCTCTAGAGAAAAATTCCACTAAAGCTAGGCATGCTAGGCCTAAAAGAAAGGAAAAGAGAGAATAAAAATGAGGAAGAATTGCATGATATTGAAGAGGTTGAAGAAGAAGATATCTCCTTTCAAAAGAAGAAAGGTAAGAAGATTGCAAAAAGAGGATGCTAAGAAAACCCCTTCGTTTACACATGAACCTCTTGATTTTGAGGTCATATTGAATGAAATTTTTTAGTATAGCCTACTAGATAGTACTATGGAGCTACATTTGGAAGTCCCTTTAGAAGACAAGAAGACACTTGAGAAGGTTTTCATTGAATATATGCTCATGCAAAGCATTCCCTTCAATAACATTGTTTACAAATCTCTAGATAGCCTTGTTGAGGCTTTGAGACAAAGAAGAGAAGAAGATATCAAGTTTGATGAAGAAATGAAACAACAAGCAATCAACAAATCTGAGATCTTTCTCTCCTAGGAAGAAAAACAAACAATTGTCTAGAGACAAGCCAAGGAGCTCCACACTAAAAGAAGAATAGATCTGGTAATGGGAATGAATGAAGATCTCAAAAGTAAGATCCAAAGTGAGACTAAAGATGCAAAAAAGAATATCATTAATGCATCACACAATGAAGTTGATGTTTATCCACAAGTGCCTAATCTGAAAAATACAAATGAGAAAAATATATCTCGTTAAGACAAGGTACAAAGACCCTTCAAATTGCAAGAAGGTGTCTTTGGTATGCATAAAATCCAAGAAGTCTCTGGCATGGAGATAGAAAAAGAAGAAGAGAAAGAGATGGAAGAAAAGACAACTAAGATCCTTGAAGAAATGAAGAAGGTTGAGGTAACTTCTATGGATCAATTTCCTCTGGATGACATTATCTTGCAGGATATACTTGATGTGTCTACTCAAGACACAAGTCTTTTAGTTTTTGAGGGAAATGTGACAAATGGTGATGTAAAAGAGAAAAATGATAAGAAAATGAGGAAATTTCTCCTATGATGAATATTGGTGCACAATGTGCAAGAGATCAGGGTGAAGTGAGTGTCCCTACTCCAAAGAACACTGATTCTGGAAAAGAACATAATATTACTCTTGTGGAGAATTTAGGGAATAATGAGCAAAGAAAAGAGGATGCAAAGGAGACGATAGTTGAGAGGCAAGATTCTTCTATGGACATAGGCCAAGGTTCTTCATCTTCAAATTCTCTCAAGGACCTACTAGGAATGTAGATGCGGTTTCAACCTATGGTAACACCTTAGCTTCTACAGATTTCCACTCATAAGGGACAAGTTGACTTATCAAGTATTTCTCCCCTCCATAAGTTATAACTTAGTGATATTTTGCATGCTTCTGCAAGGAAGGAAATTCTACAAGAACTAGTAAAGAAGAGTGGATTGATTGATGATGTTGTGAATATCATTCAAGAAGGTCTACTAGAGGTAAAAATTGATGCTTCCTTTCCTTTGAAACAAAAGTTGAAGCTCCTAATGGATTATTTTAAGGATCATTCATCTCACATAGAGAAAAAAGCAAAGCAAGAGGCCCTAAGAAAGATAAAAGATAAAAGGATGGTTGATGCATCTGACTAGTCTTTCAATGCAAATAGAAAATTGCAAGAAAATATGAAGATGTTTAAGGAATGTGTGGATGATGTTACTTCTCTTTATCATTTTTTCTTGAAATGGCCAAAAGCCACCAAGAACATTAAAGACCAGATTGACTCCATCAAGTCAAAAATCACACAAATAGCTGGGGTATATGATCGATCAAAGGATAAGGATGGATCAACAAGAGCTCAAATAGAAAATATTCATGTGTATTTGTCATTTCTTTTAGATTAGAAAGAGTAAATAAATAAGTAGTTTGGTCAGTTAAGGGAAGCAGTAAACTTGAGACTTGCTTTATTATCTAGATTGATTGATGAAGCAAAAAATTTGGTCAAAAAATGAAAGCTCCAAAAAGTGTAGATGAGGTTGAGGACTTATGTATGCAGTGTGAATTTTAAAATCACATTCTCACCTCAACAAAAGAAAATTGGGTTGCAACTCTGACATAGCTTAAGGTAATCTGCAAGAATATTCTACCTTCCGAGGAAGTTGCAAAGGTGTAAAAAAGATAATTTTTTCTTTTTATGTAATTTTGTAGAGAAGTGTAGTATCTTTTTGAGTTTTTGATTGTAAATACTTTTTACATAGCATGAATTTTGAGCATCTCCATCTCAGGTGGAGTATTGTTTATAAAAAATATATAGTGAGGGGGAGTTTATATAGTTTTTGGATTGATAAATGTATAATATATTATGCCCTTTTCCCTTGATGTCAAAGGGGGAGAGAAGAATTGTAGATAAATGAGTGTTGCCATCAATGACAAAGGGGGAGATTGTTGGCAATAATTTTTGTCATTAGTTCCCAATGTGTATGTTGAAGTTTGTATATACTCTAGAGATAGTGGAAGTGCAAGGATATATGTTGATATAGTTAGCAATATAGTATATGGAAGAAGATGATCATCTTGGTGTCTAAGTGTGATGTGGAGGTAGGTACACATGTTCTAATGTCTTTACAATTTTTTTGCATTGATATTATTTCTATTTGGTGTATCGCACATGGAGATATGTTGCAAAAGTTTAAATGCTAAAGCATTCACAGTGCATACTCTACGCCAGAGTAATGGTATTTTGGTATGCATCCTTCCGTAGATCATGATTTAGTATTGTGATTTAGAAGATAAGATGGGTGAGATTTGAAGGTGTTATATCCAATCATTCATATAATTACACCTTGTATAGTGAACTTTATAAGTGAGAGTTCTAGTATGTGCTCTACCAAAGAAAAGTATTGATAAAGGTCTATTGGAATGCTCTGCATTCCTCCGATGAGATATATGTGATTGTGTGGACTTGGGAATATTATCATAAAGGTGTATGAGAACATCATTGCAAGTCTTAGATATTTTGGTGTACAACAATGCAACATCCTATGTTTTGAAGTGTTACAGTTTGTCTGAAATGTTCTATTTTCATCAGTTCAATATATTTCTCTTCTTGCTCCAACATATGATGATCAGTTTCTTTAGGAGAAGGTTGAAGAAATATTGTGCATATTCTACATTGTTCTCATCTTGTTCCACATAATTTTTTTTGTCTCTCATCAGTGGTGCAAAGTTGAACAGTTGGAAGTTTTGGTAGTGTTGTCATTGTTTGGGCCGACAAGATTGTTTCCTTCATTTGTGGTTGGTTATGATTAATTAATATTGATTTTGAGGATGTCTTGAGATAGTTTTTGGTCCTGATATTTCGTGTGTTGATCCAAAGCTCATTTTCTCTTCATATTGTATATGTTTGGAGCTGAACTATGTGATATAATATGTTTCTTCTAAAGGTCATATTGTTGCTGACCTAATCAAGGTTTTGAGTTGTTGTGGAGTATATTTATAGAAGATCAAAATAATTTATGGAAAAGGTGAGTTGGAATTGAGTAGTATGTTGAATATGAAGTGTGTGAAGTCTGTATGATAAAATAATTGTGTGAAAAGGGACTGCAACATCAACATATGTTGGATGCTTCTCTCATAAGTAGTTCATGTTCATATTTATCATTATATTTTTTCATGTATCCTACCTTGAGATAGTGAGTTTCAGTAGGTCCTTGTATCTTTCCCTAAGGTTTTGCACCTTAGTCTGCAAGTCCTTAGGCAATGAACATTAAATTACATTGTAATTTTTGTAAGCAATGAGCTTCATATATTTTGAGTTAACTCTCACTGTGGTTTTTCCCTCATTGGGTTTTCCATGTAAAAATATTGGTGTCCTTGTGTTGTGCATGTTTTCCATTTCTTCTCTTCTTTCAGTTAAATGAGATGTGATGTTTAATCTACAAATGGAATGGTTAAGTTTTAATGTATGCTGATTCACCCCCCTCTCAACACTATAGTGTGCTCAACAATGATCTCACAAACAAAAAACATAGGACAAATAATTTAAATGATCAATCCTATCTTAGTTCTAATTGGTCCATATGACTTAGTTGATGACCTTATAAATAAATTCACTAAATTATGTTTCACAAATATTTTGAGGAACTCTCCCTCCCGTCGATCAACTCTCTTATAGGTAATAGGGATCAAGTACCTGAACCACATAACCCCACCTCTAGAAGAGAAAACCAATCAAGTGGATCTCAACATGAGTCCATTCAATGCAAAACTACATGAACTTGGGTTTTCAAGTTTGATTTGAGATAGATTCCCATGTATGTTAAATTGATAAGACAAGGGGATCCTAATTCATACTTGAAAGTATGGATCTATAATACATATATAAAATAAACACTCATAAATTATGGGGTTATAGTGAACATAGTTTTGTTTTCCCTCCTAAAAGGAATGGGATACAAGAACACCAACATTACATTTAAGGATAACTTGCAAGGTTTTAACTACCTCAAGATAACAATAATTAAAAATTATGATTCAAGTTTTTTTTGGGTCCAAGGTAGTGTAGACTACCTTTACATAATTGAATATGAAATAGGGTATAACCTTTTTTTTGGAAAATCCATAGATTAACAAGATGAACCTATGACTCCTTCCATGTTATTACAAAATATATTTTATTCCTTAGGGAAACTCTATGTGGGTAAGATCTAGAACCTTTTAGCATGTTTAAGGTAGACATAAATAAGAAAGAGGTGAGAATTTCGATAGACTATAAAATAAGTTCTAATAAAATCATGAAACTTGAGCCTACCCCTCAAATTATTTGTATACAAAAAATGAATCATATGTCAAATCGAGTATCTACAATTGTGAAAAAAATCAAAAGAGCCTATCAAAGATTAATATATTATAACCTACAAGAAGGGACGAACCTCCAAACAATGTCTTGTCATCTTGAACAAAATTCCTACCAAGATGATGGAGCTCATAGAAAATGATCAACCTTTCTAATCACTTTTTGCAAACGTTTGTATGATCAATATAATCCATAAATTGACATATTCGTAGATGTTAAAGAAGAGTTGTTTCACTCAAAATGGTATATCCTACCAATGTTATTAGGGGACACATATTCAAGTGAGTCTTATTCTTACCTAACACCAATGAGAAACTTCTATCACCCTTGTACAAAATGGATCTAATCCTCTACTCCATGGACCCCACCAACAAAACAAGCACCCACAAGTTTCACATATCACATGTATGATTTCTCTATGGATAAAAATTTGACAAACAACCCTAAGATTTCCTTGAGATCCTTCATAAGAAATGACCTAACTAACCAACCCTCCCCCACCACCGAGCAATACAATGCAATGATTCATGGGAACCTCCTCAAATCCAAATGGAGACAATTGAACCATTTCATGATAAGGAAAAGGTGAGTGTGGAGAGTTATAAAAATAAAAGAATTTGATCATAACTATTAGCATAGAATATTTGACCTTTTTAGAGTTACTCAAAAAGTAAGTTGATTACTCTATGTATTCATGATGGGAACCTAATGGGAAGGAAACATAAATTTTGTCCCCCTAAGAAATATATAACAACCACATAATCCCTTTGAACTATTTTAATTCTTATAACTCCAAGAGTGAGATGATGTGTGAATGTACATGCAAGATGGTTTTGATCTACTAAGAAAAACTTTATCCCTCAAAAAAACCTTGTATTGAACTCCATTGCAACAATAAGCTTTTCAATCTTTGGTCTAGCTCATGAAACTATGACACTCATAATAAAATTTGCAAGTAGTGTTGAGGAAAGAGAAATTACAATTGGTATTTATAGGGTGGGATAATTTGTACCAAAAAAAATGAAGCATAAAGAATAAAATACATAAAAGATAGATAATTTCATCTAGATTGGAAAGATCCATATTTAGTTAAAGAAGATTTCATAAATGTTGCTTATCTCTTTTGTAGAATGGAAGGTGAGGAATTTAGTTAAACTATCAATGCTTTCCATTTCAAAAAGTATTATATCTAAAAAACATAAAAAAAACAATTAAAAACTATTATTTTTCAAAAAAGGAACAAAAATAATGCATTACATTTTGTTTCATTCCATTCTTCCACCTATTCATGGTTTTCTCTTTTTTATTTTCATTTTAGAAGGATTCTTGAGTTGCTCGATATAGTTTTCCTTTACTAAACCAAAAATTCCTAGAATCATTATTGTCATTATCCCTTTTCATTTAAGCAATTCAAAATAATTCACTTAAAGCTTTAAATTGATCATAGTCTTGTTTTTCATGAAATAAAGTCTAGAAAAAAAACAAAGTCTTCAGGCCTACAACACACAATAGAAACTAATAAGAAGGTATCCCTAATTCTCCTCAGCAAGGGAGAAGTCTTAACAGTGGCTAGTACTATTTGGTTGGACTTTGTCCCTTAACTCACCTTACCTATTCTTTAGTGGTGAGCACTCAATTCTTATTGGTAACGTAGGGTTAGCTTAAGGAGAGTAAAAAACATAATTCAAAAAAAATAAAAATACATATCCACACCCATGTCTAGTCTAATATTTAGTGATGATACCTTGCATCTTAGTAGTTGCATGGGGTTATATTATTGGGATGGTGTCAAACATCAAATGCTAAAATAATAAAAAATCATTCTCAAAAAATTAGTCATGGGTGGAGACCAAAAATGTCAAAGCTATGATGGTGGCATTGAAAATAAAGTCAATAAGTAAATCACACACATACATAAACTAGGTGATCCAACCAAGAATCTAGTTTACCTTCTAAAGGTCATCCTTTTTGAGAATCTTTCCATTACCCCAATTTTGACCTATCATCCATCTTTTGGTTTAAGATTAGAGGGTGTTGATATAGTCTACTACTTGTTAAATTTCTAAAGATAGTCTAAGTGGTTTCTCTAGATTGAGATTAATCTTTATCCTTATATAAAATTAATAATAATTTTTTTTTCCCTCATATTCTCATTCTCGTTGGCAATGGTTGTCATTGATGTCAACACTTGAGGAGATTTGTGTGAGATTATTGGCAATTTTTTTCATTGATGACAACACTGATTGTTGGTTTCCATTGATGTCTGTTTTAAATTGTTGTCATTGATGTCAACACTTGAGAAGTAAGGAAGGTTGTTAGTCCTTGGCATTGGTTGTCATTTCTATATTTAGTGTTGTTGAAGTTCATAGTTGGATGTCATTGAGTATGATTTTAGTCGGTAGAGTTAGTTTCATAATTATGTATTAAGATGGCGATTAGAAGCATTGAGCTAAGGATTAGAAGCATTAGAAGTATTACTGGCAGTGGGGAGATGTTTTTGAAGGTCTACAGTATACCTTATGCTCTCTCCTAATGTTCTTGATAGAGCATATGTTGTTGAAAGAAAGTTTTGGCCTTTGCAAGTTGCTTAAGTGTTTCTGGTTCATGAAGTTGCTTTAAGTTTTGCTTGGGAGAATGCTCTACATTCCTCCGCTATTGAAGATATGGTCTTCTGGTTTCAAATTCAAAGTTAGTTATTTATGGATGTTGTAATCCTATATTTTTAGGTCACCAGTGTTGCCAAGGAGATTTCTATGAATTGCAGAAGGTTGGCAGTGTTGTTGGTTATCTCGACTAGTTTGGTAAATGCTCTACATTTCTCTAAATTGATGTCTCTTCTCCTATGGCCTGGTGAATGTTCTCTTAGTTTTTTTTTAGTGTCTCAATTCCAATTTCATGTGTTGAAGTGGTTTGCAATTTATTTTTTTTATGACATATCTCATGTTTATGCATTTTGTGCTTCCTGAATGAAGTATTTTATTCCTATTTGATCTGTAGTGGCTATTGATGGCATGGAAGTATGAAAGAAGTGTATGGAAGTATTTTTTATATTTTCATGGAATATCCCCATGTGATTTGCATGTTTCTAATTGGTTGCTTTGGTGCTACATTGTGTCTTGAGTTGGCTTTCTGGGTTAATTGTAGATATTTGTCTGATGGGGCTTGTTGTTTTGTTTTCCCCATGTGCTTGAGGTTCTACGCTAGCAATTGAAGATGTGTTATGATAGGTTTGGGTCTTGACCTATCTTTTTTAGGACCGCATTATGCTTTGGTGGTTGACTTGTTGAATTCATTGTGTATCTTCTTTTGGCTAACCTAATTGAATTTTTGAAGTGATGTGGTGGATATAAATGCAAGATCATTTTAAATGCAACAAAAATGAAGAAGTATACAAGTGAAAAAAATTAAGTGTGTGGAATGTATTGAATATCCAACAGAGTTAGTGCTACATTGTGAAGAGGAAGGATCAAATGTTCTACAACACCTTATTTAGCAGAGTGTTATGTTGAAAAATATTGTAATCTTTATCTAAATCTTTGTATCCTACTTTGAGATAGTGAATCTCATCAAGTCCTTGTATCTTGCATGTGGAGTTGTGTTTGCTTTAGTCTTACAAGTCCTTTGTATCTTGCACTGAGGTAGTGATCCTTAGTTTGCAAGTCCTTTTGGTAGTGAACCTTTAAATTATGAGTTAACTCTCACCATGGTTTTTCCCTCATTGGGTTTTCCACCTAAATCTAGTGTTTCCTTCTACATGTGTGTGTTCTCTATTTCTTTGTCATTTCTGCTAATCTGGTTAGAGTTAGAATTGCTATATCTTTTATTTTTTAAGTTGTTGAGTGCTTAAAATATTATATCTTTCTACTAATCTACTTAAGGGTTTTGGTTGAGTTAAGAAGAGTTTCTAAGTTCTGAAAGGGGTTAAGTTTTGAGTAGATTGATTCTCCCCCCTCTCTCAGTCTTTGGATGCATTCAATAATTGGTATCAGAGCCAAGTTCCTCTGAAGAAGCATAAAAACTTGAGGAAAATATCTAGGATGGAACATGATGGTTTGTACAAAGGTCCTAGGTTTTATGGGACTAATTACGCTTTTTGGAAATTGAGAATGGAAGGACACCTAAACTCCCTAGGGTTTGGTGTTTGGAAATCAGTCAAAGATATTTATACTACTCCTACTACTCCTCCAATAGATCCTACTAAAATCATATTATATGAATGCAATGCCAAAGCTAAGAATGCTATCTTATGTGGATTGGCTGATTTAGATCTTTGAAGGTGATGAATTGCTAAGGAATTCTGGAAAAAGCTTAGCAGTATCTATGAAGGTGATACAAAAGTGAAGCAAGCTAAGATATAGATCTTTAAAAGTAGATTTGAGACTCTAAAGATGACAGAAGATGAAAACATTGCAAGTTACATGCTCTAGGTACAAGAAGTCACTGGTATCACTAGTCTTGGTAGAGAAGTAAAAGACAGTGAGATTGTGAAGAAGGTTATGAGATCTCTCCCTAAAATTTGTAGTCATAAGGAGTTTTCCATTAAAGAATCTAAATACTTGGATTACCACTTTGCTAATGAAATGTTTGGTTCTCTTACTACCTTTGAAATGAGGCAATTTGATATAGATGCCCAAAGGAAGGAAGGTGCTTTCTAAGCTAAAAAAAAGATAGAAGATGAAGCTATTGATCAGAATGATGACTTTGATGAGGTTGAAGCAAGCTTTGTAAGAATATTTAAGAAAGGTACTAGAAAGTATAAAGGTAAGTTACCATTCAAATGTTTCAATTGTAGAAGAATTGGTCATTTTGCATCTAGATGTCCCTATAAAGAATTTGTTGATGATAACAAATGAGAAAATCAAAAGAGGATTATATTCTAAGGAGAGTAGTTGTTCCTTTGAAGATGAAGATAATGATTCAGATGATAAAAATCTATTCATGGTTTTGGAACACAAAAAGAACAACATTAGAGAATGTAAAAGGTCTAATACCTTGCAGAATAGTAAGGTTAATCAAAGGTAAATGCTAGTATGGTCTACCTTTCATGCAAAGGAAGAGGAAAATGCTTGGGTGATTGAAAATGGGTGTTCTCACCACATGATAGGTGACATAAGTAAGTTCATCAATCTCAAGAAGGTCAATGGTGGAGCTGTTAAGTTTGGTGATGATAAGTCAACACAAATTTATGGAAAAAGTGATATAAAATTTGATGGAAAGAATAGAACTAAAGATTTCCTTTATGCCAAAGGTCTAAAACATAATCTCCTAAGTGTCATTCAAATATGCAGCAAAAGATACAATCTTACTTTTCATGCTAATAGATGTGAGATCATAAAGGAAGGTTCTAGAAGGCTTGTTGTTGAAGGAACAAGGAAAAATGGTAATGTCTATCATCTAAAGGAGGCTAGTGAAAGAATCTATATATTGGCTCAATCTGGAGAATGTTGGTTGTGGCACAAAAGGATGAGGTACATCAACTTTGATAACATGGTGAATATCATTTCCTCTCATGTAGTGAGAGATATTCCTAAAATAACAAAGCCTATAAACACTTTATGTAAAGAATGTTAGATAGGAAAGCAAACAAAGACTAGTTTCAAAATCAAGGAGTGCTCTATTTCAATTCCATTGGAGTTGATCCATACTGATCTATATGGACTTATAAGGATAAGGATTCAACAAGGTGAAAGTTATTTTATGTTGCTTGTAGATAATTACACTTGAATAAATTGAGTTACATTCTTAAGAGAGAAATAAAAAGTCTTTGATAAATTTAAGATCTTTAAAGTAAAAGTTGAAAATGGAATGGATGCTAAGATCAAATGTTTAAGGTCAGATAGAGGAGGTGAATTCACTTCATATAAGTTTGAAAAGTTTTGTGAAGATCATGATGTTAGGAGACATTTTTCTGCTCCTAGAACCCTTCATCAAAATGGGGTAGTAGAAAGAAAGAATTGAACAATGAAAGAAATGGATAGGATAATGATGAAAGATGCTAACCTACCAGATATGTATTGGAAGGAATTAGTACATACTACTATCTATTTTCTTCACAAAGTTCAGTTGAGGGTCAACAACAATAAGACCCCTTATGAGTTGTGGTATGGAAGACCTCCCATTGTTAGATATTTTAGAATCTTTGGTAGCAGATGCTACATCAGAAGAGATGAAGGAGACCTTGGAATATTTGATTCAAAGTGTGATGAAGGAATCTTTCTTGGTTGCTCAACCAAGAGCAAGGTATACAAATGCTACAACAAGAGATTGGGAAAGATGATTGAAAGTAAAAATGTCAAGGTAGATGAATACTTGTGTCAGATCTCATATGAACCTAATTTTTTAGGATCTGATATGCTTCCATGGATTGAAGAAGAGGAGGAAGAAATCAAAGAGAAAGAATAAAAGGAACTGAAACCAATGAAGACTCTCAAAACTCCAGCAAAGCATGTCCAAAGAAATCATTTTGTAGATCAAATCATTGGGGAAAAAGATGAAGGTGTGTTAACTGAGAGAAAGTTTGCAAGAGAAAATAAGAAAGTTAATTCGTGTTTACTATCAAAGGTATAACCCAAAAAAAAAATTGATGCTAGAAAAGATAAAAATTGAATAAAGGAAATGGAGGAAGAACTAGATCAAATAGAGAAGAACCATACTTGGGAATTAGTTCCCAAACCAATTGATAAGAATGTGATAAGAATAAAGTGGGTGTTCTAGAATAATTTGTACATGAATTGGGGAATTATTAAGGAAAAAAGCCAAATTAGTTTGCAAAGGCTACTCACAAGTTGAAGGAATTGATTTTGAGGATACTTTTGCTCCAGTAGCCAAAATGGAAGCAATAAGGATTTTCCTTTCTCTTGTTGCTCATAAGAACTTAAAGGTATATCAAATAGATGTCAAGTCAGCTTTCCTGAATGGTGATTTAGAAGAGGTATATATTGAGCAACTAGATGGTTTTCAGTTATCAGAGAATCTAGATATGGTTTGCAGACTCAAGAAAGCTCTATATGGTCTCAAGCAAGCTCCCAAAGCTTGGTATGCTAGATTAGATAAGTACCTACTTCAACAAGGATTTAAGAAAGGTAATGCAAATAGTAATCTTTACATTAAGTCTTAGGAAGACAAATTGTTGATTGTGGTTGTATATGTTGATGAAATCATCTTTGGTGGAGATGATGATATGTGTGAAAAAATTGTAGAAGAGATGCACAAATAATTTTATATGTCAATGATTGGTGAGTTATCCTTCTTCCTTGGGATTCAAATTATTCAACAAGATGATGGTATCTTCATTTCTCAAGCTAAATATGTCAAGGAGATGTTGAAGAAATTTGGAATGGAGGATTCAAAACTAGTGGGTACTCCTATGGTGACTGGTTGTCACTTGAGAAAATCTGATGAGTCTCTGAAAGTTGATCAGACTCTTTATAGGTCGATGATTGGAGGTTTATTGTACTTAACTACTTCTAGACCTAATATTATGCATGCGAGATGTTTGGTTGCCAGATTTCAATCCAATCCTAAACAATCTCATGAAAAATCTATGAAAGGAATATTCAGATACCTAAAAGGAACTCCAAATTACAGCCTGTGGTATAAAAAGGACAATAAATTTTCTTTAAGTGCCTATACTGATGTTGATTGGGTAGGTTGTATGGATGACCAAATAAGTACAAGTGGAATTGCATTCTTTCTGGGAGATAGATTGGTCTCTTGGTTTAGTAAAAATTAGGACTTAATGTCTTTATCCACTACAGAGGCTGAATATATTGCTGCAACATCTTGTTGCACTCAGGTGCTTTTGATGAAGTAGACTTTGAAAGATATGAAGGTGTTTTATGATGAACCCATCCCTATATTGTGTGACAATATAAGTGCAATTAATATTTCCAAGAATACAGTAATGTATTCAAGGACTTAACACATCTCTATTTGGTATCACTTTCTAAGAGAGAAGCTTGAAGAGCATAAAGTCAGAATGGAGTATGTGCCTACCAATGATCAAATTGCAAATATCTTCACAAATGCACTTTCAAAGGATACTTTTGAGTATCTCTAGTAGAAGTTAGGGGTTATTGCCTCTCCTTGTTCTAACTAGATGCATAAGATGGTGCATCTTTCTAGAGGGAGAAATTCATGTCACATCTTTTTCTCCTGGATTGATGTGTGCTACCACTCAGGGAAGCTAGTAGTAAGGGGGAGTTTTGATGCAGTTGTGCAAGAATTGAGAAAAAGTGTTGCTATTCAGAGGGGAGAATGCGTTGTTGCTTCAATAGAAGATATTTTTCCCTTTGTCCTTGAAGACAAATAATGTCTTGTTGATTTGTGCAAATATGTATGGACCTTTGTCCTTAATTTCAAAGGGGGAGAGTATGCAGGTTTGTTACCATCAATGCCAAAGGGGGAGATTGTTGGTAGTGGTTTTCATTGATGTCATTACTTGAGGATATTTTTGTGAGATTTTTGGTATTTGTTGTTACTGATGACAACATTGATTGTTGGTCATCATTGATGTTAGTTGGGGTTT
The DNA here is from genome assembly GCA_007258455.2 of Sequoia sempervirens. Classification (NCBI taxonomy): domain Eukaryota; kingdom Viridiplantae; phylum Streptophyta; class Pinopsida; order Cupressales; family Cupressaceae; genus Sequoia; species Sequoia sempervirens. The sequence goes on along the minus strand of VDFB02000003.1, from coordinate 466,648,684 downwards.
GTTGTCACTGATGTCAACACTAATTTTTGGTTGTCATTGATGTCAACACTTGAGAAGTAAGGAAGGTTTTTAGTCCTTGGCATTGGTTGTCATTGTTATATTCATTGTTGTTGAAGTTCATTGTTGGATGTCATTGAGTGTGATTTTTGTTAGAAGAGTTAGTTTTGTAATGATATATTAAGATGAGGATTGTAAGCATTAAGATGAGGATTAGAAGCATTAGAAGTTTGCTGGCAATGAAGAGATGTTGATGGTTTATAGTATGTCTTATGCTCTCTCATGATGTTCCTAATAAAGTATATGTTATTGAAAGAAATTTTTGGCCTCCGTAAGTTGCTTAAGTGTTTCTAGTTTAGGAAATTGCTTTAAAGTCTACTTGGGAGAATTCTCTGCATTCCTCCATTGTTTAAGATATCGCCTTTCAATTTGGGATTAAAAGTTAGTGCTTTTTGGATGTTGCACTCCTATCGTTTCAAGCCATCAATGTTTCTAAGGAGGTTTCTATGAATTGCAAAAGGTTGGTAGTGTTGTTGGTTGTTTGGACTGGTATGATAAATGCTCCTTCTCTACATTGATGTATCTACTCCTGCATCTTAGTGAATGTGCTCTCAGTGTCTGCAATTTCTCAGTTCCAATTTCATGTGATGAAGTGGTTCGCAAGTTGTTTTGTTAATGTCATATCTCATGTTTATGCATTTAGTGCTTCTTGAATGAAGTATTGTGTTCATGTTTGATCTGCAATGGCTATTGATGGCATGGCAGTATGAAAGAAGTGTATGGAAGTATTTTTGGATGTTCATGGAATATCCCCATGTGATTTGCATGTTGTTGATTGGTCACTTTGGTGTTGCATTGTGTCTTGAGTTAGATTTCTGGGTTATTTGTAGATATCTGGTCGACATGGCTTGTTTTTTGCTTGTGCCATGTGCTTGGGGTTTGCACTAGAAATTGAAGATGTGTTATGATAGATTTGGGTCTTAACCTATCCTTTTTAGGACTGTATTATGCTTTGGTGACCAACTTGTTGAATTCATTGTGTATCTTCTTCTAGCGGACCTAATTGAATATTTAAAGTGTTGAAGTGGATATAAATGCAAGATCATTTCAGATGTAACAAAAATGAAGAAGTGTACAAGTGTGAAAAATAAAGTGTGTGGAATGTATTGAATATCTAGTAGAGTTAGTGCTAAATTGTGAAGAGGCAGGATTAGAATTTCTACAATGCCTCATTCAATAGAGTAATATGTTGACAAATATTGTAATCTTTATCTAAATATTTGTATCATGCTCTGATATAGTGAATCTCATTAGGTCCTTGTATCTTGCATCTGGAGTCGTGTTTGCTTCAATTCTGCAAGTCCTTTGTATCTTGCATTGAGGTAGTGAGCCTTAGTTTGCAAGTCCTTTTTGGCAGTGAGCATTTATATTGTTATTTAACTCACTGTGGTTTTTACCTCATTAGGGTTTCCATGTAAATTTGGTGTTTCCTTGTGCATGTGTGTGTTCTCTATTTCTTTCTCATTGTTGTTGATCTAATTAGTGTTATAATTGCTATATCTTTCATTTTTGAAGTCATTGAGGGCTTAAACTACTATATCTTTCTGCTAATCTTCTTAAGGGTTTGGGTTGAGTTAAGAAGAGTTTCTAAGTTCTAGAAGGGTTTAAGTTTTGGTAGACTAATTCACCCCCCATCTCAGTCTCAAGGTGTGTTCAACAATTCCTACTTGACTCCCCTAAAAATCTATCTTGAAAACTTAGCAAGTCACCCTATGCCATGTCAACCTACAATCCCCCTTTGTCAAAATTCTCATAAAAATAAACCACACTATTAATATCATCTACATATCATAAAAAATGAATGCCATAGAAAATGATATTAGTCTAAATAAAATATGTGAATCTTCCATGTCATATCCATTAGACCACCTACACACATCCATACATATTACACATGACATACATATACCAAAAAAAAAATAGCAAATCATAACATGGTACCTATATCAACATGCATCCATAAACTAAAAACAATATTATAAGCTAACCTTGAACACAAGAGGTAGAAAGATAAATATATCAACCACCAACTAAATATAGACCAAAGATAAAGTCTTAGAAACCAATACTTGTATCAAATTCATGAGTATCAATATATTGAGCACATAGGATCCATCAAGAGATATTGAAAATTATAAGCAAAGTAATCAACTACAAAATCTCTCAATGCAAGGGGGAAATTAGGTAAATAAATTTCCAAAGGGCACAAAGCATTAACTAATTCCTTAGGTGTGACTCTAATATGTAAATTCTCTAGTCTTGACTCTTACTCCATCATCTCCTTCTATTGCCTATTGTGTCTAACTATAAGTAAATCCTTTGAAACTGCCTTTGAGAAGGGATTAGTTTGAGTATATGAGTACAATAGTGGCTTGATGTCCCAACTCATGCATGAGTATGTGGTTGTCTTCTAATCCCGACACTAGACCCCTCAACTCAAGAGACCAAGTAGGGAACAATGGGTTAACCCTACTTGTACCTTTTGTGAACCCCAACCACCTAAAAATAGTCAAATTTAAATAAAAATTGACATAAAATTACAAAGGTAGTTGTCACATAGCCCACCATATTCAAGCAACAAGAACCAAATTTAGTGATCAATTCTAAAATAAATCAATAGAAGTTAAGATAGGGTCAAAAGAATGAGTTTTCCTTCATTCTCACACTTGAGGGATAACATGAGTTTGTACACCTACCATAAGATCAATCTCCTCACCATTATATCTCTATTGAATTTTCTCTTGCATAATTTAATTCCCATAATTTGGACATTTTCCCTTCTCTCCATCTCTTCTTTCAACTTCTCTCTTCATCATTGTATGTTAAAATCAACCTTCTGTTTATTTTTCCTTTATAGAGTAAGTTTTTATTTTATTTCATCATTTATGTATATTTGTGCAAGTTGACACGTATATATTGAACCTTGTGACAAAGGTACATCATCTTGTCCTTATTTTGTGAGTATTAATTTAACCATTTATCAAAATGCATTTGATCTAGTTTATTTGTTTGGTATTTTATTCATGAAAATAAATCACATAACAAAGGTACAAATGTGGAACAGAGATTTAACATATAACTATAGGTAAGTATGAGTCCCATGTTCATGTTTCAAGAATGAGGCCATCCTTCTATGTAGTTTTCCATACTCAAGGGGGCAATATATAATAACCCAAAAATGTATGGGTCAACATACACATCAAATAATGATTTGGAAATCCAAATTATGTGGGGTGATAATGTATCCTCATGATACTTTCTACATTGGATAGAAACTTTCATAGTGTCTTAGTACCCTTCTTTAGGTGTCCTTCAACCTTTTTTACTGTAACAACCTCCATAAGTTGAAAATTTTAATTTACACATATTACACATAATTAAGCATATAAAAATGACACGTGTCCAATATTAATAAATGGAGACAAGAAATTATATTAAATAGAAATTTGTGGTACAAATGCCAATATTATGGTGAACATAAAAGAATTTATTCCTTATAATAGACCACATGGTCGATAACAAGATTACACATTGAACCATAACAAGGACCTTCCTGACAAGATTCTTTTGGCGTTTGACTCCTTCGACCACATTAGGGGTGAGAGCATTGTTGGAGTGCATTTCCGCCCTACCACGAGTGATTCACTTCCTCAAAATTCTTCCTGAAAGAAGAATACCCGGCCTAGCTCGAGGAAGACTAGCAATGCAAATCTAATTGGAGTAATGGAATTGTGAATTGACATAACTACATCTAATGATATGATCATTATCTTTAAACAAAACAAGGAACACTTTGGAATGCATTTTTCAGTCATATAAAGCAACATTTCAATTCATTTTTAATGACATTGGGTCAACAAAACAAGACACAGTCTTAGCATATGAAATGATTGTATTTCCAACTCAATTATTTTATCTATTTACATACAACCAAGTGCGAATATAACTAAATTCGAACTTCAGTAAACATGAAAATATTGAAATTTCATCAATAAATCAAAATATGCAAATATTAATTTAAGAAGATATATGTCACATGTGTGTGTGTGTGTGTGTGTGTACATTCTTATAAGATCAAGCACACATATGATAAAGAATATAACATCACAATAAGAGATCGTTGACGAATACAAAAACATACTTGATAATCACGGTAAAATGATTAAACATTCTCATCCTTTCAGGAAAATGATTTGATTCTTTCCTTTCATCAATTCAGATCCTATTTACATAATGATGATAAAATATACTTGAAGGTCATGCTATTTACATATCCCTGGTTATAATCATGTAAATTGATTCTTTAAGTTATATTATTTTTCTACCTCATGCATTATTAATGATATAAGCATTACTATTGTCTTTTTTTATTAACTTTTAATATTTAAATTATAATGTTAACATTTGATAGTTGACCATTAAGTATGGCACGCGAATCCTTATTCAAGGTTATCTTAGAATTTTCTATAGTATTTATTACCTAGATCAAAAGTATTGATATCATAGTTACCTTTCTTCTTACATCAAGGAAAATCTAAAGGTTGACACTATAAGAATATGAATATATAATACAACTCCGAAAGACTACCTATAATAGTCCGCATTATTGTGGTTTCTCGAATTCCAAGGCTAGGGCACAACCCTTGATTCCACTAGATGTGACAGGGTCTAAATCTTACAAAGAATAAATAAATGTTCAACAACGCAAACTATTACATGAGTATAAACATGCCTATCTATAAAACATAAAGGATACACACACACTTGAATGCGAGGAGACTCCTCAATATATTCTTTTGAGTAAGCACTTTAAATGGGCGTTGGCTATCCAGCCCCAGGAATGCACCCGGGGCATGGATGTGACCTGCCTCGTTTTTCTCGCGTGCCGTATTTTACTGCAAACTCTCCCTGCCCTCCGTATTAACCGTTATCTGTCCTATCAATTATGTAAAAGTTACAGATATTTTAATTATGTAAAACTTAATGTCATGTGCCCTCTTTCTATTATAAATTAATTGGAATGATGTAAAATATAAATTTCATTGTAATATTTTATATTTATTTTTTTGGTATAATGAAATTTATTACATCCTTGGTAAATAATATCTTTTAGTAAAATAGAATGTCTCATTTTTATCATATACATTTTTAATTGAATAATAATTAGAACAAGTTAAACAATAGAAAAAGATAAATTTTAAATTAAAATAAAAGAAACAGATTAAAAGTATAAGGACATTTCAACATGTGAAAATAAATATGAGTGGGTATTAAAGTAAAATAATAGAAACTATTTTTTTTTTTAATTATAATCTAAATTGTTGATAGGACATCTTTAAATGACAATTATATTTATTTAAAAAGTATATAATAAGAATAATTACGACAATATTTATTGGATATATAAAAGAATGATAACAATAATTAGAATTATGATTAGGTTTACAATTTGTTTTACTTTAAGATTAAAATTAGGTTTAGGGTTAGAGTTAGAATTAGGCTTCGGCTTAGGGTTAGGATTCATGGTTAGAATTAGAATTAGAATTAATGTTAGGGTTAGAGTTTGAATTAGGATTGGGGTTAGGGTTAGTGTGATGATTATAATTAGAGTTATAATTAATAGTTAGGGTTTTAGGGTTCAAATAGTATTAGGGTAAGGGTTAGGGTTAGGTTTTAATTATAGTTAGGATTCAATAAGGGCTTAATTATAGCTAGGATTAAGGTTAGGGTTCAATTAGGATAAGGATTAGGGTTAGTGTTAGGGTTAGGGTTCAATTATATTTATGATCCAATTAAGGTTTAGGGTTAGGGTTAGGGCCCAAATAGGGTTAGGGTTCAATTACAGTTAGGGTTCAATTTGGATTATTATTCAATTATGGTTAGGGATAGTGTTATGGTTCAATTAAAGATATGATTTAATTACTATTTAGAATTAGGGTTACTATTTTATTAGGGTTAGGGTTTAATCAAGGTCCAATTAGGATTAGAGTTATAGTTAGGTTTTAATTAGGGCTAGGGTAAGAGTTACACGAGGGTTTGGGTTTGGGTCGAATAAGTAGTAGGGTTATGGTTAGGGTCCTACAATAAAGCTTGGGTTTAGGCTTAGGGTTGGGGTTAAAATAGGGGTTATGATTAATGTTAACATTCAATTAGTAGGATAAATCTTGGGGTTAGCATGAGAGTGAAGGTTGGGGTTAGAGTTAGGGTTCAATTAGGGTTATGCTTCTAATTAATAAAGTTTGGGGTTAATATTATGGTTAGGGTTTGGGTTCAATCAAGGTTAGAATTCAATTAGGGTTATATTTCAATAGAGTTCAGGGTAGGCTTATAAGATAAATCTTAGGGTTAGGGTTTGTGTTCAATTAGGGATAGAGTTAAAGTTGGATTTCAATTAGGCTTAGGGTTAGGGTTAAGAGTTACAAGTTAAGGTCAAGGCTATGGCTACAATTATGATTAGGGTTAGGGTTGGGTATTATTTAGTATTAGGGTTAGGGTTTAATCATTGTTAAGACCTAATTAGGGTTAGGTTTCAATTGGTTTTCATTTTGGATTAGGGATCTAGGATAAAGTTTATGATTAAGAGTTAAAATTCAATTAAGATAAATAATTAGGGTTATAGTTAGGGTTTTTATTCAATTATAGGTAGGGTTCAATTACAATAATGATTAAAGTTAGATTAGAGGAAAGGTTCAATTAAGGTTAGGGTTTAATGAGATTTATAGTTAGAATTAAGGTTGTCATTAGAATTAGGATTATGAATGGGGTTATAATTATGGTTAGGGTAAGAATTATAATATTAATAATATAGAAATAATATAATATATAAATATATTTTATTTATATTGTAAAAAGAAATTAAATATATAATATAATATAATAATCTTAAAATAAACAAAACGGGTTCAAATGTAAATATGATGATATATCTTGACACAATATTAGGATATATATGCTAGTATAATGAAATTTATTAAATTATCTTTTAATAAAATAGAATGTCTCATTTTTATCATATATATGTTTAATTGAATAATAATTAAAACAAGTTAAATAATAGAAAAAGATAAATTTTAAATTAAAATAAAAAGAAAGTAAAAGTATAAAGATGAAAATTATTTTTAATAGCCATTTCAACATGTGAAAATAAATATGAGTGGTTATGCAAGTAAAATAATAGAAACAATATTTTTTTTATTATAATCTATTAAATTGTTGATAGGACACCTTTAAATGACAATTATATTTATTTAAAAAATATGCATATATAAGAATAATTATGAAAATATTTAATAGATGTATAAAAGAATGATAACAAGAAATATTTTTGAATTAGAAATCAATTTTAAATATATAGATTTTATTATTTTATATAATTAATTTATAAATATTCTTATTTTTATGGAAAGAATATCTTTTAATAAAATTGAATGCCCCATTTTTATCATATATATTTTTAATTGTATTAATATATTTTTTAATTATATTAAATTAATTATAATAAATAATAAAATAATAATTATAAATTATATTATAGTATAAATATATTGAAATGTTATTTGAAATAAAAACATAAAAATTAAATATATTGATAATAAATCTACAATTATTTAATCTTTCATGTTTTTAAAACACATTTTGAAAATATATGTTATGTGTTTTTTTATTTATAATCATCATAAATTTTCTATATAATTTAATAGATTTTGATAAACATATTTTCCATCTAATAGTTTGTTCCTTATCTAACCTCCATACACTTATATCTTACATGCACTACATAAATCTATTAACAATATCATAATTTATAAAAGAATGAAAGAATAAATTTCAAACATAATCTTTTTTAAATAATAGAATTAGAAAGTAAATATTATTTATATATTGAAAACATTATTTGATATAATAATTTATGTATTGTCTATTTTTTTCATAATTGTAAAAAAAATTAAAATTAAAACACTATTACTAATGAATAATGTTTTGAATTATATCAACTCATATAAAATCTTCCTTCTTTAGATCTTCACATTCCTTTTCACTTTGGCATTTGAACAACATTCTTTATATTTTAACATGTACAATTGTAAAAATATATAAATTTATAAATTTATTATTATTATTATCTTTTATAATTATTTAGAATCTTATTACTTTTTGATAATCATGTCTTATATTTCCTATCATTAATCATTGAGTTGGACTTCTTTTATTAATATCATTCTCTCTCTCTTTTCAATCAAATTCTATTAACTTCTTTCCTATACATTATGATTTAATTTTAATACATTATATTTTAATTTTTTAAAAGTTAAATGCACAATTTTTAACTTTTCAAATTCCAAAAATTATTTTTCCTCAATTTTATTGGCTCAAAACTTTTGAGCGATAAGGGCCATTTTCCCGGCTCCATTATCAAAGTTGCGATTATAGTGGGAGATGGAAAGGGCAAGAGAAAATGACAATTACTTTTAACTTAACTATTCTATTTGCGTTTGCAATCTAGATTTAATTAACTCTAAATACTGATAAATTCCCCTATACTTTTACTTTTAACTTAATTATCTAAATTTAACCAACTCTAAATGCTAATAAATTCCCCTATACTAATTTCTTAAATATTCTATGTAATTTAAATTATATAGGTTAATTATTCAAATTATTTTTGCAATACAAACCTTTCTAGTTCTCGATATTAATAAATTCAACTATGCTAAATTTTTGGAAGATTGTTTTTTTTGTTAAATAAATGTATCTATACATTCAAACGATATTTTAAGATTAATTTTTGGTAATATTAATTTTCATTTTCCTTTGATAAATTAAATTATATTTCTTGAAATCTATTTTTGATTGAACAAAAATAATTTTCTTTAAAAAAAGTAAAATATGAAAATAATTAATTTCTAGATAGTTTTAATATAATTACTTTTAAAATAATTTGATTATTTTAAAAATTAAACTGTATAATTTTTGCTAATACTAAACTAGATGTTAAATTAGTTTGATTTATTTTATTTAAAAAATAAATTTACTAAATCTATTTACTTTGTTAATAAATGTCAAATTCCTTTATAAAATAAAATTTTAACTAAAATCTATCTCTAAATAAATAATTCAATTTTAAATTTTCTATATAACTCGAAACAAGTACTTTGCATTTTTAATATTATTTCATACTTATGGGTGTGCATGTGCAATTGAGGTATGAATTTTCTGGATTTAAAATTGAGTCTCAAAATTTTTGTATATGAAGTAACTATTTTTTAAACCGTTTCTTGCATAACTGTTTTCTCTTATTTTATAAGAAATAAAATATTATATAAAAGAGATCAATGATTACACTAATTTTTTTAAGAAATTTTTCACAACAATGTTAATTTCATTATATTTAATTTTTCTTAAAGTAAAATGTTTGATTTTTTACTTTTTTAACTTTTTGAATTTTTGTCCCTCATCTCATTATTCCAAAGAAAATAAATTAAGCAAGGTTAAGGAGGGTTTGTAGGAAAACTTCATTCAACTAATGAAAATGATACACCAATTAAAATATTTGTTTGCTTTAATACATAAATTTGCATAATGTATTAGCAAATTTTCATATAGATGAAATTTATGATATACCTTAGTTAAGTTGATTTCCATATAATTGCAAGGGTGTGCAATAATAATGCTAAAAATTATTTATTAAGGTGAGTGTTATAATTAATATTACATAAATATAATCAAAATAATCTAATTTGAAAATATTAATAATTAAGAATTAGGTTTAGAATTAAGTTTATTATAATTATAATTATATAGATTAATTTACAATTATAATAAAATTATTTTTTAATTAAATTATGATTAGGGTTATAGTTCACTAAAATAAAATAAAATATTTTAGTAATTTAGAATTAGAATTAAAATTATATAATTGTTTAACTTTAGGATTATAATATATAAATATAATTCTAATTTATTAATTATTATTTTAAAATTTAAAATAATTATAAAAATAACTATAGATGTTTTAATCAATTATATTATAACCATATCTTATTTAATAATCATTTTAAATGTTTAATTAAATAATTAGTGGTGAGAATTTTTATAATCAAATAATTAATTACAACATCAGTTTTATAAATTAATTAAATTATAATTCTAAAATCATTATAATTATGATTAGGTTTAGAAATAGGGTTAACTAGTTTAATGGTTAGAATTATAGATATGATTAGAGTTAGGGTTAGGAGTATTGTTAGAATTAGGATTAAAAATAGGGTTAAGATAGAATTAGAATTAGATTTCAAATTAATGTTAGAATAAGGGTAATGAAAAGGTAAATAATGTTCCCCTTAATCACACTTCAAAAATGTATCTTTATGTTAAGATTAAAATTAGAGTTTGGTTTAGAATTAAAATTAGGATTAGAATTAAGGTTATAATTATGGTTAAGATTAGACTTAGGCTAAGGCTTACAATTAGGAAGGGTTATGGTTAGAATTAGGGTTTCAATTATGTTTACAATAGAAGTAGGGTTAGAGTTAGAATTAAAATGAGGACTATTCTTGCACATTTTGGCAGGAACTTTGTTGCTCTGCATCACTTTAAGCGATAAATTGGGCCTTAGAATTTACTTAAATGTTCAATTTTCTCTATTTCTCATAACTAATGATTGCATACCTTATCCAAATTGGTTGTTGACTGCACATTAAGACACAATAGATTGAATATTGTAAATAACAACATTAGTCATTATTAGAGTGATCTCTACTTTTATTTGTTTTTACCTCTTGGAGTTTTTGCTTAAGTTTGTTTTTTGTTGATATAAGAAAAATAAATAAGGAGAGTCTAAAAATATGGAGCTAGCTTGATTCTACCCTCATTCATTTTCCCCTTAGATAAACTGATTTATAGTCTCATTGCATGATTTGTCCATCATATATGTCATTTATTGAAACTTTAAACTTAGTTTCAACTTTCTTTAATATTTTGGTTAAATATAAGGTTAGAGTATCAGTTTATCATCCTTCCAATAAATTGGAGGAACATAAATCTAGTTTTTCAACCAAACCCAATAGCTTGATTTGTGACACTACTTGTCTATTGACTATCATTAATGTATACCAAAATATAAAAATTGAAGATGCCTTCAATAGTCAGTATAAACCTACTATTTAAAACAAAAATCCTGCTATAAAACTATCTAAGGATTCCATATTTAAATGATGGTCATAATGGGCGCACCCCCTTGCAAGATTAATCACACTACAAGAAGATATAAAAATCACAAGGTTCCAAGCCTATTTGTCAACTTGGAATAAATCCAATTCCACATTGTATGCTAAGTTCCATCATAAGCTTCTCTGCAACATCATCCCTTAACCATGGACCTTCATCACAAACCTTATCTTACATAAAAGAATAATTAACCAAATGTAGGTTGAGGTTGTGCAAACTTTCTATTTCATGATGACCCCAGTTACATATGTCATAAACACAAGGTCATAAGTTTGTTGTAGACTATCAAAATCCAATTTGAAGTCATCAAACTTAGGAAAATATTCAAGAGAATAGGAATTCTATAGAGAAACTTTCTCATTACTCATTCTTAGAAGACAAAACCCTAACCTACTTTTGTTGTTTACATGTAGTTTCTTTAATCTCATCCTTATATTTCTTTAGACAATTATAACCCCAAGAGGCCATATTGATAGCACGACCATCATTTGGGGGGAAGTAGAGGAAATCCCAGGAAATAAAGTACTGTTTGAACATAATGTTAGTACTGTGATCTTTCAAGATAGAGAAGTCCTCAACATCTAGTTTAAGTTCCTCTGAATAAGATCCCTAACATTCATCCATTTTTCATTACAATTCCTTTCATCCAAGCTTGATTGAATTGAGTGATGGTAATAGTATTCTCATAGACAAGTGTTTGGTCTTGGTATCCATGACACTAGGGGGAATGGGGATGGGAAGTGGGTTGGAATTAAGAACAACAAGGATCGTAGAATCTTTAACCAAACCAAGAGAATCCACATGTTATAACTAAAATGAGGACTTTTTTTATGGCCTCGACTTAGCCTTTCTATTGTTTTACATGGCCCTTGCTTGAGCTCACTTCATCACATAATTTAGTGGCGAAGACAATGTATTTACACTGATGTTTCTGGGTAAAATTTAATGGGAAAATGAAGTTCAATCCTCATATTTCAAATATTTCTTGTGGTTGGGATGGCCAAAGGGGCATAAAGTTTTGTTTTAATGGTTTTCCAATTCAATATTTCGTTACCTATTATTTGGCATCAAGGCCACCATAGAATTTCCAAGAGTACATTGCATGTTGTAGGATGAACTTGAAGTTCCAATAGCCTCCAATAAGATTCTCATGTGCATGTTGAAGTACATTCCCAATCTCTTACCGTGCCACACACTTTAATACTTGGTTGGGCCCCAGCTTGAACAACAATCCATTGACCAACTGGAATGCCTTGCATTCCCATGCTAACCTTTAGTGGTTTCTTGCTTGTAATTCATGTATATTATATGAGGTTTGATTAATAATTGAAAGAAAATAGCAATCAACATTAATTAGAAAGAGGCAGCAATAAATATTGATAGAGGGAATCCATTCATATTTTTTCTCATCAAAAACTTGTTGAGTTTTGCTTGCAAAAACTTGGGATGAAAAAAATCTCACAAGTAGTTAAATTGTGTTACAATAATGTCCAATGAGACGGTAGAAGATTTGGGTTTGAAAAGGATAACACACCCTAATCCTTATAAGTTATCTCAACTTCAAAATGGTCAACAAATATTGATAAATGAACAATGCTTAGTTGATTTTTAGATTGCTTGGTATAAGGACAAAATTTATCTGAAAAAATACATATCTATAAATTTATAAGTACAGATGTTTAGTCTATAAATAAATACACATTGATTAAGGGTGGACTACATTATCTCTTCTTAAAAAAGTTTTTGACATGTTAGAATATGGGCCATATTCTATTGAATGGCTCTAAAATTTGAAACATAGTAGACTATCTTTATTTAAGTATTAATTTAAAGTTTTAAACCATGTTTCCAAAAAAAATTATGTAGACTAGATAGCTACTCAAAACATAAAGAATTTTCTATGCAGATTTTACTCATGAAGTAGATATTCTTATTGTTGCAGCAGGTGTGCCAAATTTGGTTTGTGGTCATTAGCTAAAACCTGGTGTAGTACTAGTTGATCTTGGCTTAAATGCAGTAGAGGTATGGCACCTTCTAACTTCCTTTTTCAAAAAAAGTTTGTAAGTAAAAGATGGTTAATATATAGCAAATTAAAACTATTGCTTCCACTTTTGCATGATCCTAGTGCTAAAAGAGAATACCAAAATTAGTCAGTCATGTTTCCTATGAAGAGGCTTCAAGAATAGCTTCAACAATTAATTGTCTACCATGTGGTCTTGGTCCAATAACTATTGCAATGCTTTTTCCCACTATTGTACAATCATCAAAATGGGCATATGGGTTCAATTGATATTTTTGATGTTTGATTTAGGCCTTTTGCAATAGACTTCACATTATAAGTTTTATTAGGCTTATAAATGAGTTATCTAAATTACTGAATGGAATAAAAAGATCATTTTCTATTGTAAGACATTTTTTGGAGACATTAGGAACCTATAAGAGGACTTGAAACTATATGCTTTCATTTTCATTTGTGTAGAAAACTGTAACATTTAAGCAAGTTGGTTATACATGACTCTACGTACAATGAAAGTTCTAAAGATCTTCGCTTTTGAAAAATGATGTTTTATCATATATGCTAAATGGTTAAGGAAATCTTTGAACTCATAAATATTTACATAATGTTGGCAACATGTAAATTGTGCTTTCTTCATGCCTAAGAGCACAACCAGAGCACGGGAATTTTGAAGTGAGCAAAATTCTTTTGTTATAAGAGTCATTTTCTAATGGAAGAAAAATTTGACTCTATCAATGATCAAATTCCTAAATTTAGGTGACAATTGCTTTATCTTGACCAATTGTTCCTAAAACATTGTAAACTAAACACATAAAACAAAACTATTTGCAAACTTTCTGGCAGGAACTTCGCTGCTCTTCAGCTCTTGTTTTTATTATTGAATCTTTTATTTCTTTCTTTTTCTATTATGTTATTTGTTTTCATTATATTGAATTTGATTTTTATTTGAATTTATTATTGTTATTTCAACATTTAGAGTTTTATTTTATGTTCATTTTTTTATTCTCTCTATTCTCAGTTCTACAATGTTTTCTCATTCTGAATCACAAAAGTTGATAAAAACAGTTATTCAATTAAATCTAAATTTTTCCTCTCATTTACTATTATAAATTGTAGACATGCATCTTTCATAAATAATATAATAAAAATAAAAATATTTATAAATTAATTGTATAAAATAATAAAATCTATATATTTAAAACTAATTTCTAATTCAAAAATATTTTTTGTTATCATTCTTTTATACATCTATTAAATGTTGTCATAATTATTCTTATTATATACTTTTTAAATAAATATAATTGTCATTTAAAGATGTCCTATCAACAATTTAATAGATTATAATTTTTTTTAAAAAATAGTTTCTATTATTTTAGTTGCATACCCACTCATTTATTTTCACATATTGAAATGGCTATTAAAATTAATTTTTGTCTTTATACTTTAACATTTAATATGTTTCTTTTATTTTAATTTAAAATTTATCTTTTTTTATTATTTAACTTGTTCTAATTATTATTCAATTAAAAATATATATGATAAAAATGAGACATTCTATTTTATTAAAAATATTATTTTCCGAATGTAATAAATTTCATTATACTAAAAAATAATATAAAATATTACAATAAAATTTATATTTCACATCATTCAAATTAATTTATAATACAAATAGGGCACATAAATATCTTAACTTTTACATAATTGACAGGACAATACGGAGGCAGAGAGTATGCAGGTAAAATACGGGCGCGAGAAAAAGGAGGCAAGCCACATCCATGGGCATCATGCTCATGCATCCATGCCCCGGGTGCATTCCTGGGGCTGGATAGACGTTGCCCTTTAAATGCATCCTACGGACTAATTTGGTCTAGAGGATTTCAAAATCAGACTACCACCATCATCGCTCTTATCATATATGTGTTCACGACCAAGTCTGAAAGGTATGACATAGAGATATATCATTTATTCAATACTTGAGTATCATTGCATCCCCCATATATATATATATATTTCGATGAGCGCATGAATACAAGCATGTACATATATATACATTGTATATATACACTGGTCTGTATAATAATACACAAATACACTAAACATATACTCAAATATTCCTGAACAAATTAAATAAGTTTCCATGTTGGCTTGCACAATATTTATGCATGAATTAAGTCCCTAAATATGTACATATACCCGTGTTTATACATCAATTGAGTATAAGAGGCTTTGGCCCTATATGTATGGCATTATACATCAATTGAGTATAAGAGGCTTCGACCCTATATGTATGGCATCAGGGAAATTCACCGCCAGCAATTCATCGTTGGAAAATTCACCGCCAACAATTCATCCCGGGAAAATTCACCGCCATGACAAATTCACCACAAGGAAAATTCACCACTAACGCATGAATTTTCTACGGCATTGAATTGCCGGTGGTGAATTTTCCTTGAGGTGAATTTATCATAATGGTGAATTTTCCCGCGGTGAATTGTTGGCAATGAATTTTCCGACAATAAATTACTGATGATATGTATTCAAAATAATCAATAAAACATGTCGTCGAAGTAGGCAAAATAATGCGCTTGGCACACAAAAGTCGTGTAGAACAAAGATGATGCAACAAAGAAAAAGAGACGAGTATATGAAGCAATGAGAAGGAGATCCAAGGTTCTACAGAAGGGGGGTTGTAGTCTTCTTGGGTTGCAGAGAGAGAGAGAAGAAGTTAGAAAAGACGATGGCGAGGAGAATAATGGAGATGACAATGCAAAGGATATAGATGAGTGTTACGTCCATGAAGCATTTTAAGCAGATAATTGGAAGCCTTACGGTCCTAGATCGATTGCTGAATGCTTTGGACAGAGGGTAGTATCAAAATCAACTCTGTGCGATTTAAACGACATGAGAGGTGGTCAGATATAAAATTGAAGTCTTTTTTTAAGCTAATTGATTCACATTTCATGTGATAAGCAGGCAGAAGCTTTCTTCACTGAGGTGGTTTTGATAAGCATATCGAAGAATCTTATATAATTTGCTACTGTTTGGATTGGATTCATTTTCCATATTTTAGATGATTAGCACAAGTGCTGGTTTGTAACGATAAACCAGCATTATTAATAAGTACGTTGATAAACCTATTTTTGTAACAAAAAGGCACCTCTTTTATTGTAGGGCCTTAATTAGCTCTTCACATTTTTTTTGAGCTCGTATATACTTAACTTGCTTTCAAGTATGGATGCATGCGGGTTAGAATGAATTTTTATTTTGTGTTGGGTTATATGAATAGCATGGAGGTTCATCCTCATATTATTCCTAGACACATGCTCCATCATAGTATCTAGGGTTTGAATTATGCATTACACTTGTTGAAATATCCCTAAGTTATATGCATACATTCTAACCATTCATGGTTGGTTACAATTAATTATGTAGGAAAAAAAGAAAGGAGAAATAATTTATTTCTTTATCAAGAAAGAAACCATGCTTCAAATTTGGAAGAAGAAAATGGGGTGCATTATTCATGACTGTAATCACTTTGATTTGTGTTCATGAAACATGAACAAAATTAGATTTTTATTTTTATTTTTTGAGAATAGAGTCACCACATCACAAAGTTGAGGAAATCCTTGAAGTATCACAAACCTCCAAGGAATAATTTTGATTATGAGTTACAACCATTAACAAAGTCTTCAATGTCTTCTCAACCCAACAACCTTTTTCATTCTTAGTGTCATTATGTTGGTGTAATTCAATGGGTTGCCAACTTAAACACATAATAACATGAAAATTTTGAACCTTTTATTGTTGAGGTGCTCAAAATATTCCTAATCACCCAAGACCTAACAATGATCCCCTTTTTAGGTCCCAAAACCATTGCTCCACTTCCTAGAATAGAATTCCACTCACAAGGCCAAGTTTTTTATCACATGAATGAAATCAACTCATCAACACACCATGGAGGGTTCAAGGACAACTCTTCAATAGTGAGTTATCTCTCATTTTTTCAAGTTCATATTAGACTCAGGAGGGTGTCGTAAGGGCATACCCTAATAAGTATTCAAATCAAATCAAATGGGCAACCAAAAATAACTGTACGACCAAACCCAATTACAATATTAACCCCAAATATTGTCACTAGGTCAAGGGGTAAGTGCATGGATCTGTGACACAATTTTGGCTCTTAAGATGCCACTTTTTTTTCTGAAATCAAGAAAATCTGATTTGCACGAGAAAATGAAGATAGTTACGCTCAAAATTTCAAGATGCAACAAGAACAAGAGTTGAAGTACTCCGAGTCTAGTTTCTAAGCTACTAATTCTTTTTTAAATTAATGAAGATTTAGGGTCTCAAAAAGGGGGGGAAAATAGGTCCTATTTTTATCAAAAAAAATAGCATAGCACTTGAGGGCTCCCCCCTTTTTGATTAACTTTTGTTTAGAATTTCAAAAATCCGAATAGTGAGAAATTAGCTAACACCATGTAGTTTATCCTCATTCTTTCAGATATTTTTTTAATGAATATAATATTTTATGAATTTTGAAAGTGGACACATGCTGAAAGTTAAAATTTGAGCGTGCTCGAAAATTGAAAAAATAAAATTAATCATGTGTAGAATGGAGTCTAGTTTTAAAAAATGTAATTTGTTTCACGTTTCAATGAATGAGTAAAAATCTATCCTAAAACTAGCACATGTAGGTTTTTGACCAAAAATGGAAGAATTTACAATAAAAGTTATGGATCAAAACCTTAACTAAATCAAAACAAATAAAGAATTATATATTTAGATAGATAAGAGAGAGGTCAACACCATCACATTTTTTTTATAAACTTGCATTGAAAGACATGCAAATGTGTCGGTGAGCACAGACAAAAATATGAGGAAATTTGGAAAATCCTGTCAATTCACTCATCCAAAGCATGTCATTTTATCTCTTTCACTCCAACCCTCTTTCTAAAACTCCCTCTCTTTCTCTCCCCCTTTGGTATTTTTGTCTCTCTCACTCCATCTCCCTCTCTTAGGTCATTATCTTTCTCTCTTTGTCTCTCTCTGTCAAGTCAAGTCTCTCCCTCCTACCCCCCCCTCTCTCTCTCTCTCTCTCTCTCTCTCTCTCTCTCTCTCTCTCTCTCTCTCTCTCTCTCTCTCTCTCTCTCTCTCTCTCTCTCTCTCTCTCTCTGGGTATCTCCTCCCACCTCTCTCTCTCTCACACTCCTCTCTCTCTCACTCCCTTTATCTCTCTCCCTCTCTCTCAGAGTCTCTCCCTCCCAGCCTCTCTCTCTCTCTCTCTCTCTCTCTCTCTCTCTCTCTCTCAATTATCTCCTCCTGCCCCTCCTCTCTCTCTCACTCCTTTATCTCTCTCCACTCTCTCCTCTCTCTCAAGTCTCTCCCTCCCAGCCTCTCTCTCTCTCTCTCTCAAGTATCTCCCTCCTACCCCCTCCCTCTCTCTCTTTTTCAAGTCTCCCCCTCCTAACCCTCTCTCCCTCTCAGTCACTCCCTCTATCTCTCTCACACTCCCTCCCTCTCTCACTCCCTCTCTCTCAAGTATCTCCCTCCCACCACCTCTCCCTCTCTCTCCCATGTCCCTCTCTCTCACACCCTTTATCTCTCTCCCACTCTCTCTCCCTCTCCCACTCTCTCTCCCTATCCCTCTCTCTCAGATCTCTCCCTCCCACCCCCTCTCCCTCCCTCTCTCTCTCTCTCAAGTCTCTCCCTCCTAGCCCCTATCCCTCTCGTAGGTCTCTCTCTATCTCTCACTCACTCCCTCTATCTCTCTCCCTCTCTCTCGGTAGCTCCCTCCCACCCCTCTCTCTCTCTATCTCTATCTCTATCTCTCTCTCCACTCCTCCATCTCTCTCCCATCCCTCTATCTCATGCACTCCCTCTGCTCCCACCCCTCTCCCTCTCTCAAGTCTCTCTCTCACTCCATGTATCTCTCTCCCATCCCTCGTCTCCCCTCCTCTCTCGACTCTCTCGGTCTCTTCCTCCACCCCTATCTCCCTTTCTCCATCTCTCTCTCTCTCTCTCTCTGGATCTCTCTCTCCTCTCTCGGTCTCTCTTATCTCTCCCGTCCTCTATCTCTCCTCTCTCCCCTATCTCAAGCCTCCTCTCCCTCCACCCCTCCCCGGCTCTCTCTCTCTCTCTCTCTCTCTCTCTCTCTCTCTCTCTGGGCATCTCTCTCTATCTCCCTCTCTCTTAGGTATCTCCCTCCCACCCCTCTCTCTCTCCCTCTATCTCTTTGGACGTCTCTCTCTTAGGTCTCTCATGTATCTCTCTCCCATCCCTTTATCTCCCACTCCCTCTCTCTCCTACTCTCTCAAGTCTCTCCCTCCCACCCCCTCTTTCCCACTTTGTCTCCATCTCCCTCTCTCTTAGGTATCTCCCTCCCACCCTCTCTCTTAGTTTTCTCTATCCCATCCCCTCCCTCTCTCTTAGCTTTCTCCATCCCACCCCCTCCATCTCTCTTAGGTATCTCCCTCCCACCCCTCCTTGGTATCACCCTCTCTCTCTCTCACTCCCTCCATCTCTCTCTCGGGCACTCCCTCTCCCTCCCACCCCCTCCCTCTCTCTCCCTCTCTCTTAGGTATCTCCCTCCCACCCTCTCCCTCTCTCTCAGAAATATCCCCCCCAACCCCCCCCTCTCTCTCTCTCACTCTCTTCATCTCTATCTTGAGCACTCCCCTTCCCTCCCACCCCCTCCCTCTCTCTCTCAGGTATCTCCCCCCTCTCTCTCTCTCTCAAGTATCTCCTCTCTATCTCTTTCTCTCACTCCCTCCATCTCTCTCTCAGGCACTCCCTCTCCCCCTCTCTCTTAGGTATCTCCCTCCACCCCTCCCTCTCTGTCTCTCAAATTATCTCCCCCACCCTCTCTCGGGGTTTAGGGTAGAGGGTGAAGGGTTTAAGGGTTTAGGGTTTAGGGTAGAGAGTTTAAGGGTTAAGGGTTAAGGGTTGAGGGTAGAGAGAGAGAGGGTTTAGGGTTTAGGGTTGAAGGTAGAATGTAGAGGGTTAAGGGTAGAGGGTAGACGGTTTAAGGGTTAAGGGTAGAGGGTTTAGGGTTTAGGGTTTAAGGGTAGAGGGTAGAGGGTAGATGGTTTAGGGTTTAAGGGTTGAGGGTTGAGGGATTATGGTAGTGAGTTTAGTTGGGTTTAAAAGTGTTTAAGGGTTGATGGTTTAGGGTTTAGGGTTGAGGGGTTAGCATAGAAAGTTTAGTTGGGTTTAAGGGTTAAGGCTAGAGGCTAGAGGCTAGAGAGAGAGAGGGTTGAGGGTTGAGGGTTTAAGGTTTGAGGGTTGAGGGTAGAGGGTAGAGGGTAGAGGGTAGTAGAGGGTAGAGGGTTTAGGAGTTTAGGGTTTAAGGGTTGAGGGATTAGGATTGTGAAGTTTAGTTGGGTTTAAAAGTTTAAGGGTTGATGGTTGAGGGTTTAAGGGTTGAGGGTTGATGGTTTAAGTTTAGGGTTGAGGGTTTAAGGGTTGAGGGTATAGGGTTGAGGGATTAGGAATAGAGAGTTTAGTTGGGTTTAAGGGTTAGGGTAGAGGTTGAGGGTAGAGAGAGAGAGAGATTCTTGAGTTTAGGGTTGAGGAGTAGAGTGTAGAGGAGTTAAGGAGTAGAGGGAAGCGATTTAAGGGTTAAGGGTAGAGGGTTTGGGAGGAGTAGAGGTTGAGGATTGAGGGGTTTAGGGACTAAGGGTTGAGGTTAAGGTTAGGTTGAGGAGTAGAGGGATTGAGGGTTGAGGGTTGAGGAGTAGAGGTTGAGGGTAGAGGGTTTAGGAGTTGAGGGTATAGGGTAGAGGGTTGAGGGTTGAGGGTTGAGGGTAGAGGGTAGAGGGTTTAGGGTTTAACGGTTGAGGGATTAAAGGTTGAGGTTTGAGGGATTAAAATGGTTTAATGGTAGAGGGTAGAGGATATTGGGACGAGGGTAGAGGGTAGAGGGTTTAAGGGTTTAGGGTTTAGGGTTGAAGTTTTAAGGGTTTAAGGGTTGAGGGTATAGGGTTGAGGGATTAGGGTAGAGAGTTTAGTTGGGCTTAAGGGCTTAGGGTTTAAGGGTCAAGGGTAGAGGGTTGAGGGTAGAGAGAGATAGGGTTGAGGGTAGAGTGTAGAGGGTTAAGGGTATAGGGTAGATTATTTAATGGTTTAGAGTTTAAGGGTTAAGGGTAGAGGGTTTATGGTTTAAGGTTTACGGTTTATGGTTTAAGGGTAGAGGGTTTAAGGGTTAAGGGTAGAGGGTTATTGGTTGAGTTTTATGGGTTGAGGGTTAAGGGTTTAAGGGTTGAGGGTTGAGGGTTGAGGGTAGAGGGTTGAGGGTAGAGGGTAGAGGGTAGAGGATAGAGGGTAGAGGGTTTAGGTTTTAAGGGTTGAGGGATTAAATGTTGAGGGTTGAGGGATTATGGTAGAGAGTTTAGTTGGGTTCAAAAGGGTTTAAGAGTTGAGGGTAGAGGGTAGAGGGTTTAAGGGTTGAGGGTTTATGGTTTAGGGTTGAGGGTTGGAGGGTTTAAGGGTTGAGGGTTTAGGGTTTAGGGTTTAGGGTTGAGGGTTGAGGATTTAAGGGTTTAAGGGTTGATGGTATAGAGTTGAGGGATTATGGTAGAGAGTTTAGTTGGGTTTAAGGACCATTTTGGGTTTAAGGGTTAAGGGTAGAGGGTTTAGTGTTTAGGGTTTATAGTTTACGATTTAAGGGTAGAGGGTTTAAGGGTTTAGGGTTTAAGGGTAGAGGGTTGAGGTTTGAGGGTTGAGGTTTGAGGGTTTTAGGGTTTGAGGGTTGAGGGTTGAGGGTAGAGGGTAGAGGGTTTAGGGTAGAGGGTAGAGGTTTTAGGGTTTAGGGTTGAGTGTAGAGGGTAGAGGGTAGAGGGTTTAGGGTTTAAGGGTTGAGGGTTGAGGGATTTAGGTAGAGATTTTAGTTGGGTTTAAGGGTTTAGGGGTTGAGGGTATAGGGTTGAAGGATTAGGGTTGAGGGTAGAGGGTAGAGGGTAGAGGGAATTGGGTTGAGGGTTGAGGGTAGAGGGTTTAAGGGTTTGTTTTAAAGGTTTACGGTTGAGGGTTTAGTTCTCCCATCCCTCTATCTCCCACTCCCTCTCTCAAGTCTTCCCCCCCACCCTAACTAAATAACTCTCTCTCCCTCTCAAGTCTCTCTCTCTCAGGTCTCACTCCCTCCCATGCTACCTAGACTAATCTATCTCACTCCAATCCCCTCTCTCACACTCCCTCTCTGTTAGATCTCACATACCTCCCACCCTACCTAGAAAAATATATTTCACTCCAACCCCCTCTCCCACACTCCCTCTCTATCTCCCCCTTTGGTCTTTTTGTATCTCTTAGGCCTTATCCCTCCCAACCCCTCTCTTGTTGTCATGTCTTTCCCCCCACCCTAACTGGATAACTCTCTATCCCTCTCAAGTCTCTCTCACTCGAGTCTCACTCCCTACCATGCTACCTAGACTAATCTCGCTCACTCCTATCCCCTCTCTCTATCTCAAGTCTCACTCCCTTCCTCTCTCTATATTTGGAAAATATTTCAAAGAAACACATTTGGTGAGCACCAAATTTGGCGAGCGCCAAATGTGTTTTTACCTTGAAATAGTAAAATAAGGGTTGACCCTATGATTCGGGCCCACATGCTTCTGCATTTGTATGGTTCAAAGCTTTATCTGACTCAAAAATGCATTTTTTATGCAGTTGACTCCCTATTGTACCAATCTATGCTTGATCCATCACCTTTTTTCCACCAATTTGCATGCTAGACAATATAGAAAAAGACATTTTGAAGTTTCTACATCATTTTACATTATCTCAATAATATATTCATTTTGGTAATATTGAAATGTTTGTATTTAGTATATTTGTTTGTTTTTGACAATATAAACTAAATTTATTTCATGATTTTATTAATCATAAAAATTGGACATAGAATTCAACATTGAATTAGATGGGAGTTGCATAAAAAAGTTCAATTTTTATGAGTTTAAAGAAAAAAAAATGAAAAACATGACATAATTTAGGTGAATTCATGTTTAAACCTATATAAATGACATCAACTTAACACAATTTTTCTTATGAATTCTATTTGCATTGCTTATAGTAGTCTATTTCCAACATGGCTAGTGGAATTCACTCTATTTCATTTTAGGTAGATGTTTATATTGAGTTTTTTTTGTTTTTTTTTGACAATTTATAGACTATTCATTTGACGATTTTATTAATCTTCATTGTTACACATAGAATTCAACATTAAATTAGATGGATGTTGCATGTAAAATTTTAATTTTTAGGAGCTTCAAGATAAAAAATGGAAAACATGACATAATAGATTCAAATTCATTATTAGCGATGGTTGTGGAAAAACTGTTATTTTCAACTAATTTGGAAAACCTAAGAGCTTTCATCAATGTTAATGCAAGTTTCCATTAATTATTTTGTGCCATAAAAATTTCACCTTCATCATGCGCTTAGACAAATTCAAGTGACATGACATAGTTGTTAATGCAAGTTTCCATTCATTCATACCATTTACCTTTCTAAGAAATAAAAAAGGGAAAATTTTGTGCAATTGAAAATTCTTATTATCTTTCTAAGTTACCTCATTTCCAAAGGAATAGTGAATAATTCCAAGATATAGTATCACAAACCCTTCTTTGAATTCATGTTCTGCATGGCTTGGTTGACAATCACAATGTGGTTTTGACAACAATAAGCACAAGATTTTGTAGTTTCCAAAGGTGGCAGCAACTTATACCCTAGGTTTGACACTTCTTTTTTCCTAAGCACTTTTCCACACTCCAAATACTCCCCTCAAACCCAAGTCTTAACATTGATCAACACTTACATGAAGAAATTTTTGTACAAATCCCTCAAAGTACTAGGTTTTACACAGTATAATTGCAAAAAGAAACAAACTATCCTCAATAACTCACACAAAATGATGATTTAGCAACCCTCCTTTTGTCAACACATGCATATATTCCTACAGAAAATTAGTACCAAGTTTCATATATTTTCACCAGACGCATCAAAAGTTATGGGTTTTTTGAAGCTCGCTATAAACCCTAGGTTGGGGACAACAATGTTTGATAAGATATGCAATGTTTGATAAGTCACATTAGTTATGCAATGTAAATTAATTCTTTGAGTTTTAAAGATATGCAATGCAATGTAATCAGTGATATCAATATGTTTCATAAAATGCTTGGTGTGTTTCATAAAATGAAATGTAATCAGCGGTATGGATATGTTTGAAAAAATGCATTACTTACTTTTCTTGCGGTATGGAGGTAGACACATGTATGAAAAATGTTGTAGCATAGACATGTTTGTAAAATGTGGTAGCATAGAATAAGGCAGTGAGTTGTTTGAAAGAATTCCTCAAAGAAATGTGGTCTCATGCTGATGTCCATCACCATGAGACCACATTTCTTGGATGCATTTTTCCAAACAGCTCACCACCTTCTTTCATAAAATGCTTTGGTAGACATGTATGAAAAATGATGTAGTGCATAAACATGTTTGATAAGATGCTTTGGTAGACATGTAAAAAAAATGTGGTTGCATAGAAAAAGGGAGTGAGTTGTTTGAAAAATGCCTCAAATAAATGTAGTCTTGCATGGTGATTTCCATCACCATGAGACCACATTTCTTGGAGGCATATTTCCAAACAACCCGTTTCCTTCTTTCATAAAATTCTTTGGTGTGTTCTATAAAATGCAATGTAATCAGCGAAATCAATATGTTTCATAAAATGCATTACTTACTTTTGTTCTATGTGTGTTTGTGAGCATGTAGCATTCAATGTCATGCCAAGGAAATGACCAAAGCCTCTAACACCAAAAGAACATGTAGTTAAAAATGCAAGGAGAAGAGAATAAAAAATACAAGCTCGTGAAGCAAAGGAATTGCAGCCCATATAGCAAGAAATTCCCATGCAATCTAAGAGAGATGTCCAATTGGTAGCACAAAGGGCACGAATGAAAAAATTTCATGGAAGGATACAATTGGATCCCAAAATTGGGGGCACATCATCAACCATAGGTGAAGTTCAATGCACATCTCTAGTTGAAGACACACCAGCAACAGCATGTAGTTTTCCAAGTACATCAGAAATCACATCTACAGTTGAAAACAAACCATCAACAACATTGGGTTTTGAAAGTACATCAACAAAAAAATATCTATTTGAAGGCACTCCACAAACGACATCTCAAGTTGGAGGTACAACATTTTTTACATGTCAATCTCAAGGTATGTCATCAATTGCACCTTTGATTGAAGGTACGCGATCTATCCCCGATGTTGTTGACATTCCTAATGTTGACACAAATTTACATTTGAGATCTCCTCCTAGAGTTTTGCATAGAAAACCTAAATTTTTTATTGATATTGATTCCAATGTTTTGAAATGGATGCCTAATAAGATTCTAAAACATTCATGTCAAATATATGCACAGAGGATATGGAGTTTATTTTTTGAGAAGCTAAGTGAGGGTGGAAGATGCCAACTATTTGTTGAAATGATGAGGCAACTCAAATTTAGGCCCACCATGAAGGCTCTTGGGCTAAGAGTTTCAAATGACTAAAGTGAAAATTCCATTGTAAAGAACTTGATGAGTGCATACGAGAGCGTGGATTCTACCTCACGCATGAAGGATAGTTGTGCCACACGACGTGTGATGACAACAACACTATTAAGCAGTCAAACAAGGAACAAGGTGAACCTTACAAAGACAAGTAATTCTTTGAAAATAAGTAGATCATCTCTAATGAGAGCCAAAGGAAGGCGTGAAAGAGTGGAGGATCCAAATAGCAATGAGTTATGGGCATTCTTGGGTAGAGTTCCACAGAAAGATAAAAGAATTGCTCAAGCCTTGAGATATTTAATAGTATATTATTGGAAGGATAACACAAGGACCTCTCCCAATCAAAGAGATTTTGTAAGAAGGATAATTGGTAATAAAATTTGTGAGCCACTTCCAAAGCATTATTTGGATACCACTCAAACCCAATTTTTTGTTGATTTTGTACATAAGCTTCCTGAAATTAAAATATTGCAAAGGTATTTTGAAATGCTAAAGCTAGTTTATGTCAAAATAAATCACACATGCACTACTTGTTGTCATAGAGTACATATTGAGTTTTCTAACCATTATGATGTTTATCAACATATATGTGTAGATATGCATACTAACAATGTTTTGCAGGAATGTAACATAAGGCCTCCACCTAAATCCTCAAGGAAATTATTATCTTCCATTTTATGTGAAAGAGTGGATGGTCAATTTTTTTACAAGAAGTCATGTTTGGATGGCACATGTGATCATTGTGGTGGCATGCAACATTTTCCAATTTTCCAACACATGGCTAGTACACACACAATTGGAGATGGAATTGTGGAATTTGGAAAATGCAAGACAATGGCCTATAGGCTAAAAGATGGGAAATAAGCAAAGAAGTGTGAATTGGTCAGTGATAAGATTCCAGTGTATCAATTTATGGGCATTTTCTGTGATCAAGTGGTCTATGAGTATGCAATCATACAAATAGAGCTCGGTGGTTGGACTCATAGTTCAAGTTATGCAAGGACACATTTCCACTTCATAGCATCGTTTCAGTTGTCGACTTCGTGGAGAACTACACACTACATCCATAGAACGAGGTGCAATCATAGTACTACAACTCCACGTAGGTTGCTATATTTGTGCATTTAGCATTCATTCATGCAAATGATAGTATAGAGGATAATAGGAAAGTGTTGAGGGAGTATCACTTTTACATCAGTGATGATCACACACATTCTACAGAGTTTGTGCAAGATTGCTTTCAAATGTTCTATGTCGATTTGGCTAGAAGGGGCATATCATTCAATCAACATATCATATGGTCAGATAATTATACATCGCAATTCAAGAACTCCAAAATTTTTTATTGGTTGAGCAGGTTGCATAGGATCAGTGGTGTTCCCCATATGTGGAACTGTTTAGAGGCCAGGCATGGAAAGGGTGAGCATGATGGAGTAGGTGCATGTATCAAAAGAGACTTAGCACGAGAAGAGTTAAAGTACAAATAAAATGTAAAGTTGACATATGCAAGATCAATTGTCGAGTGGTGCAATCATGCAATGGGTCCAGGTAGTGAAGGTAATTCTTTAGTTCATACATTTTTTCATTTAGTAGATGATACTAACATTGAAAAATATGAGGATTGTTGTACACTAACAAGATCGAGTGAGCTACACTCTTTTAGAAGCTCCAATGCAGGTACATGGAATATTCATATGTGGAAGATGGAATGCTTTTGTTTTGTATGTACACTTCAAGCATGGAATAATTGCGAGTCAACATAGTGGGTAGACGGATGGTCTATAAGAAGTCTAACCCCACTTGGCACTTATTAGCTCCCAGCGGCTCTACAAATCATGGAGATGCAATCATCCATTGACTTTGATCATGTATTGGACCTACTACAACCAGGTAATATATCTTACTTTCAGGTTTTATTTTGATGTTCATTAAACACATCTAACAAGATGAACATATCAATGCAAGGCATGTTTATATGGTGATTGCAGATGAAGACAATGAAGAGGGTACAAATTATTACTTGTGTAATTGTATCAAGGCCAAAAGAAATTGGAGGCCCCAGTTATATATGGAGAAAACATAGAATATCCTATAGGTTCAGTGGTTGTTACTGGAACTTGGCTTAGAAGGTACCCAATTAAGAATGTTGTAGTTTGGTTGTTTGAGGACTTTGACATGCATCGAAAGATTCTTCACTACTCAAACCTTGTCGTCGTAGCCAACATTCATTTGATCAAATATAAGGGTAGACCTATGAACAAGAACTTGTGGAAAGTGCGTGAGTCTAACCGCGAGGCAATACTTGACACAATAAAGAGTAGAGTAGACCCGGATGGTTCCATAGATTGATTTGTAAGTATGCACATTGAATGTGTAAAGTCATGTTATTGATCACTACTTTCTTTCAATCATGTAAGTTTGATTGTAGAAGGGTTTGCAAAATTGCATTATTGTCAATTTGTAAAATAATAATTATATGTTGCTCTCTATTGACTACCTTTAATTTCATATTCTCTATTGGTGTTTGATGTCATATTCATTTAAGACTGTCATTGATGTATTTGTGACTGTAGGTTATACTTAAGATTGTCAAATTAAGAAAAGAACATCGATTGTTGGTGCAAGTGTTCAGTAGTATGAGAAACATCAGTTGTTGGTGCATTTTCTGGTCTTCAATCTTCTCTTTCTTTTCCATTTCGTAGATTTCTCATATTCTTATATGCTACATGTTTTATGTTAATTATGTCAGTGATATATTTGAAATTTATACATAGGATCATCGAGAGATGAGAAAGTAGAGAAAGATGGGTCACATCACCATTCTAGGACCTTCAATCAGTCTACTTATAACATGCATGAAGGTGATAATAGATCTGGTCAAAAGGTGTATGTCTGACATTATTCAGTTATTGGTATTTTAATGATTTTTATGTGAGTCCGTGTCTGAAATTGTTAGGCTTTTGTAATTTTTTTGTGGACCAAATTCCAGTGAGAGTACACAACCACAAAGAGGCTACTACCCATGTGTTTCCAAGGGAATAGGGGATGTACATGTTTTGAAGCATTTTGAAATGCAAATAACTGGGCCACCTGAGGTGGATTGGAGAAAAGAAATTGTGCAACAACTCCTTTTGTTTCTTCTTGTACAATATATTTCATGATCTGGGTTGCAAATGGGAGGATTATTTCCTTGCATGTATTGCTACAAGTATTGAGAAATGGGAGGATTTTCAAGATGTTCTTCTATCACTATTGTAATTGTAGACACGTAAATTATACTGATTGATCTCGTGCACCTGATCCTGATTTCCTAACACCAATTCTGCCTAAATCATCTCTCTACTAACTATTTAATCGAATAATCTTTATTTGATTAAATTCATCATATTTCATCTTTTAATTAAATAAATCCACTTTATTTGATTAAATCACTATCTTCTATTAATTAAATAAATCATTTTGTTTAATTAATCCTATTGTTCCTCTTTTGATTAAATAAATCACTTTATTTGATTAAATCATATTTCATCTCCTATAAATTAAATAAACTAACCTTTATTTGATTTAAGTCTAAACATCATCCCTTTTAATTAAATAAATCAAACTTTATTTAATTAAATCTGATATTCATAGTCCTCTCATTTTGATTTAAATAAATCCAAAAATCTAAGTCAAAGTGTCAAATCAAACTAATCTCCATCTAAGTTAATAAAATCTTCATTAACACTAACTCTAATCCATCAAATCCTCTAGATTTTGCAACTTGCACAAGTAAATGAATTTAATTGATTTATAAATTCTTCTATTTCATTCAAAAGGGTATCAAGTTGGAATACTCTTCAAATTTGAAAACTCCCTCCC
This sequence comes from Sequoia sempervirens, assembly GCA_007258455.2. NCBI lineage: Eukaryota > Viridiplantae > Streptophyta > Pinopsida > Cupressales > Cupressaceae > Sequoia > Sequoia sempervirens. Next base: position 466,618,969 of record VDFB02000003.1, on the reverse strand, counting down.
AAAAGGACTTGTCCATCCAATAAGGCATTAAAGGCCTCTTACATGTCCTTTTTCTTGAGCCAAGTGGCATTAACTCTTCTTTCATCTCCCTCCAACATGTCACTTCTCCAATTTCAAAATCCACCTAATTGCATTTATTTGCACATTCATCAAAATGTGATCCATCCCTCTCCACTAGCATGTTGACAAGTAGCACAATGCCATTGGCTTATGTTTAGTCCCACATCCTTCGTGTTTCTCATTCCTCCATCCTTCTTTCCTATAAATGGAGAGCTCTCACATTGATTTTGAATCCACAATCATCCACAATTTGTAGCAAGGTCATTATTTACAGGTTTTTGAGAAAAGTTCATCCAGTTTCATCCAAGTTTCATAGTTTTCATCCACCATAGCTAGGTTATTGCAAATTTCATCAAGGAGCACCATTGTTCATCATCAAAGCTTGCAAGGAATTGGGAAAGGGCTATTTTCCACATCAAAATAGCACCAATTCCGCCATGGGATGAGGGGTTTGAGCATTTGAATAGGATTTAGATTTCTTCTACTTGGTTTCTTTACTTTATTTCTTATTCATTATGCTTCAAATGAATCTCATGGGGAATGTTAGTTTAGATGTGTATAATTGACTAACATTGTGTTGTTTGTTCATGTTTGTGCAGGTCTAGAACTACCGTTCACATTTTGGCGCTAGAAGGAGGGTGAATCTTGAAGAATTAACACATTTTTTGACCAAAATTCTGTTGTTTTTCAAAATTTTGTGTGTCTACAGGAAACAACAGCGCTGCAAAAGTCAAACAGCGGCACTATATAGCAACGTTGTCACTACATCAAAGGGTGATGCTTCTCTAATTTTCCTGAGGGTTAGATTCATCAAAAGTCAAAGAGCGACACTTTGTTAAATAGCGACACCATCACAGACTCTATTTTTCCACAAAGCGTCATTGGTTTCACTAGAGCACCGATGAACCTCTTCAAACTACGACACCTTTGCGGATTGCACTGCTAGGGTGGGGTAAAATTCAACCTTCAAGTTATTTTTAACATGTACATTTTGTCTTTGATCAATTTGAACTTTTCACCTGTTTTAGGTCTCTATTTTCTATGGATTAATTAGGTTTTTGTAGGTTGAAGTGATCGAGAGGAAAAGGAGAAAAGAAAGGAGAAAATTTCTTATGGCATCTTCTTTCTATTGTAACAAGTGTTTTTGAACACTTTGGGAACAATTATAATCCCATTCTTAAGGCTTTGTTCTCTTCAAGTTTTAGGACTCAATACATTTCATTTGGGTTTTAAAAAGAACAATCAAAGGGATTAAAAAGAACTTTAGGAACTTACTAGAGTTGGTTTTGGATCTAACAATTGAACAAGCAAACTTCACACTTCATCTGGGTGCTTAAAAAGAATACATTATTGCTTTTGAGGTTAACATGAACATTGATTTTTCGTGTCTTGTAATATTTTTTACAAAGTAATATCATTTAAAAGGCATATGCACTTCTCTCATGCTTCATGGCGATCTTGAGAATCAAAAGTCTTTTGGTGATATTAAGTTGTATAAAAGATTGCCTCCACACTTCAATTGGGCTCTTAAAATTGAACCAAGCTTGCTAGTGCGAGTTAGGTATATCGTGTGTGTTCTCTCTTTGTTCACACAAACAAAGATCGATCAAACTATGGATGTGCTTGCTCGCTTTTGTTTACCCTTAGAGGGGCCTACCTAAGACCAATTCAAAGGTGACTCCAACCAGTTTTTCACTCGGGCTGGTATACAAATGGATAAGACTAAACTATCAAGTCCTCAAGTCCTCATGGTATGTAGGCCTTAGCCATATAGTTTCTTTTAGAATGGGGTACTACTGTAAAAAGTATAAGATCCCCTAGTAGGATTGATTAAAGCCTTTAGTGGGTTGTTGGATGCTCACAAGGTGCCATGTCCCCGATCACCCTGACTAAGAACCAATTTGTTTAGAGGTCCAAATATTTTCTATTTGTTGGTGCAAGAAACGGTCATTCTGAAGTTGTCCCACATTCTTGCGGTTCTTGGTAGAGATGAGAAGTATGTCATGGGAGTTTCATGGGTACTAAAGTTTGGTTGACTCATAGAAGTGAGTACCATGGAGGGGAGCCAGTGTGGTCAAGCTTTTAATCATCCGCCAAGAATAAGCGTAGCTAGATTTATCCAAGTGGGAATTCAACAAATATTGTCTCTTTCTATCCTAGGGTTGTGCATCAATTTGGAATCAAAACAATTTGCTTGGGTCTAAAACATTGGAAAACAAACATTCAATAAAATCCTCAAAATTTCAACCCTTTAGGAGGAGCAAATACCTTTGAAAAAATCCAAGTGCTATTGCTTTCCCTAGGGATTCCATCCTTAGAGGTTTCTAAGTATTTGGATTTAAATCTCAATTTTCTCTTACTAAAGTCAACATTAGGGAACTATTGCCTTAATTTCCTTGATTTCCACATAATGGACCTTGTGGGATGAAAAGAAATTGGAACATTAGACATTTAGTTTGAAAAGATAAGCAAGAGAGTCTTTGCGGTAAAAGGAACTCATTAAGCAAAGATAAGAACAATTGAACCCCACACATGTGTTGTCTCAAATGATTTCCCGAAAGATCAAAATCTAAAAACCAAAGTCTCAAAGTCTTAGTCCAAGAGCTCTCAAGAAATGTTTGTTTATGCTTTACAAATTTAGAGAGAGATTGGTCTTCAACTTTTACAAATGTCCATCACAGAACAATCCTAATTTGTATTCATTTTACTATTGTCAAAATTCAAGAATTTTTCAAAGGTTTGAGTATCTCACATAGGAAGTATAGCATGTTCTTCAACACCTAGGTCTAGTAAACAAAAGTCTCTCTAAGTCTCTTAGGATCAAAATTAACATTCTCATCCATCCCTCAAACATCAATCAAAAGTCATCTCACAAACAACTCTTGGAAATCTTCAAAAAATAATTCATGCTAGGCTTTTGGAAAATACTTTAGATCAAATCCAAATCATATTTTTTTAGTAGGTGTGTGTAGATGAATCCTTCTTCACACATTTAGTCAAATTATCAATCCTTGTGAACAAGTCTATCCCTTGATAACATCCAACATCTTGGGGTTTATGAGTTCATTATCCAAAATCCAAAATCAAATCAAATCAAATCAAATCATAATCAAATCCAAATCCAAATCAAATCAAAGCCAAAGTCAAATCCAAATCAAATCAAACCAAATCAAATCAAAAATCAAAAATCCAAAAGGCCCAAAGTCTAGTATCTCCTTCAAGATTTCTTAAGAGTTCAATTATTCACACCATCCATCTTTCACTATCTCATCACCACCCCTTTGATCCTTAATCATCCTAGATTTTCTTTTTTGTGCCTAAAGTTTAGATCAATCTAAGGAGTTAGAGGTTCATCTCCCACATTCCTGAAAATTGATCCCTATTTTATGGTTCAAAATAGATCTCAACACAAGAAGAACATGGAAACCAACAAAGAAGCATCTACTTCAAGTGACTTGAGTCAAACCACACCCGAAATCAATCCCATTGGATCTAGCAATCCCCATCCTAATCTTCCTCTAATACCACAAGATCCTCAAGAGGAAGGTCAAGTGGAATACATCACCAATAATGTATTGGGGATGACTCAAGATAAAATCATTGAAATGGTCCAAAATCCTGAGACTCACAAGATTGTCAATGTCGTGATGAGACTCAATCCTTCACAATACATGCTAGAATTGGAAAAATAAGGGGATAAACTCCCTTCTAATTTTGACGTAAGCACTATTGTGGAGAAACCTCTTGGGATTATGCCACCAGTCTCATTCACACCTTCATTTCAAAGCATCATTCAATCCATCCCATAACCCACATCATCTCTTGCTCCAACTCAACCAATTGTCAACAAGGGAAGTTCATTACTACATGCCCTTCAAACACATCCCCTTGTGAACAACCAAGACTTGGACGCAAACACCATCTTGGGTCAATCTGTTCCTCAAAATCCAAAACACCCATACGTTCCTCTCATATTTCATGTCCCCAATGACCCATCCTCTTTCAACGCAACACCGGCATACCCTCTTAACACACAAGTTTCTCTCCCCATGACTTCACTAGGAGAGGGTGGATTATTTAGACAAGGGGGAATCTTTGATCCCTCATCATCATCATCATTTCCTCAAAGGAACACACCACCCATCTTCCCACCATTTCCACCTCTACCACTAACATCCACACCACTCCTCGGTCTAGGGAAACCCCCTTTATCAAACCTCAATCAAAAAAATCAAAGAAATCCTCCAATCGTAAATCAAACCATCATACTGAATCCTCTGGTCATTCCATCGATATCACAACAATAGGTGGCAACAATCCCAACAACAAAAGCAATCAACACATCATCTGGAATACCCCAAATACCTCAAAATGTGGTCTCCCAAGGGCCTATCATATTGATTGCACCATCCACCACACAAATCAATCCAACAACACCTCTCATTACAACATCCCACACAATTTCAAATGATCCACCACCACCTACAAGACCAAACACGGTGAACTAGTATAGCATCACATTGCAAGAAGCTCAACAAGCCTATCAAAAGGCACTTCAACAATTTCAAAATCAACAAGCTATATAAGCTGCAAATCTAGCCACCCAACAAGAACAAACACAACAAGCCACACAACAAGTGCAACAAGCTACTCAAGCACAAGCTCAAGAATTGCAACAACAACAAGCCGCACAAGCTGCACAAGCGCAATATCAAGCACAATAGCAAGCGGCTCAGCAGCAAGCATATTAGCAAGCCCTGCAACAGTACCAAGCACAACAAGAAGTAGCCCAATTACTAGCCCAACAAGAAGTTTTTTTGGCACAACATCAGCAAGACCAACAACAAGCATTGTTGGCACGACAACAAGACCAACAACAAGCATTGTTGGCACAATAGTAGTTGCAGGAATATCAACAAGCCTTGATCGCACAATAGAGCTTGCAACGAACTCTCACCAACATACCCAACACTCCACCCATCACCCAAATGATCAAACCACCTCAAAACATGTTCACTCCACCCCATGACCCACAAAATGACATGAAAACACAAATCAAATTGCTCTCGCAACAAGTGTTAGATCTCCAATCTGAGAAAACAACGAAAAAACTATGCAATTTGTGCCCCTATCCATTCGACAGGAGCCTTGCAATGGTACCATTCCCAAAAGAGTTTGAAATCCCAAATTTTGATAAATATCGTGGAAGGGGAAACCCTAAAGATCACATCAGGGAATTCCAAGTACATTGCATGGAAGTCACATATGATGACATATATCTAATGTGGCTATTCCCTCGAAGCTTGGCTCGACCAGCAATGGAATGGTTCTCTCGCCTTCCTCATGGAATCAAAAAGTTCCAAGAGATTGTAGACACATTCATAAAGAACTATGCATTCAACATTGGCATGGATGTTAGTCTAGAGGAACTATTTGCGCTCAAACAAGCTAAAGGTGAATCATTCACATCTTTCTTGCAACAATGGAGATCCAAGGCCAATAGGAGCAAGCGGGCCATGCCAGAGGAGCAACAAATTTGCACCATCATTGCCAATCTTGAGAAAACCTTGTCATTTAACCTAAAGATGCAATGCATCACCACATACAACCATTTGATCCCCAAGGTGCTCAACATCGAAAGAGCCCTTATTGCACAAGGGGGGACACCCACATACCAAGAATATCAAGACAAACGCCCTTCCACCAATTATAACAAAAAACCTCTCAAATGGGCGAAAAAAAAATGTCACTAATGATGGTGTGGTTGATGCCAAGGTCATAATCAGTGCTCCAAAAAAAAACAACCAATCATACCAACAATCAAAACAACACACAAGCCAATGCGGTATTTTAAGGAAAGCTAAGGTGCGGAAACAACTCTACTAACATCAAAACCTCAGGGAAGAATGCAAAGATACTTTTAAATTTTCAATTACAATCCAATTAAGATACACTTGAAAGCAATAAAAGAAATAGAGAAATAATCATACACAGATGAACACTAGATTTACGTGGGAAAACCCTTATGGGAGAAAAACCCACCACACCAAGAAAAACCCCTTTGTATTATAGTAATGAAATTACATACAGAGTACGGGCTTCACTCTCTCTGATGTCAATTTACAACAGCATTCACAATGATCAACCTTGCTACAGAACATTCAAGTTGCAATACATTCATAATTGAGTTCACACAAATCATACATCCAACTATTCATCCAACCATCGAACCGAACAACAATCTTCAATTCCAGAATATATTCATGTCATCACTGGTCTGTTGAACTTCCACACAGAACTGCCTCAACAGACTAACTTCCACCGGTTCCCATTTGGCTTCTCTGATTGGTCATAGACTCACCATGTAGGATAGTCATCACTCGGTCAAAGGTGTTCAAAACGTATTCACATGTTAATGAGACACTAACCATGTCTCCCCGATGCGACACGACTCAACCATCGATGTCACTAAGAGTCATTTCTATCAGCAAGAGGTTCCACTGAGCTCACAAGATTGCATCGACCTCAGCAATCTCATCGGCGAGACAATTGCTATTCACCAAGAGATCATACCGATATCCATCACATGTATCGCTATTCAGCAAGACCATCATTATTCGATGAGACAACATATTGATATTCAAAGGTTACATAGATATCAACTTTCCCTTCACTGAGACTATCGCTCTTCGGTGAGATATCATACCGAAGTTCCCAAGTCATTCTGAAATGTCCAACTGTCGGCAAGACTTACCGCTATGGCTAAGAGTTCTTACCAAAGTCTTCAAATCACCCCGAGATCAAATAGTCACCAGGATTCATACCGACAATAGACTACGCCACAACATCGGTGAGACCAACACCTGTCGCCAAGACTTCACACCGAAGCCTTTGTGTTACCGCGAAGACTCCAAGTGTATGACTATCAGCGAGACTTTCCATATCGATAAGACTTCATACTGAAGCATATGAGTTACTCTGATGACCACAAGTGTAACACCCTATCGACGAGATATACCATCTCGATAAGACTTCATACTGATGTATTTGAGTTACTCCGATGACACCAGTCACCATGAGTCTCTCCGACCATCACAAAAACTAAACTATAGGCCAGAGATCTCCCCAAGCGGTGAGAGATAGAAACTGTCACAGCAATCAACATGTCACAGTGATAGGCTCCATTTGGAAAGACATCAACAAGGTCTCAATGACCTGAACATTTCATAAGGTTTCACAGCTGCTAGTCAGCCAGACATAATGAAGGTCATACCGAATTTGCTCTTCCAGAGGTTTCAGCCTATGAGATTGAGGCACATATTTCCAACAGGTATCACAATAACCACCCAATAATCAAGTCAACAATCTGATTAATCAAGGGGGACCACCCCCACGAAACAAGTATCCCCCCAAACAGAAATACACATCCCTTGGGGAATCAATCAAATCTATCATGAGAAAACTAGTACAAGAGAATCTCATGAAAATCCCCACTTATGAGAATTATCAAGAGCCCCAAGTGAAACCACCATGGTACAATGAAAACCACCTTTGCGATTTTCATAAAATCAAAGGGCACACGACAGCCAGTTGCATGAGACTAAACAATCTGATCCAAGGCCTTATCGATGACAAAGTCATAGACGTTAAACAACTCGCAGGAAATCGGGACCTAAAGATATACACGAATCCAATTTTGGATCATAATAAAGGGAATAACCATGGAAAGATAAATTATGGCAATGTAAACCATGTTTACGATCATGTAGTCGCATCCCTAGATGAATGGGTCACTGTTGTTAACATCAAGGGAGCCAAAGGCGATTGTGGAGTCACCACACGTGGCAAAAAAGTTACCATTATTGGATCATCACAACCACCTAGGGCATCCACCTCAAATCCAAAATTTGTTCCCAATGGTTATAATGTCTTGGACCAGCTGAAAAGAAACCCCACTCAAATCTCCATCATGGAGTTACTAAAGGTCTCACCTGCACATAGAAGAATCCTAGAGGAAGCATTGGCTTCATCCACTATCTTTGTAGACCTTGATGTTGACCAGTTCCAAGCTATGGTCAGACACATCACCACCCCACATCTCCTCAAATTTTTTGATCAAGACCTCCCAACACAACCATCCCATAACCATGCACTCCATCTCGAGGTCTTGGTCCATAAAAACAAATTCAAAAGGGTCTTGGTGGATGGGGGTGTAGGTCTGAATATCTATTCTCTCAAGCTAATAAAGAATATGGGATTCTTCGAGGACTTCATTGAAAAAGGTAAATGTATTACAATCAGAGCATATGATGACCAGGAAAGAGTGTCTTAAGGCACTATTCAGCTCCCTATTCAAGTAGGGCCAGCCATCATGGAAACCACATGTTAGGTCCTTGACCTTGATTTACCTTATAATATTCTCCTGGGGCATCCATGGATCCATGGGATGCAAGTTGTCACATCCACCTTCCATCAATGTGTGAATTTTCCCTATCAAATCCAAGAGGTCATGATCCATGGTGATCCCAAGCCCTTTTATTACTGCAAAAATCTAGAAGCAAAGTACTACAAGATCCCCCGGGTCCCAAAGAATGATGAAGGTCCTTCAACCCCATATATAGAAGTAGCTACATTAGCCTCCACTTATGAGACAAAGACACTCGCCATTCCTAATATCTCTGAAATCAAAGTCATTATCCAAGACAATGGGTGTGGGGATTACAAAATGAAGAAAAGTGCTTTTGTAATAGGAGAGTTACCACAATATCCTAGGTCTACGGGTAGCCCCAACCAATTGAAACATCATCCCAAACCTTCAAAGCATACCCCTCTAGATTCAGACGTTGGGGAGACCTAAGTCAGGAAGTGGTAGATGAAAAAGACATATCAAGTTTTCTATACCAAGATAAAAGGCCCGTTCCTGATCTTCCCATGGATGATAGTAGCAAAGGACTGCAAATGATGCTTGGTATGGGCTATAACAAAAACAAGAAACTTGGATAGAATGACAATGGTCTTCTAGTACTGCTCATTCCTGAGAAGCGTATAAGAAATCCTAGCCTTGGATGTACCCCTCCAAAAGTAACCATACTTGGCAGAGGTTCCCCAATTAAAATAGTCAAAGCTCCCCCTTAGTTATCAACATCTGCTCTTCGGTTACTAGTATCCACAGGTTGAGTCATAGATAAGTTTACTTTTGACATAACTGATGTGTGTAGTAGTGATGATGAAGATCCCATAACCGACCTACCTAGGCTATTCAAAGATTCCTCCCTTATCATGATTAGTACCCTATCTTTCGAGTCAAACAACCAAACCCATGAGCTAAACTTAGTCTATCCCCAACTCATTAATTGCGACCAACGATGACCACCAGTTTTGGACACATTTGAAAATGATGAGGCGCTCTCGGAATTCATGGGATTGTGGGATAAAATACCATATGGAGATCACAAAGTTGGGTTCGACATTGAGCTGGACATTCATGCCTATTACAGGGAAACAATTGAATCCTTCAGTCATAAAAGTGAAAATTTGAGAATAATCTCTAGATCTTTGAGTGAAAACCACACTGTGGCACTCTTTGACCCGAAAATAGTAAAATTAAAGGATGCATCTAATGGTGAAAACCTCTCTGAGGCACCGGAGAATGAAGGATTCAATCTTCCCCTTAGTGCTATTCATCAGGAGAAGTTACTGGTCTTAGCAGAAAGGTACAATCCAGTCAACCTGGGAATAGAGGAAACACTGCATATCACATTCTATGCAGAATCACTCTTGACAGAAGAACAAGAACTCCTAGCTACGTTCCTAAGAAAGAGAAAGATAAACTTTGCATGGACCTATGCTGACATGCTTGGCCTTGATCCAGAAGTTGTGGTCCACAACCTAGCTGTATATCCTGAAGCAAAGCCAGTAAGAAAAAAGTTGAGAAAGATGCATCCCCAGATAACACTATTGGTCAAGATGGAATTACAAAAGCTCTTAGATGTTGGTTTCATACGATCGATTGATTATCCAGAGTGGGTCTCAAATCTTGTACCTATTTCAAAGCCCACTAGGGGCATCCACATCTGCACAGACTTCAGATATTTGAACAAAGCATGTCCTAAGGATGAATTTCCTCTCTCAAACATTGATATGATTGTGGATATGACAGCGGGACATGAAATGCTATCACTAATGGACAAATTCTCAGGGTACAATTAGATCATGATAGCCATTTGGATTGAAAAATGCAGGAGCCACCCATCAAAGGACCATGACACTAATATTTCATGACATGATTCAGAAAACTATGGAAGATTACGTGGATGACATATTTTCCAAGTCAAAGAAACATCGAGATCACATAGTAGCACTAGGCTCCATCTTTGACAGGCTAGAAAAGTACAAGGTCGGACTCAATCCAAAAAAGTGTGCCTTCAGGGTACAATCAGGAAAGTTACTAGGGTACATTGTATCTATGAGAGGAATTGAGATAGACCCCGCCAAGGTCAAGGAAATTCTTGAAATGGAGGCACCGAAAACATTGAAGAAGCTTAGGGGTTTGCAAGGAAGACTCCAATCCATCTGCCGATTCATAGAACAACTAGAAAACAAGGCTATCCCATTTTCTCATCTGCTCCACAAGGGGGTAGCATATAAGTGGGACAAGAAATGTGACCAGGCTTTCAAAAGATCAAGGAGTACTTGCTCACACCGGCAGTTCTCATGCCACCAATTCCAGGAAAGCCCTTGATCCTATATATATCGGCAACAACAACAGCCCTTGGCGCTCTCTTGGCTCAACATGATGAAAATGGGAAAGAGAGGGCTATTTACTATGTTAGTAGAACCATGGTGGGACATGAACTGAATTACACATCCATTGAGAAATATTTCTTAGCAGTCGTGTTCGCAGCACAAAAATTCAGGCACTATATGCTAGCACATTAGATAAAACTCATTGCAAAGATAGACCTTCTCAAGTATCTTCTTTCTAAAGAAACACTCACAGGTAAAATAGCTAAATGGGTTATGATCCTGATAGAAAATGACATTGAGTATGTAGAACAGAAGGCCATTAAAGGATAAACAAATGTAGATCAGCTGGTGGAAGTACCGATATACTCAAAGAACCCACTTATATCAGAGTTCCCCGATGATTCCATCTTTAACCTAAGCATGGCCGATCACTAGAAAATTTACTTTGATGGATCCTACACATAGCATGGGTCAGGGGCTAGAGTCTTCTTCATTACACCACAAGGATATTGCATACCTAAATCATACAAGTTGTCATTTCCTTGCACAAATAACATTACAGAATATGAGGCTCTTCTCATAGGACTCATAATTGTAGTACAATGGCAGATCATGGCACTCAAATTCTATGGAGATTTGTAGCTTATCATCAACCAGGTCAATGGCGAGTACCAAACGAAGGACAAAAAATTGATGACATACAAGAAACTGGTGGAAAGTCTCAAAGAGTCCTTCATTGATATCACATTTGAGCAGATACCAAGAGAAAATAATAGAGCAGCAGATACTATGGCAACAATTGGATCGCTACTAGATGTCCCACGCAACATCCCAAAGCAATAATTCCTTGTAGAGTAGCTTCTCATACTAGCATTTGAGGTACCAGAGTCTGAATTCGTGTGTGAAATCGTTGGTCCCGGTGATCCCTAGTATCATGATATATACACCTACTTGAGAATAAGAGTCCTCCCCACTGATATAACCCCAAACCTTAAAAGAACATTTGTCAAGAGGCCATCCCACTTTGTCATCTTAGGAGACACCCTATACCATAGGAGAATTGAAGGAACCCTTTTACGATGTCTAAATGTTGAGGAAGCTTTGACTAATTTAATCAAGGTAAACAATGACATTTGTGGTTCACATTCGAGTGGTATGACCTTGGCTAAGAAATTGTTGAGGACTGGGTACTATTGGCCTACAATGGAGAAGGAAGCTCACGACTATGTCTGAAGGTGTGTGCAATGTCAATAACATGGGGATCTCATCCATGCACCAGCTTAGGAGCTCCACCCAATCATTACACCTTGGCCCTTTTCACAATGGGGGATCGATCTCGTCAGTAAAATCACCCCCACCTCATCCAGTGGACATAAGTTCATTATCACCACCACGAAGTACTTCATGAAGTGGGTGGAAGCCATCCCCATGACCTATATCACAGGAAAGCATATATCCAAGTTCATCTTAAACTACCTAATTTTTCGCTATGGTGTGCCTCAAGCCATTATCTCAGATAACGAGACACCTTTCAAAAATTAGGATGTTCGAGACCTATGCCAAAAGTTCAAAATCCAACATCACTTTTCCACTTCATACTACCCTCAAGGAAACAGCCAAGCAGAAGCTACCAATAAGACCATCTTGAAAATTCTATAGAAAATAGTCAATGACATTTGGCGTGACTGGCACCTACAGTTGAATCCTGCCCTCTGGACCTACCGAACAAGTATTCGCACACCAACAGGTGCAACCCCATTCTCCCTAGTCTACGGATCAGAATCCATTCTCCCCATTGAGATTGAGCTCCCATCCCTGAGAATATCATTGCAAAATCTCATCACAAATGAAGAATATTAGGTATCACGATTGAACGAGTTGGAACTACTAGATGAGCAGCGCATGGATGCCTTAAACCATTTGCAAGTCTACCAGAACCATCTCAAGAGAAGCTACAACAAGAAGATTAGGATTCAAACCTTTCAAGTCAGAGAGCTCATGTTGAAAGATAATCAGAAGAACATACCAAATCCAGATAGCAAGGGAAAGTTTGAACCCAATTGGTTGGGACCCTTCATCATCACAACAAGCTACAAGTCAGGGGCATATCAGCTATCAACACCCAAAGGGGAACCTCTGCAAGAGCTCATGAATAACTCCCATCTCAAAAAAAATTATGCCTAATCTTCCAAGGTATAAATCCAAAAATACAAAAAAATCAGAAAAATAAAAAAATCCAAAAAGAATAGAAAAATGATTGAAAACAGTAAAGAAAAAAATCGTCCTCTAGTGAAAACCACTTCGGTGGCGCTTTGGGCAAGTACCTTGGTGAAAACCTGGCAAACAAGCACCTTGTGTAAATAAGAACTCTCCATCCACCATGATCCATGTGGCTTGTTCTGCAACATCCATCCATTGCACTTTCATATCTCCATCCATCACCTATCCACGTACGCATCATAGCTTGATCCCGTGTTTGTATCATGATCCCTCCTAGTACTACTCGGCCCATTCTTAAGGTCAGTTTTTCTTGCCTATATCGGAGTAATCTATTGCATCACATTGGGGGCATGTTCTTATACCTACATCGGATCGGCTTCATGTATATTCTTGAAGTCTCCCTTAAAATCAAAAAATCCCAAAAACATCATAAAATCAAAAAATCCCAAAAACATCAAAAAATCAAAAAATCTCAAAAAACATTCGTAAGATTAGAAAATTCAAAAACATTCAAAACATGTCAAAATAAAAAATAGGTCAAAAAATTCAGTTGGAAAAAGTCAAAAATAGAGTCATCTTGTCGAACTACGAATCTCTAAGCTTTGAACGTAGGCAGGGTTGATCTTTGATCATCCCCCGAGACACCTAGGTTAGTCCTTTAGGAGTCTGTCACAATAAATTAGCAATCCATTTGTTCAAATCTCATCAATAATCGAGTCTCTGTCAATCAAACTACGTGGTCTCTACATGTATAACGTAGGAAAGACTAATCTTTGATCAGCCCCCGAGGCCCCCAGGATAATTTTTTAGGTTAGTCTCTTGGTCAAAATCTCAGAAAACACCAAAACATTAGAAATTTTGAAAATCAAAACATTTGCAAAACATCTCGAAAATACCAAAAACGGCCTCAAAACATTTCAAAACATCAAAAACATCCAAATATTTGAAAAAATCCATCCATCCCATCTCGCAACCACCCGAAATAAACATCCGCTCATAATAAATCATCGTCATCCTCAACCTTTGGTAAAACAATCGAAAACAAGTCTAGTAGATTGAAAGAGAAAACTCAAGCATCAAGGTCTCAAGTCTAGGTCAATAGACAAACAAGTTGGTCAACTCTTAGTATTAATAGCCCATCATCCAGTCAATCCCAAATCAACTAATAACATCATGTCATAGGATGCATCCTTCCTACAATGGACATCAACATTAGGCATCACCGTAGTTTAGTCTTGGCTAGCGGTATGAAGAAAATTAGCTTGTTTGTTTACTTGATCTTTGTCTTTTGATTTATCTTATTGCGCTCATTCCAATGACCTCTCAATGATGTCCAAACAAAGGGATTTAGAGAGAAAGGAATGGGGCAATGATCATTATATTTTATCTGTTGTGCTTGTTGGATGTTCTTGTAATATAACCTTGGTCATGCATGCTTTGTTTGGTTTGTAGGGAGGGTGTTTTAGGTGTCTTGTTGACCACATAGGAAGACTTTCCTTTCTATGTTTTTGGTCTGAGATGTTTGAAATTTTTGAACTACATTCTAAATAGGGTTTTGTATGCCAGGTGTGAACAGGAGTACTCTTATCTAATCGTCGATTCAAAGTCCATCACACTAGGTGCAACACCATCCTGGTTTGTTATACCTTGATGCATTGTGCCTATGTGTGTTATAAAACATAAGGTAAGTAGCCCTTTTAAAATCCCAATTCCTGATAAGCAAATCATCATCATTGTCATCATCTCTAATAAAGTCTCGTAGATCATAGAGTTGTTGGATCTTCTGTTCATCGTCTCGCTTCTTCTTTCTTCTCTTTGTGCTAACATGGTACCATGATAGTTAATCAAAAACATCACTAATGCATCCATCCTACATCCACAAACCGTCAGCATGCTACATATCATCCATATCATATCATATAGGAAACATTGATCATCTCACATGCATTACATCTCATCATCATCATCATAATATAGATTGTTTATTCTAAGAATCTCATAAACCGTACATTTGCATCCATTGCATAATCATATAAACATCATCATATCATCCACATACGCATCATCATATCATCCATTGCATAATCATATAGGCATCATCAGGTCATCTATACATCATCATATCATACATGAAAAAGATACTAAAAAAGAAAAGAGCATGTCATACATCTCATGATCATAACATACATCATCATCCATTAGGGGCACAATATAGATCTGTTAGTCTAAGCATTTTAAAATCATTTGCATATCATAATATTTGCATCCATATCGTCCATACATCATCATCGTAAAAAGTGCATAAAAAAGATACAAAAAAATAAATATATCCATAAGCATCTGCATAATCATACATACATTGCATCACATAATATAGAGTCACATCACATATAGAACATCGCATAAATCCATCCATAATGCATAAATAGAATAGAACACATCATAACGAATCGATCATATCATATATATCAAAATAATGTAATTGTCATGGTACAAAATCAAGATCATGTATGTGTATCAATCAATGTATAAAATGCCCACGAGGCTATCAAAAATGGAACCCATGGATCTCAAAAAGAATCAAGTGTCACCGATCAAAAATGTGTGAGCTAGCCCTGGTGGCTACTCCCCTCACCAACCTACCTCTCTGGTTGGTCCTTGTTGTACCCTATCTATAGAGAAAACTTTAGCACCTAAGCCGCCGGAGGCACTGCCTATCGATAGTGTACCCTATAATACTTAGCCTCTCGTACAATGTCGCAGTACATCCGCACGGGGATTGTCCTGCCCTGTATTCTTTCTAATTGTTGACGCTTTCCAACCTCTTGTGCTAGTTGCAGCTCTATCATTTGTCGTTGTTGTCTCTCTTGATCCCGCTTTGTCGTGAGGGTCTGGTCCCTCTCTATCGTAAGTGTCTGTACTTGAGCCTGAAGTTACTGAATCAAGACATCTCTCTAATCGGGATGAGGTGGCAGAGGTGGTGGTGGTGACTAGTCCCTTAGTGGTGGTTGTTGGTCCCTCTGAGGTGGCTGCTGATCTCTGGGAGCATCTCTCTACTGGTGCCCATCTCCCTGATCCCTTTGGTTTGGCTGGTGTGGTTGGTGCGGAGGTGGTCCTCCTCCTCCAAGTGCTCCTGGATCCTGTCCTGCCCATCCCTGCCCTATTGTTTGGCCTCAGGGTCTCTGTCATGGAAGTACTATCCCTGGAACTGTCAATCAGATAGGAGGCCTGAACCAATCATCATAAGCCTATGTGGTCCCTGGATCTACCTATCCCTGATCATAGGCCCATGGCCTAGCTACTAGTTGCCGGAAGGAACCCACTGCATTTGTTGTTGGGATCGTCTGACCCCATGTAGTCTCTCTGGTAGACCAGGAAAAGATGGCCATGTACTGATCATCTAGCATGTCTTAGACATCCCCAAACTGTCTCGCTACCCTATCTAGTAGGTAGCACTGGATCATCGTATGCTCACGTCTCTGCATGAGTCAATCCTGCCTGGCATAAAATAGTTGTTGTACATCATCATACCAGGCCAACATCTGTAGCCAAGGTCTCCAAGTAAATGTTGTCATCTCATCCAAGACCCTCCACCCGTGGGGTAGGCCAGGCTGTCTTGTGTGAGTAAATGTGAAGCCACCCCTATACCTCCAAACTGCTAGGTCATCAGGCTTGACGTCGACCACTGTAACTTTTGTTCAAATCACAGCTATGTGCTCCCATGTCTAGATATGTAAAAGTGTGACCCCGACACCAATGGCTCTGCTTTCACAATACACAAACTCGTGCAAATCATGATATAGTGAGGCCAGCATCACTGGTCCCCAAGCAAAGCAACACCACCTAAATAGTATTAGCTCCCAAGCCAAACCCCATCCCGAAGAAAAATATCGGCCCCGTCAATCTCAAGCTACAAGTCTTGATATGATAGCAGCCACAATCAGTTGAAAAGTCGACACCCGACCTCTATAGTACTCGAGATCAATCTGACCCTTAGTGAAAACAATCTCATTTGTCCCCATGATATCATAGCATGCATTAGTGTCGGCGTCCATGTCATATATCACTCTCTCGCCATGAATGGGAAATTGCAAAATACGCTAGACGTCTCCAATGTGATAGTTGCCTTGTCGATAGAAGATGAAAGGATGATGTCCCACTACGCCATTGCTCAACTAGTGCAGTCATCATCGCCAAATGGATCCTAATGGTAGGCGCATAAGCAACGTACTAGAGACCGATCGCGCCAAGGTGCTCTTGTAGCAACTCATGTAATCCGCTCAATTTGCTAAGCACTAAGGATCAGTTCTCATGTGAATGCACGGGCTCTCTATCCTCCTGCACCAATAAAGCCATAGCATCAGGTTTCGTAAAAAGACTGGTCCCCGTTCAAAGTTTTCATCACTGAAACAACAAAGGTGTCACTACTCACAAAGGCATTGTTTGAAAACTCCAAACTATGATGCTAGGACCCCCCAAACTACAAACTAAGTTGTGACGTCGTTGTTTGACCGCGGCATGTTTGACCCAGAAACCCTAAAAACCTAACTCAAGTGCGGCGTAACCATTTGCAATGGCGTCACCCTTTGGAGTTTGAACCCTAAATGCTAAACTATGACGCAGCATCGCAAGTCACAATAGTGGCACTCTTTGAAGCCTAGCGTCATCAATTCTGCACTTCTAGTGTCGCTATATAGCAATGCTAGACTTTGTGACTCTTCAAACCGTAATAAATGCACACAAAAATTGAAATTAAAGGTCAGATTAGGATCACATACCACTGGTCCTGCACATGGAGGTCTCTGGTAGACTCGAACTCGCTCAGAAATGTGTCTGGGAAGCACTCTTTGTGCCATTCTGCAGGAGGGTTAGAGCTCAAAACGATGAAAATTCTTAAGGTTGAGTGTGCAAATGAATTGAAAGTGACCCCTCGAAGGTTATTTAAGCATGAAAATTAGGGTTTTTTGCCCCGTTTTAGCCGTCAAACTAGGGTTTTGTGCCCCCGACCCCATTTTTGCCTAGTTGAAGCTCGTTTTGCATCTTTTTTACGTGTTTCGGCACATTTTTTGACATCTTGGAGCCTTTTTGGACCCGTCGGGCGGCTTGTCCTCTTTTTTCGCAAGATCACCCAAAAATAAAAATTTTCATCTGATCTCTTGAGGGGGCAGTATACTAGCATAATTCTTTCGCTGGGGCAACAGTGGGGCATCCAAAAAATTTAAAAAAATTGAATTTTGATATCGGCAAGGTTATTCTTTGAACCAACGCAGCAGGTACATTGCTTCAAAGAGGGGAAAAATGTAGACACGTAAATTATATTGATTGATCTCATGCACCTGATCCTGATTTACTAACACCAATTCTGCCTAAATCATCTCTCTACTAACTATTTAATCAAATAATCTTTATTTGATTAAATTCATCATATTTCATCTTTTAATTAAATAAATCCACTTTATTTGATTAAATCACTATCTTCTATTACTTTAAAAAAATATTTTGTTTATTTAATCTTTATGTTCCTCTTTTGATTAAATAAATCACTTTATTTGATTAAATCATATTTCATCTCCTATAAATTAAATAAACTAACCTTTATTTGATTTAAGTCTAAACATCATCCCTTTTAATTAAATAAATCAAACTTTATTTAATTAAATATGATATTCATATTCCTCTCATTTTGATTTAAATAAATCCAAAAATCTAAGTCAAAGTGTCAAATCAAACTAATCTCCATCTAAGTTAATAAAACCTTCATTAACACTAACTCTAATCCATCAAATCCTCTAGATTTTGCAACTTGCACAAGTAAATCAATTTAATTAATTTATAAATTCTTCTATTTCATTCAAAAGGGTATCAAGTTGGAATATTCTTCAAATTTGAAAACTCCCTCCCAAAAGGACTTTTCCATCCAACAAGGCATTAAAGGCCTCTTACATGTCCTTTTTCTTGAGCCAAGTGGCATTAACTCTTCTTTCATCTCCCTCCAACATGTCACTTCTCTAATTTCAAAATCCACCTAATTGCATTTATTTGCACATTCATCAAAATGTGTTCCATCCCTCTCCACTAGCATGTTAACAAGTGGCACAATGTCATTGGCTTATGTTTAGTCCCACATCCTTCATGTTTCTCATTCCTGCATCCTTCTTTCCTATAAATGGAGAGCTCTCACATTGATTTTGGATCCAAAATCATCCACAATTTTAAGCAAAGTCATTATTTATAGGTTTTTGAGCAAAGTTCATCCATGTTCATCCAAGTTTCATAGTTTTCATCCACCATAGCTAGGTTATTGCAAATTTCATCAAGGAGCACCATTGTTCATCATCAAAGCTTGCAAGGAATTGGGAAAGGGCTATTTTCCACATCAAAATAGCACCAATTCCCCCATGGAATGAGGGGTTTGAGCATTTGAATAGGATTTAGATTGCTTCTACTTGGTTTATTTACTTTATTTCTTGTTCATTATGCTTCAAATTAATCTCATGGGGAATGTTAGTTTAGATGTGTATAATTGACTAACATTGTGTTGTTTGTTCATGTTTGTGCAGGTCTATAACTACCATTCACAATAATATTTATTATTGATAGTGTATTTTTTGATATACAAAAATTATGAGAAATTTATACATGCAAATGTGTATATTCCTTAATATATGCCTCAATTAAATGTGTATATTACATTTAAAGTTAGTTGTAATGGTTTATGATTTACATTTAAAGTTGTCTTGAAGGAAAAGCATGTGGATTTATGACAAAATTTGAAACAATGTCTTTTATTGTACAAAGGCATATTTTCTTGCTCTTCCATAAACCCTAGAACTCCTTCCATCATCATTATTTGACATTAAATCAAGTGATCAACCCTTTCTCGTTTAGTATGCTTCAACTTGAGGCTAAAGTTTGCATCAGAAGGCTGTGAACTCACCTTTCCAATTAATATGTCCCCACTATATATAAGTCTAAACCAATAAAAGGAAATCCATCATTGTCAAGATTATCTAGTACTCTAAGGTTTTCAGTCACCTTTCAAGGGCTTCATTGAAAATCAATGCACAAGACATCTTAGTACACCTTTCCACCATTGACAACCTAGCCTAGAGGGCATTGAAGGAAGGAAAAACACACCAACAAGAGCAGAATAGCATGAACAGTGGGGGAAACAATGTTTCAATACCCTCCAACACCTTTGACAACTCCCAAACATTCTTCAACCAACCAATCTATCCAAATAGTCACTTGGAATTTGGTGCTCTTTTCAACTTTGGCAACATAGTCACATGGCCAATAGCACAAAAAAAGGATGGAACAACATGAGCACATACCTTGGGTTGTCTCAGGTTAAATTAAAAACATATCATGATGATTCTCAATCCTTTTTGGACTTAGACTTCTATGATACAGCATTCCTAGGAACAAATCAGCATTATGGTTTATTGACACAATGCATAAATGATGCATTATTACTAATCCAAAATCAAAAATCAAAGATGAAACTTAATCCATTTTCACTCGTGCACGTGAATATCATGAAAATAAGCCCCATGAAATAATTAAAACGCCTTTTCAAAAAAAAATTCATAAAATAAAAGACCTTTGACTTAATTACTTTATGGTTGTTCTCTAAGTATTGTCTTTTCATCTGTGTATAATTTGATGATCCTTTGCTTACTTTATGGTGGTTGTCTATTTATTGTCATTAAAAGTGAAGTTGAAACAACAAACTTCAAACAAGAAAACTTAAGTGATGGAAAAGTTAACTTATGGTGGTTGTCTATTTATTGCCTTTTATTGCTCTCCATGGGAATGTGTTTGTTAAAGTGAAGTTGAAACAACAAACTTAAGTGATGGAAAAGTGGTAGTCATTAAAAGTGTGTTTTTGCAATTAGAGTCAAAAGGTCAATGGAAAGGACTTCTAAGTGAATGTTTCCAAGACACTTCATTTGAAGCAAGGAGATTTCTGAATTTTCCAAGGATTTACATATGTGGTAATAAATATTTTTTTAGTAATTTTTAGCTTATTTAGGTGAGGCACTGGTTTTCGCTCCGAGCTACGTTCAACCAATAGAATCCCTTATGAGTCCAAAGTGCAAAATGGCTGCAATATTCGACAAGATGTTACTCGGACACCATGATGCTTAGAAACTTCTCTTATGAGCTTATGCGATCATGTTGCGCCCTTCTACAATAACCTATCTCAATTTTCGCTAACTTGAAGGCATTTTCTCGTGGTCGCGACTTTTCACTTGAGGAAAAAGTTGTCAAATGCAAGTAGTGTAAAGTTGCAAATTGGTGCAACTTTCATTCTACAACTCGTGTGACCAAATGAACTGTTCCAACGCATCTGAGTGGGTAGGTTTACTCTAGGAATAGTCCTCTTTCACACCCAAACACATTGAATTGCTCCAAGCTACGTTCAACTGGTTGAATCCCTTAAGAGTCCAAAGTGCAAAATGTCTGCAATCTTTGATGGACTGTTACTCACATCGTGACACTTAGAAACTTTTGATCTGAGCTTATGATATCATGTTGGGCCCCTCTACAATAACCTCTCTCAATTTTCACTATCTTGGAGGCATTTTCTCTTGGTGGTGACTTTTCACTTGACGAAAAAGTTATCAAATGCAAGTAGTGTAAAGTTGCAAAGTGGTGCAACTTTCCCTCTGCAACTTGTGTGACCAAATGAACTATTCAAAAATATTTGAGTGGGTAGTTTTATGCTAGGCATGGTCCTCTTTCACACCCAAACACACTGAATCACTCCAAGCTACATTCAACCGGCTGAATCCCTTAAGAGTTTAAAGTGTATAATGGATGCAATCTTCGATGGGTTGTTACTCAGACACTGTGATGCTTAGAAACTTCTCATCTGAGCCTATGGGATCATGTTTGGCCTCTCTACAATAACCTCTCTCGGTTTTCTCTAAATCGGGGGCATTTTCCCATTGTGGTGACTTTTCACTTGGAAAAAAATTGTCAAATGCAAGTAGTGTAAAGTTGCAAAGTGGTGCAACATTCATTCTACAACTCTTGTGAAAAAATGAACTATTCCAACACATCTGAGTAGGTATCTTTATGCTATCTATAGTCCTCTTTCACACCCAAACATGTTGAATCGCTCTGAGCTACGTTCAACCAGCAGTATGCCTTATGAGTCTAAAGTGCAAAATCGCTGCAATCTTCGATGGGGTATTACTCGAACA
The DNA here is from genome assembly GCA_007258455.2 of Sequoia sempervirens. Taxonomy (NCBI): domain Eukaryota; kingdom Viridiplantae; phylum Streptophyta; class Pinopsida; order Cupressales; family Cupressaceae; genus Sequoia; species Sequoia sempervirens. Next base: position 466,596,731 of record VDFB02000003.1, on the reverse strand, counting down.
CCATGACACTTAGAAACTTCTCATCTGAGTCTATTAGATCACATTGGACCCCTTTACAATAAATCTCTCAGTTTTCACTAACTCAAAGGCATTTTTCTGTCATGGCAACTTTTCACTTGGAAAAAAAGTTGTGAAATGCAAGTAGTGTAAAGTTGCAAAGTTGTACAACTTTCGTTCTGCAACTCGTGTGACCAAATGAACTATTCCAATGCATCCAAGTGGGTATGTTTATGCTATGCATGGTCCTCTTTTTCACCCAAACATGTCAAATCACTCCTAGCTGCGTTCAACTGGTTGAATTTCTTTAAGAGTTCAAAGTATAAAATGACTACAATCTTCAACGAGTTGTTACTCATACACTGTGACACTTAGAAACTTCTTTTCTAATCCTATTTGATCATGTTGGTCCCCTCTACAATAACCTCTCTCAGTTTTTTCTATCTTGGAGGTGTTTTCCCGTGGTGGTGACTTTTCACTTGGGGAAAAAGTTGTCAAATGTAAGTAGTGTAAAGTTGCAAAGTGGTGCAAATTGTGTTCTGCAACTCGTGTGACCAAATGAACTGTTCCAATGCATTTGGGTGGGTAAATTTATGTTAGGCATGGTCCTCTTTGGCATCCAAATACGTCGAATCGCACTGAGCTATGTTCAACCGGCTAAATCTCTTAAGAGTCCAAAGTGAAAAATGGCTGCAATCTCAACGGGTTGTTACTCAGACACCATGACACTTAGAAGAAAAAAATTTGAGCCTATGGGATCATGTTGGGACCCTCTAAAATGACCTCTCTTGGTTTTCACTAACTCAGAGGCGTTTTCCCGTGGTGGTGACTTTTCACTTGGGGAAAAAGTTGTCAAATGCAAGTAATGTAAAGTTGCAAAGTGGTGCAACTTTCGTTCTGCAACTATTGCGACCAAAAAAAATATTTCAACGCATTTGATTGGGTACATTTACGTTAGACATGGACTTTTTTTGCACCCAAACATGTTGAATCGCTCTAAGCTACGTTCAACTAGCAGTATCCCTTATGAGTCCAAAGTGCAAAATGACTGCAATCTTCGACAGGGTGTTACTCGAACACCATGATGCTTAGAAACTTTTTTTCTAAGCCTATGGGATCATGTTGGGCCCCTCTACAGTAACATCTCTCTCTTTTCACTAATTCAAAGGCATTTTCACGTGGTGGCGACTTTTCACTTGGGGAAAAAGTTATCAAATGCAAGTAGTGCAAAGTTGCAAAGTGGTGCAACTTTCGTTCTACAACTCGTGTGACCAAACGAACTATTCCAACGCATCCGAGTGGGTACGTTTACACTAGGCATGGTCCTCTTTCGCACCCAAACACACCGAATCACTTCGAGCTACGTTCAACCGGCAGAATCCGTTAAGAGTTCAAAGTGCAAAATGGTTGCAATCCTCGACGGGCTATTACTTGGACACCGTGATGCTTAGAAACTTCTCATCTGAGCCTATGTGATCGCGTTGGGCCCCTCTACAATAACCTCTCTCATTTTTTTCTATCTCAAAGGCCTTTTCCCGTGGTGGTGACTTCTCACTTGTGGAAAAAGTTGTCAAATGCAAGTAGTGTAAAGTTGCAAAGTGGTGCAACTTTTATTCTACAACTCGTATGACCAAATGAATTGTTCCAACATGTCCGGGTGGGTATTTTTACACTATGAATGGTTATATTTTGCACCCAAACACACCAAATCACTCTAAGCTGTGTTCAACCAACAAAATCCCTTTTGAGTCTAAAGTGCAAAATAGCTTCAATCTTCAACGGATGTTACTCGGACACCGTGATGCTTAGAAAATTCTTGTTTGATCCTATATGATTGCGTTGGGCCCCTCTACAATAAACTCTCTCAGTTTTTGCTAACTCGGAGGCGTTTTCCCGTGGTGGCGACTTTTTGCTTGGGGAAAAAATTGTCAAATGCAAGTAGTGCAAGGTTGCAAAGTGGTGCAACTTTCATTCTACAACTCATGTGACCAAATGAGTTGTTCCAAAATGTCTAGGTGGGTAGGTTTATGCTAGGAATGGTCCTCTTTCACACACAAACATTCCAAATCGCTCTAAGCTACGTTCAACCAGTTGAATCCCTTAAGAGTCCAAATAGCAAAATGGTTGCAATCTTCAACAAGTTGTTACTCGGACACCGTGATTCTTAGAAACTTTTCATCTAAACATATGGGATTGTATTGGGCCCCTCTATAATAACCTCTCTCAATTTTCACTAATTCAGAGGATTTTTTTTCTGTGGTGGTGACTTTTCACTTGGGGTAAAAATTGTCAAATGCAAGTAGTGCAAAGTTGCAAAGTGGTGCAACTTTTGTTCTGCAACTCGTGTGACCAAAAAAACTGCTCCAATGCATCTGGGTGGGTACTTTTATGTTAGGAATGGTCCTCTTTCACACCCAAGCACGTTGAATCACTTTGAGCTACGTTCAATTGAAAAAATCCCTTAAGAGTCCAAAGTGCAAAATGGTTGCAATCTTTGGCGGTTTGTTACTCGAACACCATGACGCTTAGAAACTTCTTGTCTAAGCCTATGGGATCACGTTGGGACCCTCTACAATAACCTCTCTTTTTTTTCACTATCTCGAAGGTATTTTCCTAGGGTGGAAACTTTTCACTTGGGAAAAAAGATGTCAAATGCAAGTAGTGTAAAGTTACAAAGTTGTGCAACTTTCGTTCTGCAACTCGTGTGACCAAACAAACTATTCCAACGTGTCTGAGTGGGTACGTTTACAATAAGCATGGTACTCTTTCGCACCCAAACACGCCGAATCACTCTGAGCTACGTTCAACCGACAAAATCCCTTATGAGTCCAAAGTGCAAAATGACTAAAATATTTGACATATGTTATTCAGACACCGTGATGCTTAGAAACTTCTTGTATGAGCCTATGGGATCACATTGGGCCCCTCTACAATAACCTCTCTCAAATTTTCTAACTCAGAGGAATTTTCCCTTGGTGGCGACTTTTCGCTTGGAGAAAAAGTTGTCAAATGCAAGTAGTGAAAAGTTGCAAAGTGGTGCAACTTTTGTTTTGCAACTCATGTGACCAAACGAACTATTCCAACGCATCTGGGTGGGTACATTTATGCTAGGAATGGTCATCTTTCGCACCCAAACATGTCGAATCACTCTAAGCTACGTTCAACCGACTGAATACCTTAAGATTCCAAAGTGCAAAATGGTTGCAATCTTCGACAAGTTGTTACTCGAGCATCGTGACACTTAGAAAATTATCATCTAAGCCTATGGGATTGCATTGGGTCCCTCTACAATTCTCTCATTTTTTGCTATCTCGGAGGCGTTTTCCCGTGGTGGCAACATTTCGCTTGGAGAAAAAGTTGTCAAATGCAAGTAGTGAAAAGTTGCAAAGTGGTGCAACTTTCGTTTTGCAACTCATGTGACCAAAAAAACTCTTCCAACACATCCGGGTGGGTACATTTACGCTAGGTATGGTCCTCTTTCGCACCTAAACATGTTGAATCACTCTGAGCTACATTCAACTGGTTGAATCACTTAAGAGTCTAAAGTGCAAAATGGATGCAATCTTTGACGGGTTGTTACTCGTACATCGTGACACTTAGAAACTTCTCGTCTGAGCCTATGGGATCATGTTGGGCCCCTCTACAATAACCTTTCTTAGTTTTTGTTATTTCAGAGGCGTCTTCGCGTGGTGGTGACATTTTTCTTGGGAAAAAAGTTGTCAAATACAAGTAGTGAAAAGTTACAAAGTGGTGCAACTTTATGTTCTACAACTCATGTGACCAAAAAAACTATTTCAATGTGTCTGATTGGGTATGTTTACGCTAGGAATGGTCCTCTTTCACACCCAAATACGCTGAATTTCTTTGAGCTACTTTCAACCGGCCGAATCCCTTAAGAGTCTGAAATGTAGTTGTTGTCACCGAATAGTGCACCCTTGCTAAGATGCAAAACTCAACCTACTAGTGAAACATTGGATCCAAATATTCAATATCCATGATGTATGGTTTTTCGTGTTGTAGAGTTATAAAACATGATGTGGCGGTAGTTATAGGACCATGCTTCCCAATGATTTGTCATGTTATTTCATGCATAGAAAATGGAAGGAGGTTTTTTAACTTATTTAAATGATGAATATGGTAGAAATGTGATAAATGTGCATGGGTGATGCATCCGAAAATCAAGCTTATATTGTTGTTCATACACATCTAATATCTTTAAAATATCATTAAAACTAGCACGTGCGTTGATTTCATTTAATGAGATGTCAAGTGTTGTGATATTAGTAGATGCAAATAAATTTTGTTGGTTGGATCAACAACTATCATGTGTTTTTATGAAGATTCATACAAGTTCATAGAGGTATATATATTCCTGTGAGGTTTGAAACATTCACTTGTTCTATAGATGCAAATGCAATGATTGCTAAGCTTTAGAATCAATACCATTAGTTGTTGGATGCTAGCCTCAGCCATGAATTAAAAGCAATACATTTTTCTATGATATTTTTTTATGGGAAGGAGCTCTTACAGTTCACTTGAAACCTTTTGGTGTTAAAATCCTTGCAACTAGACAACAATAGAACTCAAGAAGATGAAGCATACACGAAAATACATGAAGTATACACATGAATCATGAAGAATACACATGAACACATGAATTATACATCAGAAGCATGAAGCATACACGTGAATACACACAATATACGTGAAGTATACACATGAATAAGTGAATCATACATGTGAATAAGGGAAGCACAAGTAATTGAAGCATTGCAAAGGATACAAGCCACCAGAAATGGAGCTTATTTACACAATACGCATTAGATGGAGCTTATTGAACAATTGATAATAATTATTTAAGCATTAGATGAAACAAAATCTATTCCTACAACATTCAAGAATACAATTTACACAATACGTATGATAACATCATTCAAGAATGGCAGTAGCAAAATAAGATTTTCTTTAATCAAAAAGTTGTAAGGCTATACAATGATATATATTGATAAAAGTATATACAATATATCCAAAAAAGCCATACAGGCTTACTAAAAAAGAGCCATATGGATATAAAATGTCATATATATATCGATAGTACAAAACATATGTTCCAAAATGCCACATAGGCATACAACAAACGACCCTAATACATACTCATTTCCCTCTAGGGGAAGGAAAAATATCTCGTGTTGCCTTCAAAATTTGGCTGGATGGAGTGCATGTTAGTTCTCTTGTCTTTCGAACATGTTCACTAGTCCTCTCTTCACTCTGGACCTTCAACTAATACAATAAAAACTATAGATGTTAATAAATAGAAATTGAATTATGGAATGACATATAACAAAATATAATCACTTACCGCATACATATAGCCATCATGCACATTTACAACATTACCACATCCACGATCTAGAGTGACAACCACATGTAGCAACCATCAAGATAGAAATTAAACTACATAAAAGTATCATGAAAATTTTCTATAATAGACCATAAAAGAGCAAATATAATGTCAAATCGACTATTATGTTGCATACCTCTCTCAAAGGATCAGAACTGGCTATTGTTGCAACAACTCCATGGTTCATCGTGCCACCAACATCATCAGGGTTGTCTGATGTCAACAACTAGAAATGAAACAACATATCTAACATTCATATAAAGAAGTTTAGGTAGTCCCTTTATAACTATCATAAATGAGCAGAAAATGAAAATGAAAAGAGCAACAATATGATTGTCATAAATGAGTAGGAATTAAAAATGTAAAAGTGCAACAACTTCATAGATAAAAATGAAGAAAATTCATGCATCATAAGTGCAACAACTTTTGAAGGAAGCTAGTCAAGAGGCTCGTATTTTTGTGTTTTATCTTATTCCTAAGTTGCAGGGGTTGGAGATAAAGTTTTCACATGCAATAGTTCATCAATAGTCTGATATTGTAGATGTATCAGACATAAAAGTTGACAAAAGGTAGGGAAAGAGTCATGAATGATCTAAAAGTATGATTGAACTCACCCAAACAGTGATGTAGGATTGTGGAGAAAGGTCCCTTAGACCTATGGTTCAAAGGTCTTGCTCATATTTGTTAGTTTGATGCAAATTTTTGTGACTATCCCAAGAGGACAAATTATGCAGTTTAAGGTTAAATGTTGCAAGTCATGAATGGTCATGTTGTTGGACATTACTTAGGAGTGTTTCGTGATCATTTGTATCTCAATTCAAGCTTGTGTCGAGGTTTCCATTATTTATTCCTTTTAAAAGTGTTGGTCATTACTTTTAGTAAAGTATGCCATTGTTAGGGCATTGTCAGTGTGACAAATTGCATGAAGTCAATTAGTGTGTCAAAAGTGATTGAAATCTTGTTGTCCCACCATTTTATGTTGTTCCATCCTTTCAAAATGTGATTTCCATCATTGCTGATCCAATAGCTCAAATGGTCAATAGGGATAAAGGATGTGAAGAGAGCTTAAGCCTTGGTTTCAATGAAAACCTTAAAGGGAGTGAATTAGGACAGTAAAGTTTTTTTGAATCTTGTCCTTCCTCTGCATCAATTATTAGGGAATAAAGTAACATAGGGTGAATCAGGGGAAGATAACGAGACAATACCAAAACGGGATAATGGAACATACGATGAAATAAGAGAGGGTAATGAGATGGGAATAGAAGGGATTAATGGAACATACGATGGACTAGAATAGATTAATGGGATGGGCTAGGATGAGATAACAAAATATAGTGTGAAATATTAGAGGTTAATGGGATGGGATTAAGAGGGAATAAAGGATCTCACAAGACCAACCAATTTTTTTGTTTCTCATCAATTTCTTAGATTTGTATACTAAAAATTATGAAAACTAGCTAACATTGTTTTACAACACCATTAATGAATAAAGGTTACCTAAGTGAAAGTTGTTTGAGGACATGAATTGCGAGGTATGGAGGTCGAAGGTCCACCATGAAACTATTTGACATCCAAAGCATGTTATGAGACAAACATTCAAATATAACATTCAACTGTTCAAATGCAATAATAATATCTTTAATACTAGTTGCATACAAGTGGACTCAACGTCAAGAACGAATAAGGGTCTACAAGAATGGAGCACATCTCATGAACACTCTAACCCTGAAATTTCATCATATCAAAATTCTACTAATTTAGTTATTATTAAATTTCAAAATATAATTTAATAAACAAAATTAAATGAACTTGTTGAATTTTTCCTGAGTATAAATATCGTATGAATTATTCATCAATTCATATGTCATAGCCATCACCTCTGCAACTGATGTAGGTTGTGTACTTGCATCCCGAGCACTCTAATAATCATACATACAAACAACACCGCAAGCGCCACAATGGTGGGGTGGAGCTTGGGGCCTACACATCTCCTCCATATAAGGCTCTACTAGAGGCCTTGTGATAGGTTGTTGTTAGATCCTAACACTTTAGTTGATAAATACATTAATATATCGATCGGGTAGTGTTTGAAGGCTATATGCAATAGAAGACATCTTGAATATCTCCCTCGGGTTTCCTAGATGTTGGAAAGCTAAAATAAAACTCTAAACTAAGAGGCCACTAAACTTAGAAATAATGAAATCATTTATCTAGAAAGCTTGAAATAACTAAACTAGAAAGCAGAAAACTATAAATCTAAAAAGCATAACAACTAAACTAGAAAGCATAGAAATAATTAAACTAATAAATGTATAAATTGCTTAAGAAGTAAAGCTTATAAAGAAACTAGGAAACATTGATCCAACAAAAGATAACAATCTTAACAACTAACAGAAAATGATTTAACAATCTAAAACAACTGAGAGAAGGTGCTCTGAAACTTCAGACACTAAACTCAAAGACTACAGACTCAGCTACAACCTGCAGGATTATTCTTAACAGAATTACACACATGAAAATAAACTTCAATTCCAATTATTTTCTACTAAATGAAAATGCAGAATTAAAAGTAGAATACTTATCTATCTAATCTGCAACCCCTCGAGTGGCCAGCTCTCGGGTGCTCCTACACCTAGCTCAGATCACATACACTGGTAATTCCAAAATTACTTCATTCAAAGAACTCCATTCACATTACTCAATAACTGCAGAGGTGGCAGGAAAAACTCATTTTATTCATATTTAAAAGTGTAACTCAGAAAACATAGGGACAACATAACGATACTCTTCTGTATATCAATGTTTTCAACAGTTACATATTTATATAAGAGTAGCAAACAAAATCCTACTTTTCAGTTGGTAAAGTCTTCAACTGATTGTCAACAACTAACATACTTTAAATCCCATGACATGAAACATTAAAGGGGCTCGACACAAGCCATAAAGTCTTTAGAACTGAAAATAACAGAAACTACAAAAACTCGGTCCACCATGTATGCTCCTAAAGTTCTGGCGCCCATTCACTTGTCTTCAATGGTGTTGAAGTATGTGTTAAACCTCTTTGACTGGCATGGTACCGATTGTGGAAGTTGTCATGTGCAATGCTCAAAAACTAAACCATTAAGTCAACGCAAGTTAGCTTATTTCGACTAATTTCAAGAAATAAAGATTGTACACCTTTTCACAAAAAGAAAGCAATTACTTATCCTAAAGACAATTAATTAGCAGGGTAAGGATGGCTAAAAGATGTAAGGTTAAGTATTTAGTCTGTTATATTGATGAGGTTATTTTTACCTCATCATTTCCTCCCCTTCCTAAGCCCGAGCAGGTCCTCCTGCTCTTTTTTATGCCCCCTACCCTTCATTTCCCCAATTCTTATTCAACTCCTCATATTTAGCACTGAGATCATACAAATCATCTGCCTTTGTATCTAGTTCCTTTGGTTCCTTCAAAAATCCCCAATGAAAAGTGACCCTTTGTACCCATCTTTCAAAATTGTCATCACTTTGATCTGTGTTGATATATGTTGTAGGGGTGGTGAAAGAAGTAGAGGTGGTCTATACCTCATGCCAATCTAGTTAACTTTTAATTGCTCAAGGATATCAGTCAAGGCTATTGCCCTTCTGTAGGACCATATAATATTAAGAGGTGAAATTACCTCTCTTTTCTTGAGATACATAGGAAGAGGGGTATACCTTTCTTCACATGCTTGTCGAGCTTTCCCTATTAACTTTTGTCCTTGATCTTTAAAATGATTATGGAACAACTGAAAGTTATTATTATAATTTCTTTGTATATTTTATCTAAGTTGAACACCCAAAAACTGTGCCTTGAAATAGAAAGGCTTCCTATGGGGGTATCTCATTTGCAATCCAACAGTTTTCTCTACATGTGCATACTCCCTTGACCAATCCTGCCAGTGAAGTTGATTACACATTGTGGACGGGAATGATCTCAACTGAACTTCTCTCACAAAGAAATTAACATAAAAATCTGTGTATTCTTCTAAGAGAAAATTATGGACAAAGAATTCACATAATAAATCTTGCTGGTCAAGATTTGACTCAACAAATATATTAACAAATTCTTTATCATCAGGGTCATGTGGCTAGTTGTGGTGAATTCTAAGTAACTTCCATCTCAGCAGTTGTTCATTGAGGAACATAAAATACAATCTAGATGGTCTTCTACAAGCCAACAATAACTCACTGATTTCACAAGCATCCTGTTTAGCTCTATATGCTTTGTGAAATGATTCTTTTAATAGTACTAACTCCTTTTTCAACCTATTATTTTCAAATTCTACATCCCTTAAGAAGTAGCATCTCTCCATCCATTTCATTAATAATGGAGGTATACTTACCTAAAATCATTCCAAAATAGTTGGTTTAGTTTTTGTTCCCTTGGATTCCATTATTGACTTGGTGTCACTTTCCTGCAAGTCTTGCTCTAACTCCAGAATTCTACTTATAGAAGCATTAAGTTCAACTTCCTGCCTATTTCTTTCTTCTTCAAAAGCATTAAACATTTGCATAAAATTATTTTTCAAACCTTGGATGTGCTTATCCTTCTCAAACAGATCAACCACATGTTACTTGCTTTTTTGATTCCATTGTTGTATTTCGTACTGCAATTACTAAATGACCCTATCTTTTTGCTCCATTTGTATTGTCAATTTTCCAATCTCTTGATCCCTTTTACTTACAATTGCAACATGTGCTTCAATTTCTTCTTGTTGTTGGGTGATCTGTTCTTCATTCCTTTGTAATTGGGATTTTAATTTAGTAAGTTTTTCCTCCAATTTCTCTAATTTCTCCTCTTTCTGACTAGATTCTTCATCCCCTGTGTCCACAGAGAAATATGGATTGGTAATTTCTCTGTCATAATGAAGTACATTTTCCTCAGTACTAGGTATGCTTTCAACTTTGTCAAGAAAAGGGGAGAATCCCCCCACAGGTTCATCTTCAATATCCACAAAATGTGGTGACTGTACTTTTTCCTCTTCCTACTCTTTTGGAGATGGCGTTCTCTTCTCTTCACCCTTGGGGGATTGATCAACTTGCTTTTCTATTTCACTTATTTCCTCATCACCAGGTTGATTTTCAATTTCCAATATTCTTGTTCGAGTCTTGGGCTTTTTTCTTTTTAGAGGTACTTCCTATGTCATAGGGCACAATTTCATTGGACTCCGCAGAAAACCTCTCGCTTCTCGGTAGAGGAGGGGTTGTTTGAAAAGTGACTTTAGTCCGCTTCTTCCTCTTGCGAGGAGGCTCTTCTTCTTCTCCATAATGCACAATTTTTGCATCCCCCACTTGTCCTGTGGTTTCTCACACATTCGAGAAAGTTTTCGATGCATCGTCGCTAGGAGTTGTTGAAGTTTGTTGGGATTTAGGAGCACCTAAGGCCTCAGAGGAGGGTTCTTCTAAATATTTTTCTTTTTGTTTAGAGGACTCGCCCTCCTCAAGTGGTCTTTCAGATTCCACTTTTTTAAATTTTCGCAGAAATTTTTGCCACTTCTTTTCTGGCTTTTTACGAAAATGGTACTTGCATATCAACTGTATAAGGTCATGGTGTTTGAGGGGCCCTATCCCAACTTTATATTTTTCCATCATTGTGGTAACTGATTGACAAAAAAAATGTTGGTAAATTAACCCTAAGAGAAGGGCCCTTAGTGCCATGGCACAAATGAATTAGCAGACGGATAGGGGGTCCTACTACCGTAGTTATTTGTCCTTCACAGGTAAAATATTTTATTATCTAGGCTATGGTAGTTCTCCAAGGTTCTAGGATAGACATTCTGTGAAATCCTTTGTTTTGTCCCCTGGTACTTACGGTAATTATAGGTTGAGGCTCCCCCTCCCTATGAAACAATTCTACTAGTCTTTGATAGGTAATATTGGTAGTTTCATTCAAATCAATGCCTTTATTCTAAACACCAAAAAGATGAGCAATAATTTTTGAACTTACTCAGAAACGCTTGCCACACACCACATTCTATCTGTCTACAAAATTCTTTGTGTATTCTCTCACCAACTGCTCGGTATATCCCTCAAAATTTTTCATAAGTTCCAACCACCCAACTTTTTGAAATAGGCCTGCAACATTACTCAATGCCAACAATTGAGCTGCTGAGGATGGTTCAGACTTTTTCTTGGCTCCTCCCATTTTACCTTCCCTTGCCACTCTGCTAAATTCTGCAGAAACTCTGTAATATTTACCTTGTTTCAATTAACTGAATTGTAGATGAAAAGGGACACAATTTTGATATAACCAATGGAAGAGGAATTAATCACCTTACTTGAGTCCTTAATGAGTAATCATGACAATTCTTCATGGGAAATTATGCAACCATTATCATACTTTTAGCAATCGTGCGATGGCACAATTTTCAAAATTGAGGGAGGGAATGGTTTGCCAATTAATTAATCTCTATTCAAAATAATTACTAAATTTAAGTAAAGAAATTTGTATGCACCTTACGTCTTGTCATTGAATCGAACATCACTCACCTTTGCTGACATAATCGAATAGTTACATGATTTGGTGAGGGTGGTAGTGGATAATTATGACATGGATGGGATGGTTTAAATGATGGCAAAAATTATTATGACAAAAGGGTTGTCATAATAATCATTTATTACGAAAAGATTTGATATGATATGGAAAAATGACAATTAGGGAGTGGATCTCAAGGTTGTAGGAAAATTAAATGATGGGCATGCGCAGAACTTAGGAAAAATCAAAATACTGAGAAAGGAAAGAGTTTACAAAAATCTGGGGCATTGTCAAAAAATGCAGCCAAGGTGGAAGAAGAGAAAGTTTCAGGGCATCGTAGAGAGATTTCATCGGAACGCAACAACAAAATTGAAGATTCTAGAGCATCGTCGAAAGATGCAGCTACAGTAGCAACCAAAAATTTCTGAAGCATTTTCGAAAGATGCAGCTGGAGTAGCAACCAAAATTTTTTGAAGCATCGTTGAAAGATGCAGCCGGAGCAGCAACCAAAAATTTTTGGAGCAACCAAACAAATTTTGGAGCATCGCCGAAAGATGCATCCAAAAGAAGGAACAATAGAATTTTGGAGCATTGTTGGAAGATGCAGCTAGAAGAAGGAAGAAGAATGTGACATTTTGGCCTTTGACTTCCCAGAGCATCATTAAGTGATGCATCAAAATGCAAGATCAGAATGAGGAATGACACAAGTCAGTTGTACAAGTTCTTAAGCATAGCAGCAATGAGTTCTAGAGCATCCTAACAACCAAGTCAACAAGTTCCAGAGCATCACAACAGGGTGCACCGGAATCTGTGTTTACCAAAAAAATGAAGTCCTGCAAAATATCGACAAAATTTAGCCAAATCCAAATAATGAAGTTGATGAAGAATTTGAAAGAAACATTTTGAAATGAAGTAAATTCACACGCTTTTTCTTCTTTTTTTCTTTTTTTCTTTTTTTGACATTTGTTATGGGAAAAACTATATTCACTCTGCCATAGTCAATGCACTGGATTTCTCCCTGCATTTCTACATTTTTTGTAAATTCCTCTCTATTAATAGGCTTATGGTAGACGCATAATCAATGTCCATTAACTAGGAGAGTTCGGGTATCACCATCAATGGGTTTCAGCTGAACCAAATCATTTGCAAATACCTCACAAATTTCATATGGTCTGAGCCAATGCATTCTAAGTTTTCCCTGGTGATCCTTGTATCTGGAATCGAACAATAATTCCCAATCCCCATTATGGAATTCTCTCTCCTTGATATGTTTATCATGCCATACCTTGCGTTGTTGTTACACCAGCTCAGTTTGATGGATGACATCCAAACAGAGTTCATCCAATTCACTAAGCTGTAACACTCTATCTACCTATGCTCACTTAAGATCTATACCCAACTCCATGGCTGTCTTAAGAGTTTGGAGTTCAAATTCAATGGGAAAGAGAGGTTTCTTCCCAAAAATTAACTCGTATGGACTATACCCAGTAGTTGATTTTCAGGTGGTGTTATAAGCCCAAACGGCTTCAGGTAGTTTCCATGCCCATTCTTTCCTTCCTGATGAAACAGTTTTTGTTAAAAAAAATTCCAATTCCTTGTTAGTGCCTTCGAGGTCTATCTGTTCACCTGAGGGTGGTAGGGTGAGGACTTCTTGTGGCTCACCTAAAAATTATCTATGAACGCTAACAGAACTTTAGACATAAAGTGGGGGCTCTGATCTGTGACAATTTTCCTAGGAGCTCTGAATCTAAAGAATTTTTTTTTGTAAAGGAAATCAACTACTTGTTCCTCCCTAGCAACACGTAGGGCTTTCACTTCTTCCCATTTAGTCAGGTAGTCGGTACAGACCAAAATGTACTCATTTCCTTGTGAAGGAGGGTCTATAGGGCCGATAAAATCAAATCCCCATTTTTCAAATGGTTCAAGGACTACCTGAGGTTGCAGGGGAATTTCATTAGATGCAGTTGGTCTTCCTATCCTTTGACATTCATCACATCTACGAACATATTTCTTGATATCCTTATGCATAGAAGGCCAGTAGTATCCTGCTCCCAAAATCTTGTGGGTTGTCCTTTTAGCAAAATAATGCCCTCCAGAAGGATCATCGTGACAGGATCTAAGGATACTATAGGTCTCATCTTCCCTAACACAACATCGTAGAACCATATCAAGTCCACATCAAAATAGGATCCCATTAATCCATTTGAAGGGAGCACTTTCTCTAACAAGACATTTCTTCTATTTTGATGAAAAATGAGGTGGTACTTCTGCAGTGGCCAAGTAGTTTGCAATATCGAAAAACCAAGGGGTTTTAGTAGAGATGGTGAACATATTTTTATTTGGAAACTCATCTTGTACTGGAGCATAATCACAATCATGTTTAATTGGGATGAGAAATCTGCGACTACATTGGACTTCCCTAGTTTTTCAATAATTGTTACGTTGAATTCTTGAAGAAGAAGCAACCACCTAATTATCCTTGCATTTAATACAGGTTTATTCATAAGGTACTTGATGGCTGAGTGATCTGTGTACACTGTGACTTTGTATCCCATGATATAATGTCAAAATTTATTAATTGCATGAACCATAGCAAATAATTTTTTCTCCATTGTGGTATAATTCCTTTATGTTGGAGTCAAATTCTTACTGATGAAATATATGGCATATTTTCCCCCATTCTCATCTTCTTGTCCTAAAACTGCTCCAATGGCATCATTGGATGCATCAGCATAGATATGGAATAGAAGGTTTTTTCGATGTGTGTTTTGGCACAACAACATGCAAACAAAATATTGCTACTCTATTTCTCCTAAAAGAGAAAGATGATCACATGGATATCTCAACTCCCAAGGTCTTTGTAGTTGGTTCTCAACTGTGCTGATGTTGCTCAATTGGTCAATGTAACAGTAATATTCAAGGGGCCTGTTGGTGTTGGGCTTCTGGATTGTTCTAAGATCAAGCATGAAATAAAACCTAATTTAACTAGGGTTTTTAAAGAAACAACAAAAGATAGGTCAGAGCTTTGGAACAGAAAAGAATGACAATCCTTCTAACTTAACCAGACTTGCTACCTTTCAAGGATTTTGTTAACTAAAACTGCAGAACAAAGTAAACTTGTGATTGACACACAGCCTCTTTCATTCACAGTGCTAATTCAAATAATAGATTTTAAGTTACCATTTAAACAAAACATAAAATAAGACTTCAATCCTTAAAGTATTCTCAAATCAAATGATTAACCTAAAACAAATATCATTTAGGAACACAATATGAAGTAGATTAAACTCTAATTGCTTCTACTGTTAGTGAAATAGATAAGCAATATTTACAAGGCTGGCACAATCACCAGTGTATAGAGAATCTGCAATTCCAAATTGTTTCCAACTACACTAAGAGAACTTGGAAAATACATTACAGCCAATACTGAACTTTACTACTAGACAAGAAGACAAAAGAAGCTCTCATTACTAAGAATCAAGATGCAACTCTATCTCCTTCTGCTTTTGAAAATTCCTACTCTACCACTACTCTTAACTTTTAATCCTTCCTTTTTAGTTCTAATTCTAACTATTTCTTAAAAGTTCTAACCTCTTACAAAGAGGCCAAAATTCCTTATATACATAATGTACCAAAAGGGATGCAATAGCTATTGTTTTAGGGTTTACAAAATATCTCCTTCCAGGAAAGTCAGCTCTCAGATCTTTTTGAAGAGAGTCAATCCTGCATTCAATGTGCAGCCCCGCTATCCATATTGCTGAAAGGTTATTTCGGGGGTGATCTATAGATCTTTTGCGGCAGCAGCATTAACTTCAGGCCTTCGTGTCCATATTGAACTCTGTTAGGGTCACCTTGAATTCCCAAGGGAACTTTACCATTAATATTGATCAACCCCTGCCGATGGTTACTACAGTTGTCCCTGTGAGTCACAGATCCTTCCTTCCCTCAGCTTCCTTCATGTTCCATACTTTTGTTGCAGTTTGACCGTACTCTGGAACATCATCGAGCCTCCTTTTAGATTTGAACATTACACCCGAGCCGATCCATCACCCCCCAATCTCAGAATGGATCCATCTCGCTTACACTTTGTTGGTCTTCTTACACAAGGATGGTCAATCGATCAATAGGTCATCTTCTTCTAATTGGAGGAAGAGAGGCCACACAGGATTCCTTAGCGGTCAAAAGTGGTCTGTATTGAATCGCATGTCGGTGAGACACTCATCATGTTTCCCCGATGCGATTATCACTTTTAGCAACCATCAGCAAGACGTTTCGGCGAGCTAGAGAAGTCATATCGAGCTCACAAAACCTATCGGCAAGACTGCATGCTCTCGGCAAGACCACATGGCGAAGCCCTTCCTCTGTCGGTGAGCACATTCTCATGTCGGGGAGACCTCATCATTTTGGGGAAACCTTACCCCGAATTCCTCTTCCCTTACCGAGCCCCTCCTGTTATCGGCAAGACTCCTCAATGTCAGCCAAAGGCTATAGCAAGTTCCCCTTGTAGCATCTCTCATCGCTGAGACACCATCGGGTCAGCAAGACATCTTACCGAACACGTTCCATCTGCTCAGAGTCTCCCTGAGTTCCTTTTATTCCCCCAAGCTATGGTCCTTTTGCTTTTGTGTAATTTTCTTTCTTCGCCAAGACCTTTTAGTGAAGGCATGATCCTTCGCCGAGCTCCATTTTTTTCGGTGGGACATTCCATGGTCAGCGAGACATCATAGCGACGCAGCCGTCCCTTGCTGTGACCATTCCCCCATTTCCGAGACTAGGGATCATCGGCGAGACCTTTCGCTGAACTCGTTTCCTTTCGCCGAGACATCTCTATCAGTGAGACTTCTCGCCGAAGCCACTCTGTTTTGCCGATACCGCTTTACTTCGGCAAGAGTTCACCCCGTCGGTGAAACATCTTACCAAAGCCACCTTTCTCTCAGCGAGCTTCCTTCGTGTCGGTGAGACTTCTTTCGGTCAGTGATACTTTACACCGACCGAGGCTTCCTTCGCCGAGCAATAACTTTCTTGGGGTCCTCCTACCTTTTCGACGAGACATCTTCTAATCGGCCAGAACTTCTGCCGAAGGAAAAAATTATCGCCGAGACTTCCTCCTTCATTGGGACCCTATACCAAAGTCCCCCCGCTTCGTCGAGAGTTCATTTGAGTTCGAGGAGAGCTTGATTGATCAGAAAGACTTCTTGCTGACACCACACCCTTGTCGATGAGACTTCTTTTCGGCAAGATGTTACGTCGACCTCAAAATCCTTTGGCGAGGGCTTTATCTTTTTGGAAGTTCTATTTTATTTTGGCAAGACAAAATCCCTTCGCCGAGACCTTTTGCCGAAGACATCTTGTTTTTCCCCGTTGGCGAGACCCAATGCATTCGCCGAGACTTCATGGCAAAGAGAAAATCTCCCGCTGACGTATGGATCCCACTGCCGCCAGTCGGTGAGACACAAAGATCTCGCCAAGACCTTTCTCTGAAGGAGATTCTCATGTCGATGGGAAACTCCATGTGAACTCAGATTGCCATGACCTCCCCGAGTTCTTGCCAATAGGAAACATAGACGCTTATTGACAAAATGGACTAGTAGTCGACAAGACATCTGCAAGGTCTTGCCGACTTTATTCGTAGAGGAAAATTAGGACCAACTAGACTAAGGAATGCATTCCAACTGAGCTCCCTTGACAAATATCACCATGTGCATGATTTAATCCTACAAAACAGAGTCCCCATTAGTCATCAGAAGGACATAAGATATATTATAATAAATCTTCTATTGTCCATGATTATTTCACTGAATTCTTAGCAAGAAGAAAACCAACTTAAGCTGAGACAGAACCAAAATTTGACAAAACCAGAAGACAAATTTAGGCAGAAGACAGAAGCACCCCCAAGAGCAAAGAAAATAAACAAAAGCAACAAAAGAAAAAGAAAGGGGGACCCATTTTATTCCAGAATAAAATGGGGTGGTTATGCAAGGCATAACAAATGGCGACTTGGCTAGGAAAATGGTTTAACCATTTTCAAGAAGCTGAAGGATTCAGCTACCCAGAACTCCTGGTTCATAAATATCACAACTCCAGATGGGTCAATTATAACAACCAAGGTTGAGCTAGAATCTCAAATGTAAATCAACACTAGCTACCCCCTGAATCTATGTGTGTGCTTGATAGTGCATCATCATTTCATAAAGTTTTCTTCATCTTTGAGACAACAATGTGCAAGATTTGAGTTACATAGGTTGATTCCCTTTCCTGCAATGATATCTTGGGCATTGCTCCGCTGCCAATCAGGTGTTCATAGCCTCGACGAAGATACCTCTAGTTTCCTCACAACATTGCTCTACTACCAGTTAGGCGTCCATAGCCCCGGTAGAGATACTGGAATCACCCATTCATATTGAGTCCTCTCTTTAGATAATTCTTTTCTTTTCTCTCCATTTTTTTTTAGAGTTTCAGATATTTCATTTATTTATTTTTCAATATGTCAGATGTTTAACATCTGATCTGGGTTGAAAACTACCATGGGCCTCATAACAGCACTTGGGAGATTGGATTTTTCACTCAAATCTTACAACACTATCACCCTAGGACAAATATACCGATGCAAAGGAGATGATCTTAATGATTTGTGGCAGATTCAGAGGAGCTAACCAAAGCTATTTACTTGGCACCTTGTTTTCAAGACCTTCCACAACCTTTATTAACAATAGACATGAAACAACGAGTTTAGGACAAAATCATCCAATCAGAAAGCCTGAAAATACCTAAGCCATTTTTCTCCTTGTGACCATAGCATACTTTAGATAACAACCCACAGTTTTAGATGGAAAGGACAGATCAACCCCAAAGAACAAAACAAAACATAAATCACAGAACAAGGGAAACAGAAAGACAAAAAGGAAATACAAACAAACAATCAACAAATTATTTACAAACAAAGAGCGAATTACTTACACGAAGAGCAATAGGTTATTCACAAGCAAAAACACAAAAAGTATTTACAAAAAAACAAATTATTTACAAGCAGGAGACAAATAAATTATTTACATAAAGAACAACGAATTACTTACATGCAAAACATAAATTAACAAGCTTTATGACTCAAAATAGTGTTTAAGAAACTGTCCATTGATAGGAAAGGGAACAGGTTCTCTAGTTAAGCTACTCAATCGGAAAGCATTTTCCCCCAGGATCTCAGCAATCTGATAAGGATCTAGCCAGAGTTTATCAAATTTCTTGTGACTGCCCTTATTTTCAGTAGCTTTATCCCATAACAATACAAGGTCAGATATCCTAAAAGCTTTTATTTTGGCTCTTTTGTCAAACCAACATTTGACAACAGCCTGGTGCCTAAAGAATTGTTGCAATGAGGCATCTCCCTGTTCTTCTAATTTCAACAAAGCAGCTAATCTTACTTCTATCCTATTATCACTAGAGTAGAATTTCTGCATGAACTCAAAGATAGGTATTTGTAGATGGATAGGAAAGACAGGCTCTTGGCCATATACCAGCTTGAATGGTGAGGTGTTTAAAGCAGCCTTAATCCTAGTCCTATCTGCCCATAATGCGAATCTTAGCTGGGTATGCCAGTCTCTAGGGTTATGTTCTAACAGTTTCTTAATTACCCCTAAGAGATTCTTATTGGTTGACTTTGCAACTCCATTGCCTTGTGGATAATAATTTGAAGAATATTTCAAAATAATTTTGTGATCATATGCCCAGGAAATAAACTCAACAAAAGAAAAGGCAGAGCCATTGTCACATACCAGAGCGAAGGGTACCCCAAACCTTGTAGTGATGCACTCGGTGAGGAACTTGATCACTACCTCTGTGGTGTTGTTCTTGTAGGGTATAGCCTCTGTCCACCTCATGTATTAGTTAGTAGCAGTCAAGATAAACTTGTTTCCTACAGAAGAATTTGGGTTAATTACCCCAATAAAATCCGGTGCCCACTGGGCAAATGGCCTTTCCTCGTAGATGGGCTGCAAAGGCATGGTTGAATGGCATTCCCTTGGTGCAGAAATCTGACAGATGTGACATGTCCTCACATGCTAATGGGAATCTTTGAATACACAAGGCTAGTAATAACCAGATCGAAGGATCTTATGTGCCAAAGAATCTGCAGACCCATGACCTGTGCCATGTTTCCCAAGAAACTCAGAGATCACATGTTTAGCCTCTTGATGATCAAGGCATCTCAAGTATACTCCTTCGAAATTCTTCCTGTATAGCAACCCTCCTTTGAGCATGTAGTGAGAGCTCTTCATTCTCAGGGCTCTCCTTTGAGTTGAATTCATCCCCTTTGGACACCGATTATGGAGCATCAAGCAAATGGTATCAACATACCAAGGGTCGTTAGAGAAAGACTGGGTCATGTATTGCTAACAGATGATGTTGTTGCCAGTGTTCGCCATGGACTTGGACAAACCCATGCCCCTGACTAGTCTCATAGGGTGTATCTCCAAATTGAATTCTTGCAGGATGGCCATCCATTTGCCTCTCCTTTCTCCCAACTCGCTCTGCATTAGTAGGGACTTCACAGCTGCATCAGGAACTACAACAACGATTTGGCTTCGGAGAATGTAATGTCAGAACTTCTTGACAGCCCGGAGCAGCACAAAAGCTTGCTTCTCCAAAGGTGGGTATTTGATTTCCGCATTTTTGAATGGGGAGCTCATGAAAGCAATCGGTTTCTCCTCTACCTCTTCTTTTCGTTGAGTTAAAACAGCTGCACATGAATGCTTAGAGGCAAAAGAGTAAATGTAGAATGGCCTGATGTAATCGGGGCTGGTAAGGACCGGCGCTTCTAAGATGGATCATTTGACTTGTGAAAATGCGGCCTTTGCTTCATCAGTCCACTCTACCTTGGTGTCCTTTTTCATCATTTCGTTCAGGGGTTTCACGATTTCGGCAAAGCCCGTGATGAACTTTCTCACAAAGTTGATTTTCACAAAGAAAGACCTCATTTCTTTCTTGCTTCCAAGCCAGGTGATCTTCAGGATGGACTCGACTCGATCTGGGTCGATTGAAATCCCTCTTTCAGAAATTATGTGTCCCAGCAGCTTCCCTTCATAAACCCCGAACACGCATTTTTTTTTATTCAACAAGACTCCATACTGGATGCATCTCTCAAGAACTTTGGTTAAGTCTGCAGCATGATTCAATCGGTCCTTGGAGAACACTATCTGGTCGTCCATATAGACAATGATGCACTTACCGATCAGGTCCTTGAACACTATGTCCATGGCGCACTGGAAAGTTGTTCCAACATTTATCAGACCGAATGGCATCCTCCTATACGCGAATGTTCCCCACTTTGTAGTGAAGGCTATCTTCATTTTGTCTCCAGAGTCGACCATTACCTGATTATATCTAGAATAAACGTCCAGGAATGATATCATTTGAGATCCATTGACAGTCTGCAGGACTTCATCTAGAGAAGGAAGTGGGTAGTTATCCTTTTTTGAGGCTCTATTCAAATTTTTGAAGTCGACACACAGCCTGATCTCCCCATTTTTCTTGCGGACTGGGACTAAGTTAGCCACCCACGTTGAATGGCGTACAGGAAAAATTATCCTTGCCAAGAGTAATTTCTAAACTTCTTTATAGATCAATGGTTCAATCAGGGCATTGACAGGGCGATGCTTCTATCAGAAGGGTTTAGCTTCGGGCTTCAAGGGAATAGTGTGAGTCGTATGTAATAGAGGCATCAAATGTCTTTAAGTCTTCATATCCCCAAGAAATTGCAGAAATAACTTTCTTAAGTGTCATCAATATGTCTTTTCTGATTGCTTTAGGGCAGGCTTTCCCTATGTAGACATTCCTTTTAGGACCAAAATCAACTAAGTTAACTATTTTGTATTCACCTCCTTTATCTTCAACTGATATCTTCTCTCGAGCCCTTCGATCTGAGTCAAAAATTCTCTCCAAGGCCACCATTCCCTTGGGAATGTTGTTATTCTTTAAGTTAAAAACTCCTTCTGTATCACATTCCTCAAGGTTCCAATCCCCTTTATCTCTGTTGAACTCATCAATAATTTTCCCCTCAAAAACATCTGAGCTTGCCAAGAAATCCAGAATATGTCGATCATCATCAAAGACTTGAAAGTTCGTGATGTTGTCAGGAACTGCAAGGGTGGAAATTAGTTCCACTAAGAATTTCTTGAGCTTGGAGCCTTGCATAGGTTCCAGGGTACTTGCAGCAACATCCAATGCATCAGCTATCTGATTTTCTTCTCTAGGGATTAAGCTAATCCCAAAGGCATCAAGTCTTCGATTAGATTTCATACCCTATTTCTATATGCTGCCAGCCTTTTATTGTGACAGGTGTACTAGATATGTACCTACTTGATAACAATTTTTGAATCTCCCTTGACCATCAAGGTTGTAACCTTCTTCTTATGTGCAAACATCAGTCCCCGTGCTAGAGCTTCATATTCTGCTACGTTGTTAGTGCATCCAAATTGTAGCCTGTAAGAAGTAAAGAAGGTTTTCCCTTTCAGGCTGGTTAGTTCAATCCCAACACCACAACCTGTCTTAGATTTGGATCCATCAAATGTGAGGGTCCACAGCTGATCATGAGCTGGAGTTGGTCCTTCGGGAGTTATTGTGGGCGTTTGGGTAGAATGAGCCATAGGTAGGGTTGTTTGTTCTTTTGCATCAAATGTGAAGGGGAGGTGTTGAACAAGTTCCTTAGGTGTAATTTCTAATCCTTGCTTAGTTATATCATCCGACCTGTGGCTATCCTTTAGACAGTCCCTTGTGCTTTTGGTTAACCTCTCAGGTTTCGGCATACTTGTGAGTGTAGGAATTTCGAGCAATCCTTGGGGTTGTTCCACATGAGTATGTTGGTTAAGACATGTGACTGAGGCCAGTTCAATTTGGGAAGGAATCTCTTTTGGAAGTATCCTACCCCTAGTTAGCATTGTTGCTTCTTTAGCTTCAAATGAGAAGTGGTCTTCCATGGTCTTAGGGCGACTTGTGCTAGCTTCCTCAGCTTGGGAAACATGATTTAAAATGTCAATGCAAGGTGGACAAGTCAATTCAAAATGACTTTGGTAGTGTACCCTACACCAATTAGGGAGCAGGAGACTTTGTAGATCTACACCTTCTCCCAAGACCAGCTGATCTTGTTGCAACTTTCTGACTAATGCCTGCTAATTTTCATCAATCATAAGATCAGGGAGCTTTTGTATGGGTAGTTCTTTAGGATCAAGAACAGAAAAGGTTAAAGCTTCTTCTCTTTTATAAACACCTATCCCAGTTTCAAAGTACGCTACCTCATTGGGGAAATCATATTCCGTGATGATATGCTTGAGGCAGGGCTCACTTTCAATCCTAATATGAGTTGAGACCCCTCTCTATGGTAGCCACATATGTGAAAAGTCAAGGGAAAGATATCCCCCTAGAATTTTCATCAAATCTCTACTCAGTAACATACCATAAGTCTCTGGGATGTCTGCCACTTGGACATCTATATTGGTTTGAATCCTAGGGTCTGATCCGACTTGGACATGTATGTTTTTCAACTCCCCAACTGCGTTAACTTTTGTTTTGTCAAGTTGGATGACCACCTTGTTAGTTTGGACAGGGTCCAACCCCAACTTCTTACATATAGAATATGGCATGACATTGCCTGAAGCCCCTGAATCCAACAAACAGTTATGTAGATTCTTCCCACAAATTCTTAAACTCAGGAGAAATAGTGGGGTACCTACCTTATTTTTGTACAAGGCTGCATTCATGTCTGCAGCAGGTGCAACCTTGCTTCTTCCTTTTGATTTATCAGCTAGTTCTAAAGCTTTCAGCACTATCTCCCTTTGAGAAAGGCACCACTTTAAGATGTCAAAGAATGACAAAGAAGTTTTATGTCTCTACATCTCAGAAACAACATCAAATTCTATATTATAACTTGAATTACTTTTGAAAATGGCAGAGGAATTACCCTTATTATGGAAGTCAGGCAAGCCTTTAGGTGGAGGAGGATTATCATCAGCACCTTGATTTGGAGGCACCATTTGATTAGGGGGTGCTAATGTAGTGAATGGCCCCTTACTTTGATTTCTCAGGAAGTGTCCTCCTTTTGACTAAAAGGATTGGGCATCATATGTGTCTTCCTCTAGTTCATTCTCACTTTGCATTGGGAATGAGGGCTCTTCTTCAAAGAGATCATAAGCCATTGCAGTATCCAGCAAGTCACCTCCTTTGTTTGAATTCCCCTGGAATGTGTGGGAATCTTTGTGTGCCATCTTGACAACTTTCTCCATTTGAGGGCAGTTTACCTCAGAATGGGTCATAGTATCATGCAACCTGCACCAATTGGTCATGAAGTTGAGGTCGGCCACATTTGCAGTATGTGTTCTTTCCTCATTTACTTGATAGTTATGAGAAACTCCCCCATTATTGGGCCCTGTATTCCACTGCCTGTTGTTATTTGGCCTTTGGTTATACCTTCTGTTTTGATTTTGGTATCCTTGATTAGAGGAGTTTTGGCCCTGATAACCTCTTTGGTTGTAATTGTTATGATTCTGATAGCTACCCTGATTGCTTTGGGAGGGGTTCAATCGAAGTTGAGCCATGTCACTTGTAACTTGGGACAATGTTTTCTTCAAGGTTTCTACCTCATTTGTAAGTTGAGTTGTCTTCTCACTCTCCACATTCTTAGCAGCAGGTGGCTGACCACCATGATTTGGTGTTCCAATTTGGTTCTGATGACCATGGGAACTTTGAGGAAGTTGTGATTGTTGAAAGAGATCAGGAGTTCCAGTAGCAAAGAATGGGACAGGAGGTTGAGTTTCAATTCAAATATAGGCCCATAGTGGGAAGGAGACATTCCTGGGATAGTATTGAATAGAGGAGTTGGGTTATGCATTTGATATCCTATTGAAGGGAAACCTCCTCCTAGGCCTCCTTGTTGAGAACTGATTTGTTGTTGCAGCTTGATAGCTAGATGATAGACTTTGGATAGAGAATCAATATTAGCTGGTTGATAAGTCCTTTGCAATAACTAGCCAAGCAAGGGGTCTATAACTATAAAGTAAGCTTGGATGGCACTATTCTCAGTGACTAGATAGGGATCTTGCAATCTCCTATACATTCGTTGGAATCTGGTATTGAATAAAGGAAAGGATTCACCTGGTTCCTTCCTGATCGTAGCAAATTGATGATATAAAAGAGTTGGGTCCACATAAACCCTGAACTGGTTGATGAAAGCATTTTCCAAATGTGTCCAGGTCAAAATGGAACCTTGACGAAGATTAAGGTACCAATTGTATGCCATGTCCCCTAAGGAGTAAGGGAATAACCTACAGACCACATCGTGGTGAGCTATCTGAGCTCTAGTACAAGCATCCTTGAAAGCTTGTATGTGCTCTTCAACACTCCTTGACTCGCCATGAATATACTTGGGGTAGAATTTCTCAGGGCTCTTGGGCATATCGTGAAAACCTCTAGGAATAGTCCCTAATGGAGAGGGATTATTCTGAAAGAACGCCATTGGTGGGGGTGGTGGTTGAGCCAGCTGTTGTATGGGTTGAACCAGCTGTGATGACACTTGAGATGGACGTGATGGTGGATTGATAGGTATCCGCTGGGGTATTGGTGAAAAGCTTGGTGGAGTGAGCGGAGCTAATAAGGGTGGTATGATGGTGGCCCCAGTTTTGTGAACCTTGTGTCTTGTTGGGGTCTTGAGTTCTATCAACGGTGAGAGATTTTTAGCTGATCGAATAACTTTGTGGGGCTTCTCTGATGAGAAAGACCGAGCTTTATCCAGTTTTCCCTTCTAGGCCCTCCTTCTAGCACTAGTTTTTGTTGACGTGTGTTTTGGCACAGCAACATGCAAACAGAATATTGCTACTCTGTTTCTCCTAAAAGAGAAGGATTATCACATGGATATCTCAACTCCAAAGGTCTTTGTAGTTGGTTCTTAACTATGCTGATGTTTCTCAATTGGTCTATGTAACAATAATATTCAAGGGGCCTGCTGGTGTTGGGCTTCTGGATTATTCAAAGATCAAGCATAAAATTAAACCTAATTTAACTAGGGTTTTTAAAGAAACAACAAAAGATAGGTCAGAGCTTTGGAGCAGAAAAGAATGATAATCCTTCTAACTTAACCAGACTTGCTACCTTTCAAGGAGTTTATTAACTAAAACTACATAACAAAGTAAACTTGTGATTGACACACAGCCTCTTTCATTCACAATGCTAATTCAAATAACAGATTTTAAGTTACCATTTAAACAAAACATAAAATAAGACTTCAATCTTTGAAAGATTCTCAAATCAAATGATTAACCTAAAACAAATATCATTCAGGAACACAATATGAACTAGATTAAACTCGGATTGCTTCTACTGTTAGTGAAATAGACAAGCAATATTTACAAGGCTGACACAATCACCAGTGTATAGAGAATCTGTGATTCTAAATTGTTTCCAACTACACTAAGAGAACTTGGAAAATACATTACAGCCAATACTGAACTTTACTACTAGACAAGAAGAAAAAAAAAGCTCTCATTACTAAGAATCAAGATGCAACTTTATCTCCTTCTGCTTTTGAAAATTCCTACTCTACCATTGCTCTTAACTTTTAATCCTTCCTTTTTAGTTCTAATCCTAATTGTTTCTTAAAAGTTTTAACCTCTTACAAAGAAGCCAAAATGCCTTATATACAGAATGTACCAAAAAGGGATGCACTGGCTACTATTTTAGGGTTTACAAAATATCTGCTTCTAGGAGAGTCGGCTCTCAGATCTTTTTGAAGAGAGTCAATCCTGCATTCAATGTGCGGCCCCGCTATCCATATTGCTAAAAGGTTATTCTAGGGGTGATATGTAGATCTTTTGCGGTAGCAACATTAACTTCAAGCCTTTGTGTCCATCTTGAACTCTGTTAGGGTCGCCTTGAATGCCCCAGGGCACTTTACCATTAATACTAATCAACCTCTGCTGATGGTTACTATAGTTATCCCTGTGAGTCACAAATCCTTCCTTCCCTCAGCTTCCTTCATGTTCCAAACTTTTGTTGCAGTTTGACCATCCTCTGGAACATCATCGAGCCTCCTTGTAGATTTGAACATTACACCCGAGCTGATCCATCACCCCCCAATCTCAGAATGGATCCATCTCGCTTGCACTTTGTTGGTCTTCTTACATAGGGATGGTCAATCAATCAATAGGTCATCTTCTTATGATTTGAGGAAGAGGCCATGTAGGATTCCTTAGCGGTCAAAAGTGGTCCATATTGAATCGCATGTCAGTGAGACACTCATCGTGTCTCCCCGATGTGATTATCGCTTTTATCAACCATCGGCATGACATTAGACAGTCGGCAAGACATTTCGACAAGCTGGAGAAGTCATATTGAGCTCACAAAACCTATCGAAAAAACTGCATGCTCTCAGAAAGACCACATGGCGAAGCCCTTCCTCCCTCGGCAAGCACATTCTCATGTCGGGGAGACCTCATCATTTCAGGGATACCTTACCCTGAATTCCTCTTCCCTTACTGAGCCCCTCCTTGATATCGGCAAGACTCCTCAATGTCGGCCAGAGGCTATGGCGAGTTCCCCTTGTAGCATCTCCCGTCGCTGAGACACCATCGGGTCTACAAGACATCTTACCGAACCCATTCCATCCGCTCAGAGTCTCCCCGAGTTCCTTTTATTCCCCCGAGCTCGGGTCCTTTTGCTTCCATGTAATTTTCTTTCTTCGCCAAGACCTTTTGGAAAAGGCATCATCCTCTGTCGAGCTCCATTTTTTTCGGTGGGACATTCCATGGTCGGGGAGACATCATAGCGATGCAGCCATCCCTCGCTGGGACCATTCCCCCATCGCCGAGACTAGGGGTCATCGGCGAGACCTTTCGCCGAACTCGTTTCCTTTCGCTGAGACATCTCTATCGGCAAGACTTCTCGCCGAAGCCACTTTGTTTTGCCAATACCGCTTTACTTTGGCAAGAGTTCACCCCATCGGTGAAACATCTTACCGAAGCCACCTTTCTCTCGGTGAGCTTCCTTCGTGTCACTAAGACTTTTTTCGGTCAATGAGACTTTACACCGATCGAGGCTTCCTTCGCTGAGCGCTAACTTTCTCCGGGCTCCTCCTACCTTTTCAACGAGACATCTGCTAATCGGCCAGACCTTTTGCCGAAGGAAAAAATTATCGCTGAGAATTCCTCCTTCGCTGGGACCCTATACCGAAGTCCCCCCGCTTCGCCGAGAGTTCATTTGAGTTTGGGGAGAGCTTGATTGATCGGAAAGACTTCCTTCCAACACCACACCCCTATCGGTGAGACACTTCTTTTCAGCAAGATGTTACGCCGACCTCAAAATCCTTTGGCGAGGGCTTTATCTTTTTCGCAGTTCTATTTTATTTCAGCGAGACAAAATCCCTTCGCCAAGACCTTTTGCCGAAGACATCTTGTTTTGCCCCGTCGGTGAGACCTGATGCATTCGCCAAGACTTCATGGTGAAGAGAAAATCTCCCGCTGACGTATGGATCCCACTGTCGCCAGTCGATGAGACACAAAGATCTCGCCAAGACCTTTCTCCGAAGGAGATTCTCATGCCGATGGGAAACTCCATGTGAACGCGGATCGCCATGACCTCCCCGAGTTCTTGCCGACAGGCAACACAGACGCTTATCGATAGAATGCACTGGTAGTCGGCAAGACATCTGCAAGGTCTTGCCGACTTTCTTCTTAGAGGAAAATTAGGACCAACTGGACTGAGGAATGCATCGCAACTGAGCTCCCGTGACAAATATCATCATGTGTGTGATTTAATCCTGCAAAATAGAGTCCCCATTAGTCATCAGAAGGACATAGGATATATTATAATAAATCTTCTATTGTCCATGATTATTTCACTAAATTCTTAGCAAGAAGAAAACCAACTTAAGCTGAGACATAACCAAAATTTGACAAAACCAGAAGACAAATTCAGGCAAAAGACAGAAGAACCCCCAAGAGCAAAGCAAATAAACAAAAGCAACAAAAGTGAAAGAAAGGGGGACCCATTTTATTCCAGAATAAAATGGGGTGGTTATGCAAGGCATAACATGTTCCAATTAGGTCCACGAAGGACAAGAGTAGAGATGAGTTTCTCCTTAATGATTTCAAATGATGATTGACACTCAGGTGTCCAAATGAACTCTACATTCTTCTGAAGAAGGGAAAACATAGGGACCACAATCTTGCTGAAATTTTCTATGAATCTTCGATAGTATCCAACATTCCCTAAGAAACTTCTGACATCAGTCTGGGTTTTTGGGGTCTCAAGTTGTTGTATTACTTCAATTTTCTTAGGATCAACCTTAATCCCTTCAGCTGAAATATGGTGTCCCAACACTATTCCTTGTTCTACCATTATTAGATATTTTATGTGGCTTAGGGACAAACGATGATCCTCACATCACTTCAACACCTTATCTAGATTTTGGAGAGCTACATCAAAGGTTGAACCATATACAATGAAGTCGTCCATATAAACTTCCACACACTCATTTACCAACTCAGCAAATATAGCCAGGATAGCTCTCTGGAATGTTGCAGGAGCATTACATAACCCAAAAGGAAGAACCTGATATACAAATGTCCCCCAAGGGCAGGTAAAATTCATCTTATCCTAGTCTTTTGTTTCTACCTGTATCTAGATGTAACCACTAAATCCGTACAAGAATGAAAAATATTTCCTCCCAGCCAAGTTATCCAACACCTGGTCTACAAATGGTAGAGGAAAATTATCTATGTATGTTTCTTTGTTAATTTCCCTATAGTATACACACACTCTCCACTTCCCATTTTTCTTTGGAACCACAACCAAAGGTGACACCCATTTACTGTCAGAAATCGGATAAATAAACCCTACTTGTAGGAGTTTCTCAATTTCAGTTTTAACGATATATTTCAGGGAATAATTGAGTCTCCATTATGGTTGGCGAATAGGTCGAACATCCTTAGTATAGATATGATGAGTACACACACTTGGGTGTAGTCCTCTCATATTTGTATGGTCCCAAGTGAAAGCTTTAGATCTATTCACCAGGGTGTCAAAAAAATTGTGTTCTTTCGGCTCAATCAACCAACTGTTAATGTTCAAAGTTTTTCCTGGCAACAACATAATGGTTTTAACTCCCAGATGGTTGGATGTGATAGTATACATGGTCCTTGTTAGGGTGTTAATAGGATAGCTATGAGGTATGGTTTTATGAAGCCTGGCAACGTCTGCAAAGAAATGGTGCATTTTTGGAACTCAGTTTTTCAAAGGATAAGGCAATCCCATGAAACTGGCATTATCAAATTCTATATGATCTATGTTGATTGGGTGTCCTAGGATCTCTTCTATGTCTGTCATCTCCTCACCACTTGAATCCATATTAAGACTTTCCACGTTTTCCAATTCATCCTCTAATTCTTCACCATGTTGTTTGATGACTACCATGGCCAGTGAAGCAAAATTTTCCTGTCTGTTGGGACTTTTTGGTTCATCAACCCATACTTTATTGTGTTCAGTAGGCTTGGTAGGAGGATAAAAAAATAAAAAATTTCTATTAGGTCCATGTGAAATGGTCATTCCTCCCTCTTTGTAGTCAATTTTGGCTACAATAGTAGCCAACCATGGTCTTCCGAGAATTATTGGATAACTGTCTTTAAGTGTAAGGGACTCAATTATTTGAAAATCTACTGGATATTCCCATCCATCCACCTTAACAAGAACATTTTCAATGACGCCCTTGGGAATAGCTATGGATTGGTTTTCCATCTCCAAGACTGTAGTTGTGGGACGTAAATTAGTAAGTCCCAACTTTTCCATCACATCAACAATAATTATTTTAATGGCTACTCCAAGGTCCACCAAAGCATTAGGTATTGCTACCTCATTAATTGTTACTGTTATAAGTGGACTACATGGATCATCATATTTCGAAGCAGTGGTCATTATAGCCAACAAGTCAACAAGATAATTGTTTATGTGGATAGTATTTATTCATTTTGGTTTCCTCCCTAGAGTTTTGATACACAACTATTTGATCAGCTGGTTCAACTCAGGAATCTCCTTAATAGCTTGTAGCAAAGGGACTTCAATCTGCAACTATTTAATTTCTTGTATCAATGCAGTCTCGGTAGATGTGGTCATTTTTGGAGTATCTTTCGCAGTGATTGGTTTCAAACTCTTTGGAAAAGGTGCTTTAATTTTTTCTTTAGGAGTGGAATCCTTCAAAAGACCAGTTGGAGACTGACCCCCCTCCTCTTGAGGTAGGTTGAAAGCTCCAGCTGAATATGGGGGGTCGGGCTTGTTTGAGTAGCTTTAGGGGCTTGTTCTACGGATGTGGGCATTGTTGTAATTGTCTCAATAGACTTCTTAATAGGTTCATCCATAATTTCTTCAATAGTCGGCTGCGAAAGTGTTTTTCCATACTTCAATTGCAAGTTCCCACAATGTATCGCATTAAGTCCAGTGACATTGTTTTATTCGGTGGAATACACTAGAGTATTCAGGTGATTGTTCTTTGGATTGGGAACAGGTTGTGCCAGAAGTTGTGGTTGGTTAACTTGTTCATTTTGTTCAGTATTCTAGGGAGGTGGTAAAAGATTCTGCTGCTGAGTAGGAATCCTTCTGGGACTAGTATAAAACTAATGCTAAGGTTGATTCCATTGAGGAATAGGATTTTGAGGATACCACTGTTGTTGAGGTTGATTAGGCCACTTAGGATTGCCCCAAGATTGATTTTCCCATTCAGATGGTCCCTAAGGATAAATTCCCCAATTAGGTGGTACTAGAGGTGGTGCTTGAGGCCACGATGCTGCCCATTGATTATTATTCCAGTTGGGTTGAGGTCTCTAGTTAGGGTTTGAATTCTGACCATAGAAAAAATTCCCTCTAGTTCTTTGATTTACAACATTGACTTCTTCCTCAATCGGGGGTGTTCTTTTCTTAGAATTCTTGATGGCATTCAGAAGCTCACACTAATCAGTGGGATGATTCTTGTCATAAACTTGACAAACGTCAACTTTTTCAACTTTTTCCAAAGGGCATTCCCTTAGCAAATGTTTGTTTCAACACTTGGGGTAGTAAATGGAAAAAGTCTCGGGATTTTGCGTTTTAGCATGTATGCCATCTAACGTGGTGTTTAATTGAACAAGAATATCAGTCTTGAGGTTGGCTAGCTCTTCACGTAATTTTCCTATTTCATTAGAACCTTTAAAGAAGGTGGACTTTCAGATACCTCCTCGAGTATGAGAGAAATTCTAACACAATTCGGTAACATCATCGAGCCCCGGTGGGGACACATCTCCTTTTCCCATTAAATCCAAGCTCCTTCGAGCTTCATCATCGAGACCCTCAAGGAATAGGGTCTTAATAATATCAAGACTTATGACTTCACCACATCGTTTAGATAAGAAGATAAACCTATCTAGGTAATCCTCTAGACTTTCGCCCTCATTTTTCCTTATTTTGAATAGTTCTTCTTTCCTATCACTGATCCTACAGTAACTTTGGTATTTCTCCAAAAAGGAAGACTACATTTCATCCCAAGAGGTTATCGATTAAGAAGCTAATCCCATAAACCAACGCATGGCTAAGTCTTTCAGAGTGGAGAGGAAAAGCTTTAGTTTCTAGTTATCACTCTTGTAGTCATATGTCTGACACAAGACTTTAAACTAAGATAGAAATTGGTCAGGGTCCTCAGTAGACAAACCGTGAAAGGTTGGCAAGAAGGCTAGTGAGATATTTTTCATTGTCGTATCGTTATTTACATCAATAGCAATAGGATAAGTGAATGTGCATGGTGGTGGAGGGTTATTGTTGTTAGCAACATTTCTACAGTCACCCATGATGTTGAAGGGAATGTGGTCCTCTTCAAAAAAAATCTCAGTTAGGCGAGTACCTGGAGCTTGCAAAGGAATACACTCCCCTACAACTATGTGTTCTCTTTCTAGGATATGTAGGAAGGTCTTAGGTTGACCCTGCTCGGTCAAGTCCTCGGTAAGTTCTTGATCTCAATTTTCTTCCTCCCTATTTGTGGCTGGTATGTCGATTGGGGGGGTTTTTGGTATGAATCTTTTGTGGGGGCCTCGTTTCCTGACCATGCAGAAAATGAAGCCAAAGGACTATTTTTGTTCCTAAAAGAGGTATTCAAGGTATCTCCTACTAACACTAGAAAAAGAAGGTCCCCTGCAATGGTGCCAAAAAGTGATAGGTTGTCGTTAGGTTCTAACACTTTAGTTGATAAATACATTAATATATCGACCGGGTAGTGTTCGAAGGCTATATGCAATAGAAGACATCTTGACTATCTCCCTCGGGTTTCCTAGATGTTGGAAAGCTAAAATAAAACTCTAAACTAAGAGGCCACTAAACTTAGAAAGCGGGAAATCATTTATCTAGAAAGCTTGAAATAACTAAACTAGAAAGCAGAAAACTATAAATATAAAAAGCATAACAACTAAACTAGAAAGCATAGAAATAATTAAACTAATAAATGTATAAATTGTTGAAGAAGTAAAGCTTGTAAAGAAACTAGGAAACATTGATCCAACAAAAGATAAAAATCTTAAAAACTAACAGAAAATGATTTAACAATCTAAAACAACTGAGAGAAGGTGCTCTGAAACTTCAGACACTAAACTCAAAGACTACAAACTCAGCTACAACCTGCAGGATTAGTCTTAACAGAAATACACATGAAAATAAACTTCAATTCCAATTATTTGCTACTAAATGAAAGTGCAGAATTAAAAGTAGAATACTTATCTATCTAATCTACAACCCCTCGAGTGGCCAGCTCTCAGGTGCTCCTACGCCTAGCTCAGATCACATACACTGGTAATTCCAAAATTACTTCATTCAAATAACTCCATTCACATTACTCAGTAACTCCAAAGGTGGTGGGAAAAACTCATTTTATTCATATTTAAAAGTGTAACTCAAAAAACATAGTGACAATATAATGATATTCTTATGTATATTATCGTTTTCAACAGTTACATATTTATATAAGAGTAGCTAACAAAATCCTACTTTTCAGTTGGTAAAGTCTTCAACTGATTGTCAACAACTAATAGACTTTAAATTCCATGACATGAAATATTAAAGGGGCTTGACACAAGCCATAAAGTCTTTAGAACTGAAAATAACATAAACTACAAAAAATCGGTCCATCATGTATGCTCCTAAAGTTCTAGTGCCCATTTTCTTGTCTTCAATGGTGTTGAAGTCTACATTAAACCTCTTTGACTGGCATGGTAACCGATTGTGGAAGTTGACCTGTGCAATGCTCAAAAACTAAACCATTAAGTCAGCGCAAGTTAGCTTATTTCGACTAATTTCAAGAAATAGAGATTGTATGCCTTTTCACAAAAAAGAAATCAATTACTTATCCTAAAGACAATTAATTGGCAAGGTAAGGATGGATAAAAGATGTAAGGTTAATTATTTAGTCCATTATATTGATGAGGTTATTTTTACTTCATCACCTCGCACACTGTATAATGGTCTGGGTGAGCAAGCTAATCAACTGCAGCATGTCCACCTCTACACTGTCCTTAACAATGAAAGGAACAACGACATGCTCCACCATGGGTTTGGCCAAGGGTCTCGGTGCCAACTATGGATTGTGTCGTTCATTAGGTCTATCATGTGTGGAGCCCCCACCTCTACCCTAAAAGTCTAAGATGTCAAAATAATTTGGCATCTTATTGAGGACAAACTCACAATAGAGTTTCCTCAAAAAGTATTGTGGTACCTCATGGTTATTGCATGGAGGTTGGTCAAATACCATCCACCACCACTCCCAAATTTTATTTTTAATTAATTCATGGTGGCGCCAATGGATGGGGAACCTCCTGCATGCATGAGACAAAGGTGTGTTGGTTCTCGTGTTTGTAAATAGGGCACACAAGTCGGCTTTGCTATTTTTTTGTTTTTTCACATCTGCATATGACAAACCACTAGCATAAAATTGTTTCATCTCATGCATCTTATTTGACCAAAAAATTATTTTCTCGCTCATTTATTCTACATGAGATACAATTGACTTCAACGATTCGGCAATCCATCTCCTATAAGGGTGGGTTTCGACATGCTCGGTTAATCTTCCAATTAATTGTTCAATGTCTCTTTCATTGTTTTCAATTTGATTTAGGATATTTTCTTGTGTTCCTTGAGGATGCCTATGAATTGATGGAGGGGTTTCAGGTTGTTCTTGTATAGGAGGCTCTTTGTGAGGGGGTGACTGTGAATTCTCAATGTTTGGAGGTGGAGATTCATTCCCTGATAATTAGAACAAAGTTTTATTATAAAAACCTATTTCAATCTACATTCTAAATCAAATTCAAAATAAATAGAATAAAAATACATACCTCTTTGCAATCTTCGACCTCTCTGACATGTTGGCAGCATCCTCGTGAAGAATTGCAAGCTAAGAGTGCAAAAAATGGAAGAGATTTGGTGAGCACGAGTTGCAGAGAAGAAAACTCCAAGCCAAGTCGTGGGTTCAACAGAAAATGGAGGTTGAAATGCGTTTTTTGGATTTTAAATCACTTTTCACATTTGGCACATGTCAAATGAGAAATTCATTTAGCGCACACCAAATTTGGCATGCGCCAAATGCTCTTTTTTGGCATTGTTTTGAATTTTTTTCAATTTGGCATCAAAATTGTGTCACAAATCCATGCACTTAAATAAAAATATAATAACATTGTATATGATAAAAATAACCATGAATTTAAATCTAGAATTCTATACATTGGTTTAAATGAAATTATTCAATAATTTTTAAATCATTAGATAACCTTTGATCACACTTGTATTTATACTCCTAATATTGTAATCTCAAAAATTATACACAACCTTATAAATTTCAATTTACAATCCCAATTTGAGTCACTCACACAATTATTTAGTTTATGTAAAATACATAATCAAATTAGACAAATATCTTGATTTTTATTAAATGATTAGTTCATAAGCTAATAAATCCATTAAACATAGTAAATTTTAAAGTTTTGTGACTAGAACAAATCACATGCTTTCTTATCAAACTACTCTAAGAAAGGGTTGTTACATAAACAATTGGTTGGCATATAAAGTATTACAGAATACATTAAACATGATCAAATATTCTTAATTCTAGCTTGATTTCATCTTCAACCTAAAAGTTGGAATTCTCATGTTTTGAAGACAATTTATGACCATCTATGCATGTTTTGACATACAAATTTTATATTAGCTACATGAAAGTAGAAACTATCATTTTACTATTTTTTTATTGTGTTAGATTAAAAGACAATTGTGTGTTTTATATGCTCATTCACAATTTCAACATCAAACATCCAAGATGGCCTCAGAGTCCTAACACTTGTAGGGTTCAATCTAGACCTACTTGAGTGCTCTAGCTAGGCACATGAACAATGACCAAGGTGCCTCCTTATGGCCTTACTTCTCCATGCAAAAGATATGGTAATAGAGGCAAACTAAATAGGTCTAGAAGCCACCATTATCATGTAGGATGATTTCCTTACAAATGGCCCCCCTTTGTTGCAATAAGTAAAGTGTTGTGGTACCTAAGGACGATCATTAATACCAAAATCTTATATTCATTAAAGAGAATCATATCAAGACACTGAGCCTAAGCATGGGGAGAAAGTAGAGGCACTAGGAACCCATGACATCGGATGAGATCGCTCCCTAATTAATATTCCTATTAGGTGTCAAGGAAAGGATGTAGACTACAATCTCCCATTATCAACTTCTTAAGAAAACCCTAATTAAGCTTCGTGATGTTTGTGGTTGATACTTTTGTGCTTTGGTTGACATTTTTACATATTGTTGACATTAGCATTTTTAAGACCTAAATATTGACCTATCTTGTAGCTTAGATTTTTAATTTTTTAATTACAATTTTTGTCAATGGTGACATATATATCATATGATTTAAAGAACCACTACAATAGTTTTGTAATGCAGTGTATGGAATTTATTTATAATTTTTATTATTAATGACAATGGAATTGCTTCCATTCAAATGTTCCATACTATTACCATGCATACATAAAATATCAATTTATAAATTTAGATATATCTTGGGACCTCAAGTATGATAATATTAATTATAGTTACAATGTGATTTGACTTTTATACGAATTGAAAGAATTTTATAATATATTTCCTTCTTTATTTTGAACATTAAATACACCCATTATCAAGGCTTACAACTTAGAAATGTATGTTTGCTTATAACCATAAAGTTTGACAAATTCATTTGCATGAGATAAAAAATTAAAGTTCATCATTCTATATTCTTTCCAAAACTAATTCTTGTGTCTTACATATATTCTAACATTTTTCAATTGAGTAAAAAAATATGTTAGTCATTTGACTCATAAATTTGTAAACACTATAATTAAATCCCTTATTGTAAAATTTTGGCATTAATTAAGCAATAAATTCAAGATTCTTAATGTAGTTATCATTAGGGAATGTAAACAAACATTAAATGTGGCATATGGAGTTTAGTCTTCACTTGTATTTGTTAGATATGCAACTAATGCAAAATTATTCAAGTCCTATCTCAAATAGATTTAACTTTTATTAGGATTGTCATATATGAATAAAGTAGTCAATTTAACCATATTATGAATAAATTGTAATATTATTTTTGATTGTATGGATACCCCCCATTGTGTTCCTTACGAGTTTCTTTAATTTTAAGCTTATTATCACTCTAAACACTCATGAAACGCTTTGTGCTTTGTTTAGCTCTCTTCCAACCATCTTTAAACCTCAATCTCATTAGTATCAATTAATAAATCCCATCATGCACAATTTTGTAATACCATGAATGTGTCACTATAATGCAATATAAATTGTGATTTTATCTTATATATAAAAAAAACTATTATCTTCTCTCTGACATCAATCTATAAACCTCATTATGTGATTTTTTGAAGTGCATTGCATATATTTGCTAATCACAACATATACACAATTATAATTTTTTTATTTCTTCATATAGAAATTATAATATTTATTTCTAATTAAAATCAAATTAAATTAAAAAGCATCTATTAGCTATTACACCAAGCAAAGGGATGTGAAACAACACTAGAAATATCTTACCATAATGAGACAAAATCTACACGTACTTATATAGAATTACATACTGAATTGGAATGTATAATTTAATCTCAAATAATCAACCTAACATAGACAAAACATAATACAACTAATCCAAACAAAAAGCTATAAAGAATGGCAAGATAATTGTAAGCCTTCCTCTCCCATTTCCCACCTATCAAGCAAATTTCTATTTACAGGAAAAGTTCTTCACCTTTTGTTTTTTTCCTCATTCTTCACCTCCTCTACTGTTACATCACAATCACATACAGATTTTGTGAAAACAATTCAATAAAACATCCCTGTTATCATAAAATGGATTTTTGACAGATACCCCAAAAGTGCTTATAAGCATTGTCCCGCATTGCACTATATGTATCTAATTTTAAGAATCCAACAACATGATCTAAATTGCCCAATACTCGAAACAAAGAAAAACAAAGCAAGCCTTTCTAGAAACTGAAAATGAAACCTTGGCCTTACATTATTACTGCAATCCTGACATGGTGCACATTATTACAGTGCAAGCTTATTTTTCAGAATGCTTCATTTAGCATCACCAATAATCACCAATAATCTCTCACAACACTTTCTCTTGCAACAATTTTGGAGATAAATATTTTGCAGTATTGCACAGTGGCAATTGCCAATTTTTCACTATGGTGGCAGAGAAATAATTCCTTTTTATTCTCTTCCACATCATTAAGTAAATGTCTTGAATCTGGAAAATACCCTGCTGCTTTCATCTCGTAAGCCAATTTCTACGACTTTACCTAAATCTCCTGTGTCTGTGGATGTGACCTATCTCCTACACAAAAAGCATGTACCATTTTATGGTCTTCAATCCAAGTACATCCAGGGATCTTTTTAATTCCTCTATCTTTCATCAATCTTCTTACCATTTGAACCTCACCCCACCTGCCCACTTCTGCATAAATGTTTGAAAGAAGAACATAAGTTGCAGCATTTTTAGGATCCACATCAAAAAGCAGCATTGCTATATATACTCCTAAACTTATATTCATATGTAATCTACAGGCACCAAGAAAACACATCCACACAACCACCACAGGTTTAACTGGCATCTTAATGATAAAGTTTAGGGTGTCCTCAAGATAACCAGCACGGGCAAGAAGGTCAACCATGCACACATAGTGATCAATTGTAGGTGTAATGCAATAAGAATTGCTCATGTGGTTGAAGTATGTACAGCCCTCATCCACTAAACCTGCATGGTTGCATGCACATAGGACACAAGCAAAGCTTACAATGTCAGGATTTGTTCCAGAGTGCTTGATTAGTTCAAAGATTTTGAGAGCATCCTTGCAGAATCCATTTTGTGCATATCCTGCGATCATTGCATTCCATGAGATGACATCTCTTTGTGGCATTCTGTCAAACAATTCACGTGCCTTGTCTATGCTTCCACATTTTGCATACATGTCTACAAGAGCATTTCCAACTGTAATATCTGATGAAAATCCCCCTTCCAATACGCTTTGATGGATGTTCATACCCTGTTCCAAAGCTCCCATTTTGGCACAGGCAGGGAGGATGCTGGCAAAGGTTGTGGAATTTGGCATTACACCTGTCAATTGCATTTTCTTGAAAGTTTCTAAAGCCTTTTCAACAAATCCATTTTGTGCATATCCTGCAATCATGGCATTCCATGAGACAACATTTCTTCGAGGCATTCTGTCAAACAGTTCATGTGCCTTGTCTATGCTTCCACATTTTGCATACATGTCTACCAGGGCAGTTGTAACTACAACATCTGACAAAATTCGTGTATCCTTTATGCTTTGATGGATGTCCATACCTTGTTCCAAAGCTCCCATTTTGGCACAGGCAGGGAGGATGCTGGCAAAGGTTGTGGAATTTGGCTTTATGCCTGCCAATTGCATTTGCTTGAAAGTTTCTAAAGCCTTTCCAGTAAATCCATTTTGTTCATATCCTGCAATCATTGCAGTCCATGAGACCACATTTCTTTGAGGCATTTTGTCAAACAGTTCCCGAGCCTTGTCTACGCTTCCACATTTTGCATACATGTCTACTAGGGCAGTTGCAACTACAACATTTGACAAAATTCCTGTATCCTTTATGCTTTGATGGATATCCATTCCCTGTTTCAAAGCTCCCATTTTGGCACATGCTGGAAGGATGCAGGCAAAGGTTGTAGAATCTGGCTTTACACCTGCCAATTGCATTTGCTTGAATGTTTCTAAAGACTTTTGAACGAATCCATTTTGTGCATATCCTGAAATCATTGCAGTCCACGAGAACACGTTTCTTTGAGGCATTCTGTCAAACAATTCACGTGCCTTGTTTATGCTTCCACATTTTGCATACATGTCTACCAGAGTATTTTCAACCATAATATCTGACAAAAACCCCCCTTCCATTATGCCCTGATGGATATCCATGCCCAGTTCCAAAGCTCCCATTTTGGCACAGGCAGGAAGGATGGTGGCAAAGGTTGTGGAATTTGGCTTTACGCCTGCCAATTGCATATACTTGAAAGTTTCCAAAGCCTTTTCAACAAATCCATTTTGCGCATATCCTGCAATCATGGCATTCCATGAAACCACATTTCTTTCAGCCATTCCGTCAAACAACTCACGTGCCTTGTCTATCCTTCCACATTTTGCATACATGTCTACCAGGGCACTTGCAACTACAACATCTGACAAAATTCCTGTGTCCTTTATGCCTTGATGGATACCCATACCCTCTTCCAAAGCTCCCATTTTGGCACAAGCTGGGAATACGCTGGCAAATGTAAACTGATCGGGTGGGAAACCTGTTTGTTGCATTTGGTAAAATAGTGTCACTGCCTCGCGAGGATACCCATGTCTTCTGTACGCTGCAATAATCGTATTCCATGAGACGCTATCTCTCTCTTTCACGTTATCAAAGACTCTTCGAGCATCCACCAAACTTCCGCATTTGACATACATGAAAATAAGCTTATTATAAAAAGTTGTACGCGTAGCAAATGCAAATCGCCTGTGAGCGATGAAAGAGTGGACTTTTTTCCCATGTGAAAGCGCGTTCTTGAGAATGCAGGTCTGCAATAATTGAAGATATGTAGAGTAGTCTTGAGGAGGGTTGTATGTAGTAAGCAGAATGTGCAGCGTCTCCAACATAATGTTGTGAGATTGTGAGTAGTGGATGGCAATGGCATTTTATGATTGTGGGAAATGTGCAGTGTTATTCAGTCTACGTCTACGCCAATGACAATGTCAGGGTAAGCCTCGGAGAGCAGACAGTTAAGCAGTTTTCCAAGCTCGGGTAAAAGCCACAATCCTTAATAGTGATAAGATTTGAAAGGCATCACTCTTGGCATAATCATATATGCTTGTGTGCAAACCAAAATTCATATAGAGCGCCAATTTAAGTGTCAACATAAATGACTAATATGCCAATGAGTTCTTTGATATTCCACTATGTTCCAATGAATGCAATAAATGTCTTTAAAAATTAACACATGATATCAATTTGTAAAAAGTTTGTTTTGTCGGTCATAAGCAAAAGAGGTAAAGAGCGAGTTTTTAAATAGTAATTATCAATCTACTATTTTGTGGGATTCACACTAACTTTGGTGAGAATGAGAACTACTCTATCCCTTCATTTGTTTATTTACCCATAGCATTTTCACCTCCCCTAAAGTGGTGTTGAAAAATTAAGATTTAACATCTACATTTTTTCTAAAATACAATTTAACTTTCAATTGTTGTCCTTTAATATAACCATTAATAGCCACCTATGAGTCTCCTAACCATATATAGCCCAACATTTTGGCTATTTGTATACTGATAGGGCAAGGGTTGGATTGAGAAAATCACAATCTCAATGCTCCGAGTCCTTGTCTTGAGAACTCCTAAGGTGTCACTTCATCCACCATTCAACCTATAGGTCCCCTGCTAGCTTAGGTACCCCTGGTTCATTGCCAAACCTGCTATCATCACTAATTTGCTGCTACCAATCAGTTCTTGGTGCTTTTTCACACATACTCCATCTATCCTTTAATAAGCCTAAAGACTAGTTAACCTCCAAATGTTTCCTAACTTGCACTCAGGGGTGTGCTTAGGTTTTCAAAGCTTTAAAACAGTCAAGGGAAGGTTCTTGTACAAACACAGACCTTTCCTTCTTCTATCGCTTTCATTAAACCCTAGTTTAGGGCTTGGAAAGGCTACTAGGGTTGAGCCCCTTTTAGGCCTCCTCACACAAGACAAATGCTTATCACTCCTCTCCTTCACCTAATCAGACCAAACTTGCTTCTATCACCCTTGCTCAAATTTGGAGCACTAACAAATTTTCGAGGTCTTGGATTGTTTTTTGTTCGTACATATGGTGTACCTTGTTCTTGCAAGAACTAGGGTTTTCTTTGCTTCTTTCTTGGACTGTTCAGCTTGTTCCAACCTCCAAAAGACCAAACAACGGCTCTGCCTTCTTGACCGCCATGGTGAAAGTCCCTGCAACCACTGCACACATTTGTTTCATGAAGTTACAGCACCCCTGCAATGTTAGGACTGATTTCTAACCACCTTTTCCAAACCGGGCATCACAAGCTCGCCTAGGAAAAGATTATAACCTTGCTTCCAGTACTCACAAAGACACTTATATTTACATTATTTACAAGGATGGAGCTTTTCCTTGCTTCCACAACGCCCATACTTCCTGGTACGGACATGAAACAAACTCAAAACTCCATTTTCTGGAATTTACCAGTCAAGACAGCAAAAAGGAATAACACTGTATTCACAAAAAGGAAGAAAGCAATGGAATTTCTAACTATAGGACCAAATAAAATACTTAAAAAAGGCTTTACTACATGTTATTCCATACAACAAAAGCTTTATTTAATTCATTTCTTGCAGCTGTCACACGCAAGAATAGAAAAAAATAGATTTTCAACACAAAATCACTGTTTCCTTCTCTCTTTTTTGAAAATTGCCCACATTCAAAACTCCTAACCTCCAATACAAGTCGAGAGTGAGATTTTACAATGCCTAGAAAATAGTTAGGTTTTCTCTTTGAGCCTAAGAATGGCCAAAAGCTAACTGTTGGAAAACACAGTGTGTTTTTCCACTTAGTCTATTGCTTAGGAAACAACCCAACAAAAAGACTCCAAACTTATTCCACATTTACCAAGGAACCAAAAGGTCCTCAACCACAATCTAGAAGGTAATAAAGACCTTGCACAACAAAATAAAATTGATTTTAAAACAAAACTTCTAACTAAGCTTGTATTTTGGCACCTTGGCAAGTGCTCCTGCACCATATACCTTCTAACAAACCTAAAGGTTATGCTTCACTTTTCATCTCATTCCCTAAGAAAGAATCACCCTTGACAACCTTCCCAAATTATTATACCTCAACACCACACTTGCACTTGTCGGCCCTAGATTTCTCCTAGTCGTTCCGTCAAACTTTTAGTTTTAGATTGCCCTCCTTAGGTGGGATTTATTAG
This sequence comes from Sequoia sempervirens, assembly GCA_007258455.2. Classification (NCBI taxonomy): domain Eukaryota; kingdom Viridiplantae; phylum Streptophyta; class Pinopsida; order Cupressales; family Cupressaceae; genus Sequoia; species Sequoia sempervirens. The sequence goes on along the minus strand of VDFB02000003.1, from coordinate 466,553,241 downwards.
TTTTTTATTGTTTTTTTTGCTATTAAAATTTTAATGGAGTCATTTAGTGTGAATGCCATTCTTCTCTCTAACTGCATCTCATCTTGATGATGGATCATGGAGTATAATCTAAAATGTTGATGTAAAAAATTGCACACATTTTTAGTTGAGAAATCTCAGCACTACTTTCATCTTAGGAGTCAAATGAAGTCATCTGAAGATATCATTTTGTAGGTATGAAACCCTTGGTGTTATCTTTTCAGAATTATAGTATGCATTATACTTTTTTAGTATTATATACATCAATTCTATAATCAATATTGTATACACCTAAAATCGGTCAAGACAATCAATTAATTAAATACTAGTTATTTAATTAATAAATCTTTTATTTCATCTACTTGTAAATAAATTCTCAATTTATTTATATAGTTTACTCTTCTAATTCTTCAATCTAAAATCACATTCTTCTATTTTAATTAAATAAACAAATTCACATAGTTTGTTTTATTTAATTAATAATCTTTTCATTAAATTTAAATCCCAAATTTAAATTTAAGCACATGTCTACAACTTTCCCTCTTGCCACCTCATCAAGTGTCACATGAATTTAGGCACATGTTAGACACTTGGCTTTTTCACACATTTTATTCTCCCACACACTTGTCCTTTTCACACATTTTATTCTCCCACACATTTGGCATGTTGTCTTTGGTCAAGGGAACATTCTCCATGACTCTTTCTAACCTCTTTCATCTCCACCATTCATCTCTCATGTTTGAATCTTGACCATTGATTGCTGCCACATCACAAGATGCTTTGGAAAATCTATAAATACAAGCCCATGCTATAGCATTTCATCAATCAATCCCACATTTGAGTAGAGTTATCATGCAGGAATAGCTTTGGAGCATTGGAGCATTTGGAGTCTTATAGCATTGTTTAGCATTTTAACAAGTTTGCATTGTAGCATCATGTTAGATTAGAATCATGTTTTTCTTTATAGTTGCATTTTAAATCATGTTTTGCTTCATAGTTGCATTTTAAATCATCATATCAATGGTTATTTGAGCATATGCATAATCATTTTAACTTCTTATCAAAACATTTGCATCACATAAGTTAGCAACATTATCCATATTTGTCAATATCTTCACTATCATTACATCATGGCTTTCATCACTTAGTTTTATGTAAGAACTTATATTTCTTGCATTTTGAATAGCATCTCGTTTCTCAGTTGTCATTTTAACAATCATAGTGCACACCTAAAATCTAAGAGCCAAATGATTTAATAAATCCTTGAGAATAGAGGACAATGAAACGTTTTTAAAGATTTGTTTAACTGCAGTTTAGAGTAGTTTCTTTGATTCAAATATTTACTATAATACGTCTTATTGGTGTTTGTGTTGATTTATTAACTCTCCCACAAATTCACACACACATAAAATGGTGCCCACCATGGGGCACACCCCCATTTCTAACAATTTTCTAGAAAAGTTCATGTAAACAGGCGGGACGTGACATTTTAGCGCAGTCGTGAGTTCTTTCAGCGCATACAATCTTTGTTTCGGCACATACAACATTTCTTTCAGCGCATCCAACAAATGTTTTAGCGTGTTCAAGGAGTCTTTTAGCGCATTCATTACTTCGTTTAACGCATTAATAACTTATTTTAGCGCATACATGAGTTCTTTTAGTGCATAGAGTAGTTGTTTTAGCACATTGAAGAGATCTTTTAGCACATTGGATGATTGTTTTGGCGCATCTATGTATGGCTGCAAAATCTTAAAAATATGAGAACTAATTGGTGTTTTTTGCTTGCAGGTACTTTTATACACTGGTCAAAGACAATCTTATCAAACTACTGATGATTTATGTAGGAGCTGGAGTTGTTTAATGCTTTCTTTTCATTAAAATAGGCATCTAGATTAATTAAAAGGTTAAAGAACACCATGTTTTTTGTGCTTGATGAATGGTAGGAATATGCTCTCCCCTTAACTGGGTGACCAAAAATCCAAACCCATTGGTTTTTATTTTTTTATCCATAGATGGTCTACCTTGTGGGAAAAAGTAATCACCCAAGGGAACGACTCAACTAGTAACACGCTAAAGCCAAGCGACTTCCAACTAGGATATAAATGTGGGTACTTGAGGAAAGTTCAAGTATCATGAGGATTGTTCTAACAAGAAGGGCAGCAATGGTCTCTTGTCGAATGGATGATCCCCCACGAATGGAATGCCTATATTAGAACCCTTTGTTGTAGCAAGGCCAAAATCCTTATTCTATTTACTAGCGCAGAAATGATCGTTCTGAAGCCATCCCACATTTTTGTGACTTTTAGTAGAGATGAGAAGTATGCCATGGGAGTTTCATGGGTATTGATGCTTGGCTACCCCGAGAAGTGAGTGTCGTGGAGGGGAGCTAGTGGGGTCAAGCATCTAATCATCCACTAAAAGTAGGTGCAACTGGAGTAAAATCCAAGTGGGAATCCAGTGAATATTATCTTACACAACCTTAAATTGTACATGTTTGATGTGTTTTACCAATGGTTTTCAAACAAATTTCAAACAAAACATCACACAATGGAAGTGAAAGCCTTGATTCAAAAACCATCCATTTGAACACTTGATTTTTACAACTTACAAGCTAGAAACCAAATGAAATCCATTGTTCAACATGTTATCATGGAATCTAGTAGCGCTCATTCCACAGATAACCCCCCTACGAAACTTGTTCGTTTCTTAGGATTCATGAAGTTTAAGCACGCATAACGAAGTGATTTTCAAGCAACCTCAAAATGTGTTCCCAAGCCTCGAATAGTCAATTCGAGCATTCCCCCATGTTTGCCTCGCGAAGACCTTCGAAACGAGATCTTTCGCGAAGCTTCACTGTTCATACTTAGCAAATTACAAAAAATGCAGTGGCACTGAAAAAGTGCGCTCCTGCCTTGAAGCCAAAATTGGCTAAGTCTGGAAAATGCAAGGGCGCTAAAATTTAGCGCCCCTGCATGCAGTGAAAATTCCAAAAAATGCAATAGCGCTAAATTTTAGCGCCATTACATTTTCTTTCGCCACTTAAACTTTTTCATGGCCCTGGCACATTTCTTCATGTTTTCGCGTTTTTCGTCAATCGTGCCACTTTTCGTGCCTAAATTTATTGCTCGACTTGAGTTAGGTTTTCAATTTTCCTTTTTCACTTAAGAGTCTTTTAATTTTCCATTTTGCATTATTATGAGCTTTGTTCTTTTCTTCCTCTTGCTGGGCGAATTGCACCTCAACTGCAAAACACGTTTTTTGTTTTGAAGACTTTCGCCATTCTTTCTTCAGCAAGTTTTCGCGCCTTGGTTCGGGTAAGTCTTTTTGCATTGTCTTCTTCTTACGTTCTGTATATGATCTAATGTTCTTTCTTCGCGTTTTTAGCTTTGTATTTATCTAACCCTACGCATTCTTCTCTTTTCTCCCTACGCATTTTGTTCTCCTCCTTTCGCGTTTTTCATTTCTATGCGTTTCTTTCTTCCCACTCGTGTTTTCTCTTCATGCACTTTTCTTTCCCCCATTCACGTTTTATTTCCTTACTTTTTCCCTGCGCTTTTCATTCGCCATTTCCTTTATGCGCGATGTTCTATCAAAACTTGTATCTTTCCAATGTTTTTTGTGCTTGTTAAAGCACGTTATTCATGTTGCTCTCTTCATGCGTTTTGGAGCGAACTTTGAAATCTCAAAAAAGAAAGAGTTCTTGATAAAATCCTTGAATGCGTATGCATTGATATTGAGACATGGTCTTCAAAAGCTTTCATGATACAAACAAGTTACATGTTGCCAAGCACGAGCGCCCTCGCCATTCTTCCCTACATCTGCATTTCAAAATTGAAAAAATTGCAAAAGCGCTAAATTTTAGCGCCATGACATCTTGAAAATGTCAGAAAATTCCTAACATTGAAAGTGTAAGGGCGCTAAAATTTAGCGCCCTTGCACCAAAAGCAATTTTCCAAAAATGTAAGGGCGCTGAATTTTAGCGCCCTTACAATTTTTTTTTCAGGCTTTCCTCAATCCTTCCCAGATAAGCTTCATTTTTTACCAATGCACTCCTGAACCTCGTTTGTCTGCCTTTGTGCATCGTTTTGTGTGCCTCGTCATCCGCTTCATGATTTCTCATCCTTGTGCTCATTTCGCATTTACCCATGTTTCCTAACAATTGGTGTTTGTTCTGGCTAAACGGATTGCAGTCTCCTTTCAGAGATCATCAAATCAAGATTGATCAGGGTTCCAGTTCTTTTTGATGACTGCTACTAAGCCTTCTTCTTCAAAAGCAAAAGGCAAGATGAAATACAAATATCAAGGTGTCTATCCGCCAACTATGGTGCTTTCCAAAGTAGAAGAGATAAAAGATACAGAAGTTGGTCATCAAGACTTGGTTGACTTCGCAAAGCTAACTGAGACGAAGCCTCTTCCTGATTCAATGAGAGTGATTGTACATAGCAACCTCCACTTGGTGGCAATGTTCCCTATAGCTGCGCACAATACCGAGTTTGTTCTTCAAGTTGCGTCTCATTACATCAGAGAAAGCAGAAGTGTGATCGACTCTTCCGGGCACGAGATTCTGAGACTCGACCCCAATTTCTTTGACATTGTCTTCAAGGTCCCTCATATGGAGAAATATATTGACATCTCTATATCAAAAGCACAGGAGATCTTCGATGTTGATCCCAATAAGGCTAAACAATTGATAAACACCCAATGGCTCAAGAAGCCTAGATCATCTGTTTCTAGATGGCCGAAAGGACTCCTGAGAAGTGACTTCAAAGATGACGTCAAGGATATGATCACGTTTCTAAGCAGAGTGAAGGGCTTTCCAGAATCATCCACTTTTCACGATTGGATGTATGAATACATCAGGATCATAAGAAGGCAGAAGGTGCATATCGACTGGGGTAAACAAATCAGTGATGAGATACACGAGCAGTTGATCAATGCTCCTTCTACATTGAAGTTCTACATGACTTCTTACCTGGTGTATGCGGCAGCTGTGATGAGACAATTCCCAGGTCTATCTACAAAAGGGAATCAGATGATGGTGCCTGTGTACAGATATTTCTACCAATTAGAGCTAAAGGAGAGCTTTCATCATTTCAGACGGGTCACTAATGCTTTCTTTGCGCCTTTACTCTTCAACTTTGATCCATCTTTGGAAAGAAGAAGAGTATCTGATGAGGCTTATAAGGTGGTAAGTAAAGTTAGATGTATTTTTCTCCAATTCCCAACGTTTACTTACTTGAGAGTAGGCTGCTACACCGGTTCTCCCTACATGCTACCACGTTATCCTTCGGATAAGTGGATTCTCATGGAAACATGCAGACAGTTGATGTCAGTGCAAAAAGAACGAAGAAGCAACCACAAGCGTGGGTTTAAGTTCCCACTGACCATCGGCAGATATACTATCCAAAATGCACAAAAAGCTAAGTCTGTCTATGCTGAAATGCAGATCATGACCATCAAAACCTACAGGTATAGGTTTGATTTTGACTACCGAGATGTCAGGAAAAAGTTGCAAAAAGGTCACCAACACGTACCGTTTTGAAGACATCTGGGCGATTGCAGAGATGAAGAAGCCATTCGCAAAATGGACTATTGCAGATTGACAGTTCAACAAATCAGAGATCTTGGTATCGCTGACCTACCAGAGGATTTTGAGGATCCAGGTGATATCATGAACGATGTCTATGATGAGCAAGGCATTGCTAAAAGGCCATTTCCTGCAATACAATGGTCTAGGAAAGAGGTTACCAGCATGAGAGAAAGGCTGAGACCAATCCTAGCCAACACAGAAGAATGGTTACATAAACATGGTTATGCAATGAAAAGTTTCAGAACAGACTCAGAAGGAGAGGAGTCTGAAGCAGAAGCTCGCCAACAGCAAGAACTCCGCGACAAAAACAAATCAAGTTCATTGTTGGTAAGAAAGATACCCAGGCTGTCCAAGAGACAGAAATCATGGCATCTCATCCATCTTGCTCTAAGGGTAAAAAGCCTATTCTGGAGGAGATAGATTCCGATGAAGAAGAAACTTCAAGCGACCAATCCGCTGAAGATGAAGATTCAGCAGAAGCAGACTCCGATGTCGAAGAGGTTTCTGAAAGAGGGCAAGAGTCTGATGAAGATTCTAAAGAAGGATATAAAGGTGACTTTGAAGGTGAGCCAGAATCGGAGAGACAAGAGGGTGATCAACAGGAACCCAGGCATGATCAAGAAATAACTACTTCTCCTCCTGAGAATGTAGTTGAAGAAATTCCCAAAACATCATCGCCTGTGACTTCAAACGTTCCTCATACCCCTCCAGATTCAAGAACTCCTCCACCTCCTGTTCCCTCGTCACCTATCCCTACCACATGCATTCCTGCAGCTGAGATATCCCCTATCCCTGCAGCATCAACCCAGCTTGATACTCCTTCAGTGACAAGCATTCATATGGTTGATATACTGTCAAGCCCACCATCGTCCATTCCTAGCTTGTCTTCGCCAACGTATGATATCACTTCTGAAAATGAATTCAATCGTTTCATGAATGAGTCAATGCGTGATCAGCTCAATGTGTCAACTACAGGAGCAATGATGACAAATACTTCTCCAATTGTCACGATACCGATGGTAAGTTCAGATGTGACAATAACTTCAGAAGTGGCAATGGCGACCGAATTGACAGTAGATCCAGAAGTTCACACTTCTTCTCTTCCTCCTTGGCTAATATCTCAAGTATCGAAGCGCAAAAAGCAAATGATTTCTCCAGAGGAGCTCGACCTCGAAGAGATAGTTCTTCCAAAATCCAAAGGGAAGAAAAAGGCAAAGGTATACTTGAGGCTGAATGTTGATAAGTTTGGCCACAAGTATGCTAAAATTGGCATACCACTGAATCAAGAAGGTGATGTCAATATGGAGGACTACACAGTAACAAAGGTCTAGCTTGGCAAGGTTACCAATGAAAGTGCAAAAGCCGATGCGCAAGTCACTTTGGATATCTTGGCAGGAAGGCTGGATAAAGTAGAGCAAGCTCGTAACATGTACAAACAGAGGGCAAATCATTATGCCACTGTTGTAAAGAGACTTGCCGGTTCTCCAAGTAATGCACAACCGCTGACAGTGGTAAATATTGAAGACCCAGTTGTCAAGAAAGCTGAGAAATTTGCCTCCAAAGGCAGGGTGTTATATGATTTTGTTGAAAAGATCATCGAACATGGATCTCAGATAATTTTGGCTGCGGATGAAAAACTACCATGTTGGCCAAGCTCACCACAGAGCTTGATAAAGAAAAGAGCGTACTTTCCCAGGAGCGCAGAGACATGGAAAAATGCCTGTTGTCATGGTCGGAAATGAAACAGGTAAAGCTCAGCAAATTGGTGGAGGTTGGGGTAATTCCTGACAAAGAAAAGTTTGTAGAGGTAAGAGAATCACTGAAACACATAATTCAAGTGGTTCAATCTCTCACAGAAGATCTTCACCAAATATAGGAAGATGTCGACGGGCATCGCAACATTCTTGACAAAAGTATTAGAGAGTTGCCTGGTCAACTTCTTGAGGAAAATCGTATCTTCCCCGCCACAGAAATATCCCGATCTTCAAGGAAGCCATCATGAATTTGATCGACAGTTCAGACTTCTCAGAAGCTTCGCTGAACATCATTTGTGATACAAGGCTCACATTGGACAACCTGAAGACGCATCTTGACAGGTGCAAGAAGGTTCACTCATCTGCCATGAGATCGATCACGATAATTCACACCATTGTGGATTACACCGTTATCCAGATGAGAAGTTCGTGCAGGAGACTAGGAGGAAATTTGAAGACTTCCGCGCCCAATGCAAAGAAACGTGAAGCAGCCCCCTATTCTCCAGTGTTAGACATTTCCGGTGCATCCTATTATGCATCTTGTAAATATTTCTCGACATTTTCGAATGTCATTTTGTAAATTGTAATTACACCAAGTCCAAAGATGTAATATTTTCCAAACAAATTACACTTGACTTTGGTCAAAGTTAGGTGAGATCTCCTAAAATCGCTCACCTAACTTTCCCTGATTTTCTCAATCTCTTTCCTTCTTTTGCTCATCCCTCTTTCTATATAATGTGAGGGATTTTCATTGTAATATTATCCTTTAGTGTTTTGCAACGAAGTGCTGCCCTTTTTGAAGCAAATTTGTGAAACTTTGCGTTCATGCTTTGTGAATGAGATTCGATTAATAAAGAGAAGGATTGCAAGCCAAACTTTGCGTTGGATTCGATACTTTTGTGAGTTGATCTTATTTGGTAGTGATTTAGTTTGAAGAATCTGAAGGACTCTAAGTAGTTTATGTAAACTTTGTGTTACATCTATTATTTAGATTGCATTGTTATTTCTGTTTATCATTGGTTGAATGATCTACAAGACTTTGCGCTTGTAATCATTCATGCTCTTGCATGTTCTGGTTGAATGATCTACAAGACTTTGTGCTTGTAATTATTCATAATCTTGGATACTCTTGTCGAAGGATCTACAAGACTTTGTGCTTGTAATCAGTCGTGCTATTTGACACTTTTGTTGGATGATCTACAAGACTTTGTGCTTGTAATCATTCATGTTGTTCGAAGAATTATTGCGTCTAAGAAGACTTTGTGCTTCTAACGTAGCAAAAGGTACGTCTACACAGATCCAACACTGATAAAGCTACGAAACGACTTTGTGCCTTCGTGAGCTTTCCCTTTTTACTTTATTTTGTTTGTTATTAATCACTTCTGGTATCTCTACACTTCGCTTTGACGAGATAGAGCTATTGGTATTACTGCTAGTTGTTAGTTTTAGGTTTTTAAGAATTTTGAACTTCCAACGGTGAAGCATTGTAAACATCTTCTCTAAAAAAAGAGAGAAGGATGAATGTAACACACCCCCCCCACTCCGTGAATTTTGTGTACATTTTGTAATTACTTGTTTGATTTACCATTTCTTATGTTAGCAGTAAGAAGGGCGCCTCCCCTTTCCGAGAGGAGAGATTCACTTCTCACATAGTTGTGGCTGAAGTCCAAGTTGTGTAATCTATCGAAAAGCTGATTACATAATTTTCACCCAACACAACAAGTTACACCTTGGTAACATTTAGATTCATGGATTAAAAACAAGGTAGACTGCCAAAAACCTTTAAATTTTCTAGAATAATGCATTTGTCCTTTGTTCCAACGCATTCAGTCAATCTTATAGTGCATTTGTGCAATCTTCCAGCGCATAGACCCTTTGTTATAATGCATCTGTGCAATCTTCCAGTGCATAGACCCTCTGTTATAGTGCATACACTGCATATTTTAGCGTATAGACATTCTGTTCTAGCGCATCTAGTAAATCTTATAGCGCATACACTGCATATTTTAGCGCATCCAGGCTGTCTTCCAACGCATCTGTGCAATATTTTAGCACATCCATCCTCTGTTATAGTGCATCCAAGCAATCTTCCAGCGCATCTGTCAAATCTTTTAGCGCATCTAGGCTTTGTTTTAGTGCATCCATTAAATGCAAAACCTGAGAGTTAATTTTATCCCTGTTTCACAGTTTGAACAAGAAGTCAAAATATTTTTCCAATCTAGAATCATTCCTCAAGTACAATAGAGTCTAAACTTGTTAAAACTGACCTCTACAAGTGGAATTCTCCAAATTAAACCTAGATATAAAACATCTCAAATTTCCTAAATCATCAAAATTATCATATCCTTGATTATTAAGCCCAGTTTCATCATCAGGATTTGTCATCCTTTCATCAAGAAACAAAGTTGTATAATCAAATCAAACTTAGTCTCATCAATAGAATTTTTCATTCTATTTGACTTAGTTTTAATCCTTGGCACTATTCCAAACAAAAGATCAAAAGTTTAGTCAACTTATTACACTTGAATGCCCATTCAAACAAGGTTACAAAAGCAAAAATTGAAGGAAAAAAAACTTGAAACCCAAAACATCAAAACTCAAAACATCAAAACTCCAAACATTGAATCTCAAAGCACCATGGTTGAACCTGAAGAGAATCCTTTCCATGGAAGCCACAACACTGAAGGGGAAGAAATAACTGAGGAAGATATCCAAAATGCTGAACAAGATCCAAATTTCCACAAATTCTTAGAAAATATTTTCAAAATAAATGGGGAAAAATACTTATTGATGCTAGCTAAACAAGGTGTCAAATTTCTCGATGACTTTGACGTTAACCAATTAAAAGCACCTCCCAAAAAGCCTGAAAAAGAAACAGAACAAGTAGTTTCCCTAACTCACCAAATGAAAAACCTCCAACAACAAATTCTTGACATGCAAAGGGGAACCTCAAAATGATACTTGATCCAAGACATTTGTCCATATCCTTTTGATCAAGATATCCACATAATTCCCTTTCCCAAACATTGCGAATTCCTAAAATATGGCAAATACAATGGAAAAAAAAATCCAATAGATCATGTTAGGGAATTTAGAACCATGAGCCCTGAGTTTGCACATGAGGAAACTTACTTGATGAGACTATTCCCACGAAGCTTAGGTGGACAATGCCTTGAATGGTTTTCCAAACTTGCACCACCAATCAAAACCTTTGAAGAATTGGTCAACAAATTCATCGCCCAATATTCTTACAACATCCAACATGATATAACAATGAAAGACCTTTGCAACTTGAAACAGAAAAAGGGTGAGTCATTCCTCATTTTTCTACAAAAATGGAGAAGGTTGTTCGCAAGATATTCTCATCTCGTACCTAAAAAAGAAAAGATAGAAATCTTCATCAACAACCTAAATGATGAAATGAGTTATAGATTGGAATTGCAATGTCCCCCTACATTTGAAAAATTGATTGAGAATGGCATCAAGAAATTGAAGAAGCCTTAGTCAAAAGAGGAGTCATAAAAATTTACAATGACAACAACTCATCAAATTCCTCCAACAATTACAACAACAGTGACAAACCAAAGTTTTGGCAACGAAACAAGAATGTGGGTAACAATGAGGGCACAGTTGAAAACCAAAATGCAAAACTTGTATTCAACTTAATAGTTGTTGCCACCAAAACCAATCAGAACAACAATCCACCCAACAACCAAAACAACAACCAAAATGTCCATCAAAACAATAATCAAGGTCATGTTGAATCTAGAACACCATCATATCGAACATCATCCAATCGAAGAAGGTTCACACCTTTAGGACAATCATTCAAATCAGCATTGAAGGAGCTTCTTAAAGCTAAAGTCATAACATTACCGAAGGCACAAGATTATAACCCACAAGTTAAACTATCCTGGTGGAATGATGCACATTACTATGATTTTCATTGAAACAAAGGACACAAGACAAATGACTGTATATAGCCGAAACATTTGATACAAGACTTGATTGATAACAAGACCATATTTGTAGAAGGACCCCAAACAAATGATGATCATGGAGCATTCAAGAACCCTCTACCAAACTATGAAAAAGGGGAATCTTCTTCATCAAACGGCAAAGGAAAGAATGTAAACTATGTCTATGACACTACCATTCTTAAAAAATTTACAGGTCACAATCAAATTCATGATAAACAAGACATTGTACCAACTGATTTGAAATTTTGTCAATCCCAAGCTATGGTGGGACACACGACCACACCTCATTTCCTATCATTTACTGAGAATGATGATGCATCACTCACCCATTTGCATAATGCTCCACTTCATATTGAGGTTTTGATCCATAAATGTCTAGTCAAACGTGTTCTAATAGATGGAGGATTTGGTTTAAATATCTACTCTTTAAAGTTTATAAATGCATTGGGATATTCAAAAAATGTAATAGACTCCAGTAAAAAGATTATCATGAAGGGATATGATGCAAAAGAGCGCTTATCTAAAGGATCAGTTACTCTACCAATTAGAGTTGGCCTTGTGGTGAAAGATGTGGTTTTCCAAGTCCTTGATCTCCCCTTGACCTATAATATCCTCCTTGGAAGACCGTGGATACATGAAATGCAAGTAGTATCCTCTACATACCATCAATGTTTGAATTTTTCTCATGAGGGAGTTGAAATCACAATACAAGGAGATCATATTTATTTCATGTATGGCCATAATCTAAGTCCTAAAGGTGAAACCCCTAGCAATTGTGAAGTATCTTCTTCCCAAACACATGTTGATCTTAAGTCCTTAAAAGCATCTACCACAGTTACTATACTCTCAAACCCCAAGGTCCAAATTCATGATCTAGGATGTGGAGAATACTGTTTGGATAATTTTTTAGCAAAAGATGTTGCTACCACCATCGAGAAGGATCAGATTCCAATAATGATGTCAAGACAGCTACAAAAGAAATGCAGAAAAATGACCATGTTGGGATTGAAACCTTTTGGGATCCTGATGATACACCTACCCTTTCCATATCTAGCTACACCCAAGCTTTTGATACCTATGATAACCCCCTGTTTGACCAGGATATCTATGATAACCCACTCTTTGACCATGATCTTGCTGAGGAAATCCACTCATCATCCTTCAATCACACTTGCCCTGGGCTAGGGTATGAATCTCCTAATGTTCCCTCTATCAAGCCATCTTGCCAAGTCACTAAGGATGTGCAAGCCTCTGTTGATTTTAGCAATACCAAAAAGGATAGTATCAAAGACTCTATTGATGACATCACCACTCTCACTCCATTCATATCATCCACATCCATCCACCTTGTAGACATGGATCAACAAGTATCATCTAAAGAAAATATAAAGGAGGCAAATCAAAAATCAAAGGTAAAAATGCCTTTTTCAAATGGAGATCCAAAATCAAAAGAAAGCTTGCAAAGAAAGAAAGATATAGAAAAGTCCCTTAGCCAAAATAAAGAGTTATTGTACAAATAAAAAAGAAAGAAAGATCCAGACAAGTCCCCTAGCCAAAATAAAAAGCTATCAGACAAATCAAGAATCAAATTCAAAAATAAAAGTGAGAAAAAGTTGATCTCCAAACATGCCTCTCCCTCAAAAATCAGTGGGGGCATCTACCAAAGAAGAAAATCAAAGAAGGAACTTGTTGATCTACGATCTACAACCATGTCACTCATACCACATATTCCCTTCCACTCATCCATGTTTGTTTACCCTCCATATCATCACACCTCCACTGGTGATGTCCTTTAATGCGTCTTTGATGGCGACCCCTTCACGTACTATGACTCATCGGTCGCCCAAGCTCCTTTTTTCTGAATTTTGATGGCCCACATAGCATGTGCATTAGAGATCCTATCATAGTCTCTCTCATCTATCACCTCTATCGTCCATCATACTTTCCACTCATACTCCTCATTTTGATTGGGTCCTTTCATCCAAAACAGTCATTCACACAAGATCAAGGTACTATGGTATCAGTCTTTAGATCAGGAGCATATCAGTTGTCGACACCTAAAGGGGATTTGTTTGATGAACCCCTCAATAGCCTACATCTTAAGAAATTCTACACCTGAATCATCCAGTGCATCAGAAAAAGTCCTAAAAAAAATACAAAAACATTAGAAAAAGTCCTGAAAAAAATGGTTACCTTGATGAAAACCTGGAAAACAGGCATCTTGGTAACAACAAAAAAAGCAAAAAAAGAGAAAAATATAACAAAAATAAAATAAAATAAAGCATAAAATCTGAAAAAAAGTGCAATAAAAACAAGTAGTGAAAACTTGGCAACAGGCACTATTTGTGATAGGTTAGCTTTTCCATCTATTTGAGCATGTCAACCATTCACTTTTGCCATCAACCTTCCTATCATCAGAAAGCCTCATGTACATATTCTTGCATCGCATTCATGTCTCACCCTAGACTGGGGGAAAAATCCTAAACTCACTGGGGACAATAAACTTTGAGCTTGAACCAACAGACAAACAGCAGTAAGACAAACGCAACAAACACAATGATCATAGTCCAACACAACATTGAACATCGATCACCATTAGTAACACATCAACCATCAAACATCAAATAGCTAAATCAATCCAATCAAAACAAACCTCAAATGGATGATGTTCCTTCTGAATCATGGCTTTATCATTGTGGCATGAATTTTCAACTGTTGAACTCTGGTTTTTGTCATCATATCTCTAGAGCACCTCAATGATGTATTGAACTAGAGGAGCTAGGAAGGAGTATTATTTTTGTTTGACTATTGTCTGTGAGTTGATCAATATTACTATGCAAATTGTCGCGGGACGTGCTCTACAAAGTATCACTAATGACATTCTAAATTTGCATAGGAAAACAGTTAACTCTTGTCTATTTACGCAAGGAATACTCAGGTCATCTCAATTCAATTATACCTAGATGCTTGTGTTAACTTGCAATATCAAAAATCATGGAAGTAGTACTCAAGTCATCATGGTCTGAATATGCCATTGATGCTTGTACTCACTTTCAACATTTTAAAGGCTCAATGATGAAAAAAAGCACGACAAATCGACTATTACGAATGACAACATCTGCATATTAGATTTGCATGGTTAAGTTAGGTTGCATCCATGTCATTTTGCATTTGTATTTATGGGGTTTCCAAAGCTACAACAATTTCACAATGAGGTTATCTCTCTTAGCAATGGATTGAGTACATTTGACATTAACCAAAAACACAACATTCTCATATAGTTGCACATCAATTGCATCATCATTTGCATAAATTATAAAACATTCTCATATCATATGCCATATCACATCATTCATACATCTATGCATTACATCATCAGAAAACACAAAAAGACATGTATTGCATCTCATTTGCATAATCAAATCCATCTCACATAGCATAAAACATCATCCATACAAGCATATAAGATCACCAATCATGCATTATCATATCATCATCACATAATCATCATTATCATATCATCATTACATACATTACATAATCATCATAATCATCATCATATAAACATCATAAACACATAGAACTATGCACCATCACATGATCATGCATTCATCCATTCATCACATCATCTATTTGCATTGGAAAAGTACAAAAACATGAAATGCATCACATTTCATTGGCATAATAAGATCCATCACATCATCATATGGACATCATTCATAAAGCATCATAGAATCATAACACGTCAGTTGCATCATCATTTGCATCCATCATAATCATCATGATCATCATCATATATACATCATAGGCACATAGATCATAATCATCATTGCATATCATATAACCTCAAAATAATGTCAAGTGTACAATGATATCCAACCATGGAGTGATACATCAACAAAGTGGCAGAAATCATAAAATCTCTAAGTAAATAAGTGTATACATCAAGTATCAGTACATCATCAAGTCTTGTTACATTAATCAATCCTATACTAGGGCATATCAATCAAAGATGATAAACCACATTGACTGGTAATATCTAAATTGGCCTGCACCAGATGTGGAATAATGTCCCACATCTTTGGGAAGCGCTCCCGAGACTAAAGAACTCTCAAATCCTCCTATGATCATAACATATCACAAATCAACAATCTTATCAATCAATCAATCAAATCTAATCAACTCCAATGATATTTCAATCAAATCTCGTTGAGCGTCTATCATTGATCCTCGCCTATCATGAGGTCAATCATCATCATTCTATCATTGATCCTCACCTGTCATGAGGTCAATCATCATCATTCTATCATTGATCCTCACCTATCATGATCAATTCAATCATCATCATATCATTGATCCTCACCTATCATGAGGACAATCATCAATCTATCATTGATCCTCACCTATCATGAGGACAATCATCAATTTATCATTGATCCTCGCCTATCATGAAGTCAATCATCAATCTATCATTGATCCTCACCTATCATGAGGTCAATCATCATCATCCTATCATTGATCCTCACCTATCATGAGGTCAATCATCAACTATCACATCAACATCATCAAACAACATCAAAACATCGGTTGAAGCGATCGTCAAACATCAAACACAAGGAGGCAAAGTAGGGCATCAATTTAATCAATTGGAAATGTCAATCTTCTTTATCGGGAGATAAATCGTTAAAATATCCTGAAAATCATCAAATCATCAAAAATTCAAAAAATTCAAAAAATCCTAAAAATTCAAAAATTCACTAATTTATATCCTGAGGGGGCATATATTCGTCATCACCTAAAAATCAGCGTCTGGGGCATTGATTTTTATTTTATTTTTGTCAACATCAGCAACAAATTATTCTTTGAAGCAACATGTAAACACGTTACTTCAAAGAGGGGCAAAATGTATACGCCTAAAATCGGTCAAGACAATCAATTAATTAAATACCAGTTATTTAATTAATAAATCTTTTATTTCATCTACTTATAAATAAATTCTCAATTTATTTATATAGTTCACTCTTCTAATTCTTCAATCTAAAATCACATTCTTCTATTTTAATTAAATAAACAAATTCACATAGTTTGTTTTATTTAATTAATAATTTTTCATTAAATTTAAATCCCAAATTTAAATTTAAGCACATGTCTACAACTTTCCCTCTTGCCACCTCATCAAGTGTCACATGAATTTAAATAATATTTAAATTCCTAATTTGAATTTAGGCACATGTTGGACACTTGGCCTTTTCACACATTTTATTCTCCCACACACTTGGCCTTTTCACACATTTTATTCTCCCACACATTTGGCATGTTGTCTTTGGTCAATGGAACATTCTCCATGATTCTTTCTAACCTCTTTCATCTCCACCGTTCATCTCTCATGTTTGAATCTTGATCGTTGATTGCTACCACATCACAAGATGCCTTGGAAAATCTATAAATACAAGCCCATCCTATAGAAATTCATCAATCAATCCCACATTTGAGTAGAGTTATCATGCAGGAATAGCTTTGGAGCATTGGAGCATTTGGAGTCTTATAGCATTGTTTAGCATTTTAACAAGTTTGCATTGTAGCATCATGCTAGATTAGAATCGTGTTTTGCTTTATAGTTGCATTTTAAATCATGTTTTGCTTCATAGTTGCATTTTAAATCATCATATCAATGGTTATTTGAGCATATGCAGAATCATTTTAACTTCTTATCACAGCATTTGCATCACATAAGTTAGCAACATTATCCATATTTGTCAATATCTTCACTATCATTACATCATGGCTTTCATCACTTAGTTTTATGTAGAAACTTAGATTTCTTTCATTTTGAATAGCATCTCATTTCTCAAGTAGTCATTTTAACAATCATAGTGCACACCTAAAATCTGAGAGCCAAATGATTTCATAAATCCTTGAGAATAGAGGACAATGGAACGTTTTTAAAGATTTGTTTAACTGCAATTTAGAGTAGTTTCTTTGATTCAAATCTTTACTATAATACGTCTCATTGGTGTTTGTGTTGATTTATTAACTCTCCCACAAATTCACACACAAATATAAGTCCAAAAAAATGAAATCTATTCAAGACAATAGGAAAAATAATAATATATGCCAAATAAAAATAAAAATACACCATACTCTTCATGGATGTCCTTGTTTCAAAAAATATTTTAGATATATGAGTTAAAAGAAACATGTTATTGTAAAATATAGGTTTAAAATTTCTATTAGCACCAATTAAACTTAGCAATAAATAAAAATATCAAAAATATCAAAAAATATATATACATTAGATATTGGAGTAATTGATCTAGTTCCAAGAAATCATTAATAGATTTTAGTTTTCATAACATGTGTTATGGTGAATTTTCACTTAATAAAGCATGAAAAATAATATTGAAAACAAAAAATAATTAGTGCATACTTTTTAAATTTAGAAAAATTATAAATTTGAATCTATAGATGAAATATCACAACACATTAGTAGACATCATCCTTAAATTCTTGGCTATTTTTTTCTATAATTGACAAATATATTGGATGCTAAAAAACATTAATTTTTGTAGCTTGATAATGTTAAAAAGTAGGACAAAGTATTGTACTCCTCAATGTGACTATTCATGTTCCTCCAATTAGAAAATCTAGATATTGGGTAGGTGTGGGTAAGATGAGCATGTCCATGATTTCCTTATCCACCCCAAAAATTGACAAGAAGGTTTAATGATGGCGTCATAGTGAACCAATTCAAGGGTGGAAATAGGTAGGCACAACCAAATACACCACAAGCTTATATAATATTCTCAAAACACGTGAATTTTAAAGAACCAATCATATCCAAATACTTTTTTTAATAAAAGGTGAGGACACAGACACTATACTAATAAAAAGTGTTAATACATATGATATAAAAGCTCCAAGGAGCATAAAAAATTTTGTAAGTAGGCCAATTGATAACTGAATAATTACATTTTTCTTCATGTACATGAAAAATAAAAAGGAAACAACAAACCAGATTAACCGAAGGTAGAAAAACTATGAGATAATGAAGCAAGAGACTATTGATCATCAAGAGGGGTGGATGACATCACTAGAGGAGAAGGTGGTTGCTAGTGTGGGAGGTGACTTAGAAGGTAGTGAAGCACACAAAACATCCATTTAATCTTGGATACCAAATTGGGTCCCAAACTATGAGATGGTTGTTCATGATAGCCTCTAACACGTAATACATAAACATAATTGCATATAACCCTACATTAGAGTAGAATCCAAGTTATTGTGGTGTACACATTACATACCATATAGGTTTATGTCTAACATGCAACTAGAGCTCAATACAATACAAGTTGACTACAACATTATTGCAAAGTACATGCATAAATAATATTTCTTGATAATGTACTCACAAACAAAAAATAACACTCCAACAATTCAAAAAGTGTTTTTACAATATAGATTAGAACTAGTGCGATCAAATATTATACTTTTACTCTAAGTGATGAACAAAAAGTCTATTACCTTCATCAAGCTAGAAATAACAACCAACCAATGCTTGAGTCATAAGGAAAAGGGGATGGGATTCCCTATTTAAATCTAATTAAATGAAAAGAATTGAATATCTTGCAATCAACAATAATTATGACTCTAATGTCAAAACCCTACAACTATTATCATAGCAACCCAATTTTTAGAAGGACATATTACATGTGAATACAAATTTAGTCCTCAAGGTATACCTTCACATGCACAATAATATATTTTCTCATGCATCGTACTAACATTATATTCAATAGATTTTCATAAATTCCTAGGGTTATTAATCATAGGCAATAACTTAATCATAGTCACTAAATAGTTTACTACGTCAACCCAAATTCATCACATCCTCAATAAGCAATATAATCAATAATATATCTAATTTGATCCCCTTTATAATTTTTATATGAAATTAGAAAGCCCATGTCAAATTAAGTCATTATTCAGCTAGTTCACCACCTATGTCCTATTCACCCTATTTACTTAAGTTTACTTAGGGTACACAGGATACTGATCACTTTATGTCTCAAATCATAAGATTAAGACACATGTCATAATCTTATGCAATCCTATATCTCACCTTGGTCTATATAACCAAGGGGTTCTCTTTGTAATCTCAATCCATTGTAATATATCATTTGCATCCTTTGATAGAATAATATTATTCTCTTATATTTGATCTCTCTTGTGCTTTCATAGAAGTTCCTAGATTTTGGGTAGCTATTGTCTTCAGCTAAATCTTGCATGGGTATAGAGAATTTTATAACTCTTACAAAGCCAAAATATCACAACCCTACTAGGTTGTGAGTGAAAAAAAAAAAAAAACTAAAAACTATACATACATATATATTTGAGTCTTCATGGTACTAGGTAATGTTTAAAATAACCAGTCTTTACAATTGTGAAAGGGGCCATACTGATTTTGTTTGTTTGTTAGGAGTTCAATTTACTCTATATTTCTCTAAAGGAAAATTTAATTTCTAATGTTAATGAAAACGCATATATAAAGGAGAATAGGGAAATTCTAATATATATATTCATGATGAAGAATATTTGATGAGAAAATCAAGATGGAAAGTGTTCCAAAGGAATTGAATTAACCAAAATGATCTAGTGAACTAGCTCAAAATATAGGAGGTGTGTCAAGTGAAGTCAAATTGATGAGGGAGTAGTGGCACCTAACTATTGTCAATCAAGAAGTTAATGGGGTAGAGGTGGCACAATATTTTCATTAATAAAGTAATTGACATGTGCTCATTATTTTCTAATTTATTTAACTAAATGAAAAATATTACTTAAGTAAAAATATTATAAGGTGCAACATATAGTCACACCAATGACCCCTTTATTGCAACTTATGGAAAAAAAGAGATGGGTCCCAATAAGACAAATCATTTAAGGTACCCCGTGTACAACATAAAAGAACACCATGGTACAAAGAGAATGTGTTGGTCCAAAAGAAGAAAAGGAGAAAACTAATAGCAAAAAGTACTCCCTCTTAAGGAAATAGAAGTCAAAATAACATCTTAAAATTCCTACAAGATACAACCTTTGAGTGCCTCCACATAGAAGAGAGAGAATGCATACGTTGAATGTCACACGGCATGTGTTATTGTAGGCCCCTTTACAACAATGATGCATCTTCCTTTCAAAAGAAAAAATCCTAACTTTTCAAATTGTTGAATTCCTTCTAAAATAGTGGAGTGAACAAAATATTTGGAAGCTCTTCATGTGTCTCAATAGTGATGTTCAGTTGTGACTAAAACTAATTGATGGTATGAAGTAACATACAAGATTTGGAAATAGTGACCATGTATGAATGATTTAATAGAGATGTGAGAAATAAGTTGATGCAAATCAAGATTTATTGAGATAAAAGCATGATAAGTGGGGAAATAAGATGAGTATCATAATGCACCCTTAAAACATCTAAAATAATAGATGTAACTCTATGTGAGGATTTATCAAAGGGAAGACAAATGCACACAATGGTGTTGTCAAGATCTTGAATATGGGGTATTAGAAACAAAAGATGTACATTGAATAAGTAGGCATCCTAATGATTAATAAGACAAGACTAAAATTGCTAAAGAGAATCATTGGAAGCCCTCAATGAAAAAAATATGAACTTGATCATCTAAACATGTGGTCAAGGAGTCTTTGTAGGAGGAAGAGCAATAGAAATTTTTCCTTTGTCATCACAACATTCAAGGTCTTCCTAATAAGAAATCTCATTATCTATGCCATCATCAGATAGGCGATGTTAGACCCAATTAACTAGAATAAATTAATGTATAAATTAATGATAGAAAATGGTGGAATTAAGTGTCTACATTTAGAACTAGAGTTTATACTAGACAAAACCGCAAAGAACCTTCACACTTGTTATATTGACTAGGTTTTAGTCTAATGGAAGGGTCTACCACTTGAAAATGCTACTTGGGAGCATGCCACCATTCTCTCCAAGTTTCATAATTCTAATCTTTAAAGATAAATATTTTCAAAGGAAGAGGCAATTTTTTGAACCCTATTTTGATAATATGCAATTCCATTTTTATAGTATTAATTGGGTGCATATGCTTTGAAAGTCATCCTGCCAATTACTTATAATAAGGTACTTATCCCACATGAAAGAGATAACAATAGATGTCTCTACTAAGGCTCTTTATATGGTAATGAAATCCTACAAAATAGAGTGTGAACTCTACCAAGAGATTTCCCCCTCAAAGTGGCATTGTGAAGAGAAGACAAAGCATCGTGTTGCTCTCTTTTTTGTATTTCTTGTAAATTATCATATTTCTCTTGAAGGTTCATTACACCACTCATAAAATTCTTTATTTTAGATTGAATACACAATAAAACTTATGTAAATATATTGATTTAGATCGAATACATGGTTCAAAGTTTAATAAATGCATTAAGCATGGTAAATTTTAAAGTTGTGTGACTTAGGAACTTCTTAGGCCTTCCTATTAAACTACTTTTAGAAGGGGGTTTTGTGCTTTGGGTTGTTACATAAACTATACGTTAAAATAAAAAGTATTACAAAATAAAGTAAAGGATATCAAACATTAGTTATTATATCTCGATTTTATCTTCGATATATAAGTTGGAATTATCCATGCTTTAAAGATAACCTATTACCAAACATTCATTTTTTTTGACATATATGATTTTAATTTACTAGGAAAAAGTAGAAATATTATCATTTTATTGATTTTTCCACTAACATGTTCTTGTTTTAGGTTGAAATAATATTATGTGGTTTCATATACCCATTCACAATTTCAACATTAAATATCTAAGATGGCCTTAGAAATTATTAACACTTGCAAAATCTCTAAACCTACTTGAATGCTAGGGCCAAGCATGCGAGCTATGACCAAGGTGCCTTTGTATGGCCTTAATTATCCATGCAAGAGATATGACAATAGAAACAAGCACAATAGTTCTATGAGGCACCCTTATCATGTAGGATCGTTTCCCTACAAATGGTCACCCCCTTGTTCCAACAAGAAAAGTGGTACCTAAGGACAATCTTTTATACTAGATTCCCAAATTCATTATAGAGATTCATATAAAAAAATTAGCCTAAGCATAGGGAGATTAAATTAGAGGCACTAGGCATGCATGGCATTGGATGGGATTAGTTACCAAGTATTCTTCCTATTAAATTTCAAGGAAAATATGCAAACCATAGTATCCCAATTTGAACTTCTTATGTAACTCATACTTTTTGTGATTTATAATGTGAGTGCTTGGTAGATATTTCTACATATTGTGACAATAGAATTTCTTAATGACCTAAATATTAACCTATCTTGTAGCCTAGAATCTTGGGGGATTCACCTCTAGAGAATATATTATCATGTGCATGCATATTGGAGCTTTTTAAGTAACCAAAATGTGATCCAATATATCACTTTACAATGAAGGGAAAGGGGATAATTTAATTAATGTGATATGGGTGGTATTGGGGATTGGTAAGCATGCAAAAAAGGGGTTGGGATGTTTACAAATGAAATTTCAAATATTTTACAAATCAATCACTAACAATGCTAGTCTTGCCAAAGTCATGAAACTATCTTTTTTTCTAAATGAGATAGCCTTGTTTTGTCTTAGAGCCTCATAATCTTAGAGGTTCCTACTTAATTCCAACTCTAATACAATGAATAAATGAAACAACGGTCACACTAAGCTCATGCGAATTCAATAATTCCTACCCAAGTTTCTTAAACCAATATTAGAACATTTTTTGGCAATGTCATGACTCTATCTAGAATCACCAATTATCTCTAAGATGTTTTTATTATATTTTATATTAATGTGTATACTATAATTGAAGTGTCTATCATAAAGGGATTCACTAGTAGAGTTGGTGTGACAAGGGTGTGGGGATTAAGATGTATAAGAGCTTTTAAATCAAATCTTTTTGCAAGATGGAATATTTGGCATAGCTCATCTAGGTATCTTTTTCCAAGTCTTAAATATAAGGGATGACAACCAAAATTATGTTTGAGTTAAATGTAGGTGTAGACAATGCTCTTGGCTAACAGGGTAGAAATAATAAGTGAATAAAAAAGTATAAAAAAATAAGGTACATGAGATACTTGTGAAAATAAGGAAGTATTTTAATTATACTAGTATATGTAAAGGGGCATAACAAACATAATTTGGAGGTTAAAAATGAAATTAGAGGTGTTTATAGTACCCTAGCATCACACATGCTATGTCATTACTTTTCTAAGTGAATCCCCCCAAGCCTAGAATTTTGTTATCATAATAATAATTTTTGTTGGCGGTGGCAAATATATCTTATAATTTAAAGAACCACTACCATATTGCTCGCTTTTGTAATGTAATGGTATTATTTCATATATTTTTAATTATTGATGAAATTGGAGTTGCTTCCATTCAAATGTTCCATACTATTATAATACATATAATAATATTCATTTATTACTTTAGATGTACCTTGAGACCATATGTGTGATACTATTAGTGATAGTTACAAAGTGGTTTAGCTTTTATAAGAAATGTAGTTCATAACAAATTTTCGTCTTTTATTGTAAACATTGAATACATTCATTATAAAGACTTATATTGACTTAGAAATGTGTGTTTCCTTATAATCATAAAGTTGTTAAGTGCATTTGCATAAGATGAAGAATTAAAATTCATCTTTCTTTATTTTCCAAAAAAAAAAAATCTTGCCTTTATTATATACAAACATGTATATGCTTATAACAACATTCCAACATATTTAAATTGATTAAGCAAAAATTATTAGCCATATGACACAAAAGTCTTTGAACATTATCAATTGAATTCCCTATTGTTAAAATATACATAAAACAAGTACAAAATTGAAGATTCTTAATGTATATGTGATTAAGAATTGTAAACAAACTTAAGATGTGGAATATGGAATTTAGTCTTCAATAACATTTTCCAAGTATGCAACTAATGCAAAACTATTCAACTCCTACCTTATCGAAGGTAATTTAACATTTACTACTATTTGTCAAAATTGTCACATGGGTAAGCTAGTCAATTTGATCATATTATAAATATAATTGTAATATTATTTTTAATCATATGAATATCTCCCATTTTTTTCCTTATAGCCCTAGTCCTTTTGAGTTCCTTTTTTTTTAACATATTGTCACTCCAAACACTTACGAAATGTCCTATTCAGCTCTCTCCCAACCACCTTCAAACCCTCATCTCATTAATACCATATTATAAATCACATCATTTGCAATTTTGTAATACCATGAATGTGTGATTACAATGGAAAATAAATTGTGATTTTATTTTTTACATACAAATGTTATTCTCTTCTTTTTAACATCAACCTATAAACCTCATTATGTGAGTTTTTCAAATGTAGTGTATATATCTCTTAATTACAACATTAAGGCAATTGTAATATTTTTACTACTTTATATATAAATTATAATAGTTTATTTCTAATTAAAACTAAATAGATTGAAATCAAACTAAATTACAAGATATTTGATAATTTACAAATCTATTGATTAGCTCATCAAGCAAAGGGTTGCAAAGTAACATTAGAAATGTCTAACCATAAATGAGATAAAATTTACATGCACTTATATAAAATCACATACTGAATCTGGAATGTGTAATTTAATCTCAAATGATTGACCTGGCCTAGGAAAAATATAGTACAATTGATCCAAACTAAACAACTATACAAAATAGGAAGGGTATTGTGAGCCCTCTCCCATTTCCTGCTGATCGAGCATCTTTCCATTCACTTGAAGTGTTCCTCACCTTTTGTTTTTCATCCATTCTCCACCTCCTCCAGCTTTTCATTTCATACATATGTAGTTCTGTGAAAAAAAATTCAAAAAAACGTCCATATTTACATAAAATACGTCTTTGATAGATACCATAAAGCCAACAGCATGGTCTAGATTGCCAAATACTCAAAACAAAACAAAACAAAAACTCTCTAAAAACTGAAAATAAAGCCTTGTTCCTTCATTATTACTAGAGATCTGACACAGTGCACATTATTACAGTGCAAGCCTATTTTTTAGATTACTCCATTTCACATCACCAATAATCTCTACAAGAGCATTGTCCCTGCTTAAAATGATGGAAACGGTTTGCATCTCTTACAATAATTTCTCTTCCAACAATTTTGGAGATAAATTTCGTTGCAGTGTGGCAATCAGCACATACTCGAAGGTTTTTAACAACTCTAATAGTTGTTCCAAAGGGCATGTTTAACAAACCAAATGCAATTGCCAACTTTTCACTATGATGGCAGATAAATACTTCTTTTTCCTCCTCTTCCACATCATTAAGTAAATGTCTTGAATGTGGAAAATAGCCTGCTGCCTTCATCTCCCAATCCAAATCCTCCAACTTTGCATAAATCTCCTGTGTCTGTGGATGTGATCTGTCTCCTGCACAGAAAGCATGAACCATTTTATGGCCTTCAATCCAACTACATCCAGGGACCTTTTTAATTCCTCTATCTTTCATCAATCTTCTTACCATTTGAGCCTCACCCCACCTGCCCACTTCTGCATAGATGTTTGAGAGAAGAACATAAGTCACAGCATTTTTAGGATCCAAATCAAAAAGCAAATTCGCTGTAAATACTCCTAAGCCCGTATTCATATGTGATCTACAGGCACCAAGAAAACACATCCACACAATCAACACAGGTTGAATTGGCATCTTAATGATTAAGTTTAGGGTGTTCTCAAGATAGCCTGCACGGGAAAGAAGGTCAACCATGCACACATAATTATCAACTGTAGGTGTATTGCAATAAGGGTTACTCATTTGATTGAAGTATGTACAGCCCTCATCCACTAAACCTGCATGGCTGCATGCACATAGAACACAAGCAAAGCTTACAATGTCAGGATGTATTTCAGAGTGCTTCATTAATTCAAAGGTTTTGAGAGCATCCTTGCAAAATCCATTTTGTGCATATCCCGCAATCATTGCATTCCATGAGATGACATCTCTTTGAGGCATTCTGTCAAACATTTCACGTGCCTTGTCTATGCTTCCACATTTTGCATACATGTCTACTAGAGCATTTCCAACCATAATATCTGACAAAAATCCCCCAACCGTTATGCTTTGATGGATGTCCATTCCCTGTTCCAAAGCTCCCATTTTGGCACAGGCAGGGAGGATGCTGGCAAAGGTT
The DNA here is from genome assembly GCA_007258455.2 of Sequoia sempervirens. NCBI lineage: Eukaryota > Viridiplantae > Streptophyta > Pinopsida > Cupressales > Cupressaceae > Sequoia > Sequoia sempervirens. The sequence continues at coordinate 466,526,661 of VDFB02000003.1, read as the reverse complement.
GTGGAATTTGGCTTAACACCTGCCAATTGCATTTGCTTGAAGGTTTCTAAAGCCTTTTCAACAAATCCATTTTGTGTATATCCTGTAACCATTGCAGTCCATGAGACAACATCTCTTTGAGGCATCCTGTCAAATAGTTCACGTGCCTTGTCTATGCTTCCACATTTTGCATACATGTCTACCATAGCATTTCCAACTATAATATCTGACAAAAATCCCCCTTCCATTATGCTTTGATGAATCTCCATACCATATTCCAAAGCTCCCATTTTGGCACAGGCAGGGAGGATGCTGGCAAAGGTTGTTGAATCTGGCTTTACATCTGTCAATTGAATTTGCTTGAATATTTCTAAAGCCTTTTCAACAATTCCATTTTGTGTATATCCTGCAATCATTGCATTCCATGAGATGACATCTCTTTGAGGCATTCTTTCAAACAGTTCACGTGCCTTGTCTATGCTTGCACATTTCGCATACATGTCTACCAAAGCATTTCCAACTATGATATCTGACAAAAATCCCCCTTCCATTATGCTTTGATGGATGTCCATACCCTGTTCCAAAGCTCCAATTTTGGCACAGGCAGGGAGGATGCTAGCAAAGGTTGTGGAATTTGGTTTCACACCTGCCAGTTGCATTTGCTTGAAAGTTTCTAAAGCCTTCTCAACAAATCCATTTTGTGCATATCCTGCAACCATTGCATTCCATGAGATAGCATCTCTTTGAGGCATTCTGTCAAACAGTTCACGTGCCTTGTCTATGTTTCCACACTTTGCATACATGTCTACCAGAGCAGTTGTAACTACAATATCTTGCAAGATTCCTCTATCCTCTATGCTTTGATGGATGTCCATACCCTGTTCCAAAACTCCCATTTTGGCACAGGCAGGGAAGATGATGGCAAAGGTTGTGGAATTTGGTTTTACACCTGCCAATTGCATTAGCTTGAAAGTTTTTAAAGACTCTTCAACAAATCCATTTTGTGCATATCCTGAAATCATGGCATTCCAGGAGACCACATTTCTTTGAGGCATTCCGTCAAACAGTTCACATGCCTTAACTATGTTTCCACATTTTGCGTACATGTCTACCAGGGCGGTTGCAACAACAACATCCGACAAAATTCTTCTATCGTTTATGCTTTGATGGATATTCACACCCTGTTCCAAAGCTCCCATTTTGGCACAGGCAGGGAGGATGCTGGCAAAGATTGTGGAATTTGGCTTTACACCTGCCAATTGCATCTTCTTGAAAGTTTCTAAAGCCTTTTCAAGAAATCCATTTTGTGTATATCCTGCAATCATTGCAGTCCATGAGATCACATTTCTTTGAGGCATCATGTCAAACAATTCACGCGCCTTATCTATTCTTCCACATTTTGCATACATATCTACCAGAGCAGTTGCAACTACAACATCTGACAAAATCCCTCTATCCTTTATGCTTTGATGGATGTACATACCCTGTTCCAAAGCTCCTATCTTGGCACAGGCAGGGAGAATGCTGGCAAAGGTTGTGGAATTTGGCTCTACACCTGCCAATTGCATTTGCTTGAAAGTTTCTAAAGCCTTTTCAACAAATCCATTTTGTGCATATCCTGCAATCATTGCATTCCATGAGAAAACATTTTTTTGAGGCAATCTTTCGAACAGTTCACGTGCCTTGTCTATGCTTGCACATTTTGCATACATATCTACCAGAGCATTTCCAATTATAATATCTGACAGAAATCCCCTTTCCATTATGCTTTGATGGATGTCCATACCCTGTTCCAAAGCTCCCAAATTGGCACAGGCTGGGAGTACACTGGCAAATGTGAACTGATCGGGTTGGAGACCTGTTTGTTGCATTTGGTGAAACAGTGTAACTGCCTCGTGAGAACACCCATGTCTTCTGTACGCTGCAATAATCGTATTCCATGAGACGCAGTTTCGTTCTTTCATGTGATCAAAGACTTTTCGAGCATCCACTAAACTTCCGCACTTGACATACATGGAAATAAGCTTATTACGAAAAGCTGTGCGTGTAGCAAATGCAAATCGCCTGTGAGTGATGAAAGAGTGGACATTTTTCCCTTGTAAAAGCGCGTTCTTGAGAATACAGGTCTGTAATAACTGAAGATATGTAGAGCAGTCTCCAGGGGGGTTATGTGTAGTAAGCAGAATGTGCAGCGCCGCCTCCACCATAATGCTGTGAGGCTGAGTTGAGTAGCGGATGGCAATGACATTTTATGATTGTTATTCGGTTCTACGTCTAAAATGGACAAGAAAGATGGAGTCAACAGATCATTTAATCTTTAAATGGAATTTGAGTCGGACAGATCGTTGGGGTTTACGATGATTATTTTAAAGAGCAAATAAGAAAAATAAATAGAGTTTTATGAATAAGAATGAAAGTTAAATGGATAAAGCTTTAAAATAAGTGTATTTTGGAAGTAGGATGGATGGGCTAGTATTAAAGCATTCGATCTGAAATTGTTTGTCAACTAGGTTTTTGGTTCACCCTAGCAAACAAGATATAGTGGCTATGATGAATGAATTGTTGGCAAAATAGGAAAACACCCATTACTTATGGTGTGTCTTTGTATGAGCGAACTTTTTGTTTTTGTCAATTTCAAAATTGTTTATTTTCTAACTTAAAATTAAATCTAATCTTGTTTTAGTATAGATATTTGATTTTGAATCATTATTAGGGGTTCACATTTACTTTAAGATCATATCTAGCATCTAGACGAATGTGTGATCAAACTAAAGCTTCGAAGCTCATAATTATGAATCCTTTATACAACCATTCCAAATAACTTATGACTTTCTAGTCTAGCCAACAATAGTTTTACTTTTCACCATTGGATGATGTTCTAAAGTTAGAGGAAGATACTAGACAACTAGATTCTTGACTTAATACAATTAGCATCAATGTATTGTGTGCTTTGAATATCTTTGTTTTTTGACACATAATTAAATGTAGGTTTATTGTTATTAGTTTTAGTTTTAACATTTATTTTATTTTTGTTCAAAGTTCGTGAAAGCAACACCTAAACCAATATGAAGGTGATTTATCCTTCCCAAGGTGACTAGCTCTAAAATTATCAATAAAATCACTATTAAAGTGTCAACATTAATAATGCAAACCAACCTAACCAAGCTACCTAGAGGCTCTTATAGATACTCTTGTGGAAAGAACCAAAAATTTAGAAGATGGGCTAAATAGTCTCAAAAGAATTATTTACATCACAATACAAGACCTATATCACATGGATGTTGCATTGGAACAAACCCTTTCATCACCACTCTCGTTGATTCAAAGCAAGGGACCATTCAACAAAATGCTTATTTTAACTTACATTCTTGGTGCATAGGTAACAATATTTTCTTACCTCCACTCTCACCACCACCATTCATTGCCTCAAAATTCCTATCAATTTAGTGGGATGTCTAATATCAAACTAAAAACTATGTAATGCCTCCTAGATCTCAATATCCACATTTGGAGGACCATCACCTTCCACACACCACCACCCCTTTTATTGGACTTACCTATAAAATTTGAAGAAACCTTTGAACCTTACAACTGGAACCATTGTTTTACCTAGGTAACATCCCAACTTGCCAAAATTCAAAGGAGAAGGGGATCCAAATGCCCACATTAAATCCTATACAACATTTGTCTAAGAAATTGTACCTTGGGACCCAATAGTTGCTTGAATCTTTCTAAGAATGCTACAAGGGATCACCCTCAACTAGTATTATCAATTTCTTAAGGGTTTAATTTATTCATTCCAAAAACTCAAATTGTTCATAGCAACATTTAATATGAAAAAGCTACTCAAGATTGGCATTAGAAAATTCCTAAACATAAAATAATTCCAATTAATTTTCATTCATTTCTTAACCTATAGGACATAAGAATTGTATTCCTTAACAAGTGCTCCCAATATGGATCACTAAGAAATTTGTGATCTCTATAAGCATTCCCTAAGCAATGACACATCAAAATAAATCTAAAAATGTACTTATAAATCATGTGAGGAAGCATTAGAAACAATCCTTATAATAGACAAAGCAACCATCAATAGTGGAAAAATAAACTATGGGTTAATGGAAGGTTAGTCACCCAAGGACAAAGTAATAACCAAAAAATGAAAAGAAATATGATAATTTACATATGTTCATAATATTTTAAAGAAATTTTGAAATGTCGTGACTAATAGGATTTTAGACAACCTACCCATTAAAACAATGGTGATAACAATCAAAACTATAACAAAAACAATTATGACAACAATAATAATAAGGAAAATCAAGGGAAAAAAATTAATGTGATGTCTAGCCATGTCACTTATCAAACAAGAAACAACTATTACCTAAGATATAATAGAGCTCAAAAAAATCACCCCTTTGATGAAAACTAGTTCAATTCATATTGCAAGCCTAAGAATTTTAACCCTAATTTTTTTAGCATTTTTACAAGACAAGGAAGCATGACACTAAGAATTGTGACTATAATAGATTCATTCAAATATATCTAACGATTATCAATTTCTATTTGTAAAAATATTCCTTCATCTATAATATATCCCCAATAAAAAAATAATAACCAAGGAACCATTGCTTCCCAAAACTCAAGCCTGATGATTTACCAAAATTCTTTTCCTAATCATGCATGAAATGAAACAACATAATTTAGTTTAGAAACCACTTAAAACCAACAAGACACAAATCTACCACCTAAATTAGGGATAAAAGGAAAAATAAAGACGTTGGGTTTGGTTGAAATTGTCTAAGATGAGCCAAAGTATTAAAAATTTGAGAAGCAATATGATAATTTCCCTTTATGCAAGCAATATTTTAAAGAGATATAAATTCTCACCACAAATGGGTTTTAGATACCCTACCCATTAAAAACAAAAAATGTTGGTAACAATTATAACCATAACAAAAATAACAATGGCAATAATAATAATAATAGTTCAAATCAAGGAAACCAAATTAATGTGAAAGGTAACCATGTCAACTATCAAACAAGAAATAAATATTATCCAAGAGATAATAGAGGTTAGAAAAATCACTCTAAAGACCAATTCAATTCATATTGAAAGCCTAGTAATTTTAACCCTAAAATTTTGTGTGATTTTCACAAGACAAGGAAGCACGAGACTAAGACCTACTATGAATATAATAGATTCATTTCAAATCTACCTAATGACCATAAATTTATATTTATAGGCACATTCCTTCATCCATAAGACATCCCTAACAACAACAACAATAACTAGTGATCCATGGCTCCTTAAAACTCAAGCGCAAGGATTTACTAGAATATTTTCATAATAATGGAAGAACTAACAAAATAATTTGGTTTAGAAACCACTTGAATCCACCTAGATACAAACCTACCACCTCGATTAGGGATAAAAGGGTTAACAAAGATGTTGGGTTTGGCTGAAATTGTTTTAGATGGCCCAAATTAGTAATCAAAACATGATAAGCCATATAATAATTCTCATTTATGCCTAATATTTTAAAGAGAAATAGAAATTTCTTCCAACAAGGGAGTTTTAGATGCTCTACCCATTAAAAATAATAATCATGGTAACAATCATAACTAAAAGAATAACTATAGAAATAATAATAACACAAATTAGGGAAAAAAAAATTAATGTGATAGATAACCATGCCAACTATCAAACAAGAAACAACTATTACCCAAGAGAAAATAGAGCTCAAAAAATTGTCCCTTTGATGAAAACCTATTTAATTCACATTGCAAGCCTAGAAATTTTAACCCTATAAAGTTTTGTAATTTTCAAAGGACAAGGAAGCATGCCACCAAGACCTATTGTGACTATAATAGATTTATTTCAAATGTACCTAATGGCTATCAATATCTATTCATAGGCATATTTCTTCTTCCATAAGATGTGCATAACAACAACAATAACTAGTGACCCATTTCTCATCAAAACTCAAGCCTAAGGGTTTGCCAAAACATTTTCCTAATAATGGATGAAATAACACAACATAATTTGGGACCCCCTAACTATGGTTGGTTTAAACTTAACTTTGATGGCTTTGCAAAAGGGAACCCGAGTTGGGTGGGAGGGGGTGGATTCATTTAGGATCATAGGGAAAGAATGATTTTTGCTTATGCAATAAATATTGGCACCCAATCTTCTAGTTTTTGGAGGAGGGAACAACCTATCATGGTATTCAACTGGCTAACCAAAGAGGCGTAATAAACTTGTCTATAGAAGGGGACTCTAAGAATACAATCATGATGTTGAATAGTAATGCCTCCCTAAGTTGGTCACTTTGTGACCTCATTAATTGTGCTCTCTTAAACATGATAGATTTAGGAAAATGCAAGTCAATGCATGTTTACTAGGAAGGGAACTCTACTACGGATGGGATGCCAATTTAGGGACCTTTGTAAAATATATCAAATTTTGGGATGATGTTCATTTGATCCCTAAACATGTGAGAAAAACCATCATAAATGAAGTTTCCTATCAAATTACACACCATGCTAGAGATTGATATCTATCTCTCTTGAAATTGTAATGATAACATGTATCCTCTTAGTTGCATGAAGAAAAGTTATTGGTTCTCTCTTCTAGCTACATTTATCAAGCTTGTTTCGTCTATGCTTGCTAAAAGCTTTTAGATTCATCAACGACTGGTTTTAAACTACTATTACATTGCTCCTATGTTGACCGTTATGTGTGGGGAACTAGTTTAAGAAGAGAACAATAGTTGCAACTCTATGAGAAATTACCCTGAGATATGGCCTATCATATAAAGGGAAGCTCTCCTCGTACATTGAATCCATGAAGGTTCATGACCCCAACCTTTCCATGGAGTTTACAAATTCAAGGAAGGGAGGTCTTGTTGAGGTTTGAGGCCTCTCATTTTCTATTTTTGTGGGGCTTATTTTGGAGGCAATGGGCCTCCCTCTGGAGGGGGATAATATTCCTAAAAAACCTAAAGGGAACTATCAAAGACATATGGAAAAATTCTTAAAAAAAAGGTGAAAAAGTCAACAAGTTATAGAACGGTTAAAATAGAGAGGATTTTCTAGGTGTGTGGAAGAAGATAGTCAAGGTTTTAATGAGGTTTTTCACCCTCAATGGACACTTTAAAATATTTCATTCTCATTTATTTCCTATGTTAAATTATTTCTGCCACAACATAAAAAATGAATTTTTCTTTTTAGATCCACTCCTCATTGGAAAAATTCATTAAATATGTACAAGAAAATGGGAAATCCCTACCCCTTCATTAGGGTTTGATGTATAGACTATATATACTAGTATAATGTAGCTCTCTCATCAACCTTATCTTCTCTCCCTCATTTTGTTAACCCTTCCCTTATTCACAAGGGTGTCGTTGATATTTTGGAGGGTAACCCCATCTTTGGCTACCTATTCCACCACCCTCCATCACCCCAAAGTCACTAGGTCTAACCCTCCTCATGCTTCAAAATGCAAGGCCTGTGTGTCATATTCCTCTACTCTCTCCAATAAGTAAAAGGTTTTGTTTGAGGAATCTCCCCAAATTTCTATTTTAGATGAAAATAATGGCTCCTCATGGTCCCATTCACCAAATGCTACCCCAAAACACTCCCTCCAATTTTCCTCAATTGTACAACCTTTCTACTAGTCCCCCTTATTCCCCTAATATGGATTTTGGCTAGGTTCAAGAGTTTATGGATGCTCTTATGGACACCCTTAACCTCTATTTGAATTTTCTTGGACCTAAGGGAGAAATTAGATGAGATCTACAAAGCCACTAACATTAAAAACAACATACTAAAGTGATTGTTGACCCAGTTGATTACAAAAAAGGATAAAATTCAAAACCTCAAAACTATTGTGCTAAAAAATACTAAAGATTGGTTAGGTGAAGAGGACACAAATCATTGGGAGTTGTTGAGAGGCATGGTGCAAAATTTTGACAATTGGGAAAATATGGAAAAAGAGGTTGGGGAAATTAAAAATGCTATTGTATCTCTTGAGGAGTCTGTGAAATTGAGGAATGAGGTTTCCAAACTCCACTACAGTCAAAACAAGATCCTCCTCACTTTGTAGGAGATTATTGAATACAAGAAGGATATGGTGAAAAAAACAACAATCACCATACAGGTGTTTCAACATGAGATTAAAAGTTGTCATAGTAAGCAAGCCAGGGAGGATCATTCAAAATCCCCCCTACTAGCTCTAGGAAAAAAGATAATATTGTGGGGATTGCACTGCCTATTGCTCCCAAGGATATAGGAAAGAAGAATCTAAAATCCCTGACTTTTGAAGAAAAACTTTAGTTTCTCACTAAGGATTCGCAGGCCATAAAATGCCTCCATCTTCTTGGAGAATAATAATTGGTCCTAGTTAGTTGCTGGCCCTCAATTGGTCTTGTTTCCTTTTCTTTTGGCTATTATTTTTTGGTTTTTTATCTCTTTTCTTTATTTTTCCTATTGTCTCACCACTTGTGAGACCCCTTTTATTTTCCTTAATGGATGTTATGTAATGGGTTCGATCCCTTCCCAATTTATCTTAATCAAAACACAATATAACTTGGCTTAGAAACCACTTAAAACCATTGAGACACAAATATTCCACCTCAATTAGGGATAAAAGGGAAAACAAAGAAGTCAGATTTGGTTGAACTTGTCTCAGATGAAGATGTCCAAAAGACTAACCAATCAAAATATAGTAAACATATGATCTCTTTAGTTCAACCAATGATAGACCCAATAAACCCTTATAATATAGTTGAATTGTAAAGAAGTAATCTATGCAACTATGTTTCATTGGTCTCTTAATAAAATATCCACCTCATCTAGTTGCACTCTTGGAAGCAATTGGGTTAAAAATATAAATAATATATCCTCCCTCCAAAAGAATAGCAAATTAAATGGACGTGAATCTTAACCCACCAAATTTTGATTTGTAATATCAAGATTCTTCTTTCATTTTAAGTAGATTCCTTCAAATGAAAAAACAACTAGAAGAGACATTTACTAGTACTTGTGAGTTTGTATTTACAATTCATGCATTAAGACAGCTCAAAGAAGGGGATATGGTGAGACTAATATCATGTCCTACAAAGACACCTTATAATGGTATCAAAACTTAAAATTCATAATAATAGGGAAGATAATCCTTTTGGTCACTCTCATTTTAAAATGATATCTACCATGTTTAATATCATTGAAAAAATAAAAGTTACAACATGTTATTAGGAAGACCTCATATACATAATATTAAGGAAATGCCTTCTACTTTTTAGGAGGTTATACCCCTACACTTGGGAAAGATATATATCTAGAAAAAGGTAAACCAAGGTCATCTAGTATGGTCAATATGGAACAAGCAAAGAAAAAGGAAAGAATGTTGATTGATTATGAATTTCCTATTAATAAGATAATAATTCTTAAGCCCAATCCACTAGAAATCAAAAAGAGCCAAAAAATATATTTAATAACAAAGGCACACATGTTTCAAAAATATAAAAGATATGAATAATTTCTCACTAGCTCAACAAATGATATTATAAACACTGAAAAATGTCCTGAGCCTACAAGTAACATTTTCATACTAATTTCCATCTTCCATATATAATTAAATAACTTTAATCATTTAATTATTTTCTAAGGTCATATTCTTCTATTAATTAAATAATTCTTAATTATTTAATTAATTCACTTTATTTTTATTCTTCTTTTGATTAATTTAAATAAATGTCAATTTATTTAAATTACATCACTAATCATCCTTTTCCCTCTATAATTAAATAAATTCTTATTTATTTAATTATTCATTTTCATTTTCCCTCCTTTCTCCTATAATTAAATAATTATTTTAATTATTTAATTATTCATTAACTTTTTCCTCTATAATTAAAGATAAAGTTTTATTTATTTATTTATTTATCATTTTCTTTTCTCTATAAGTAAATAATTATTTTTAATTATTTAATTATTTATTATTTCCCTCCATCCCTTATTAAATAATTATTTTTAATTATTTAATATTTCACATCTCACCTTTCTTTTATAATTAAATAATTATTTTTAATTATTTGATTATTCATCCACCATTTCCTAAATTAAATAATAGTAATTATTTAATTTTATTATTCTTAGCCAAGCCCTAAATCTCAACTAATTTCTTGAGTTTTGGTTCATCCTTCAATCCTCACCCTTCATTTGAATTGAGATTTCTATAAAAGTAAGTCATCACTTTCATTTCAAGGTTAACCACAATCTTTAACATTTTTCTTCTCATATCATACATCTTGAGGAACCACATTCTTTGATATTTTGCTTTCAATCATTCATCTTGAGGAACCATAATCTTCAACATTTTTCTTGCTATCATTCATCTTGAGGAACCACAATCTTCAATACTTTTATTTCAATCATTCATCTTGAAGAACCACAATCTTCAATATTTTGCTATCATTATCTTGAGATCTTGTTGCTACTACTATTACATCAAGCTTATCAAATACATTTCATACTACAAATTTGAGAGTAAACAAAGCAAAATGGAGAAGAGCAATGGAAGAGAATCAACTATGGCATAGGAATTGAGGTTTCATTGGTTTATTATTATGATTTCTATTGTCATTTGTGCTTCATTGTTAGATTAGGGTCATTATGGCTTGAATTTAGATAGTTTTGTGGTTGCTATCATTAAATCATGCTTTTTCCCCGAATTTCCCCTATCTAAAGATACCATAAAAATAGTCTAGCTATTAGAAAACACTTAGGTTCCCTTTTGATGCTTATTTTAATATGGATATATTCTTATTAATGGACATCAACTACTCCCTTTTACAATATTAATCATATTTTCATGAAATAAATCATCATACATACTAAATAAATGAAATCTAAAATGATCCCAAGACCAAAAATAAAGCTAGAACCTATCAGAGCAGTAAATAATATATGTATCAATGAAATTCAACTTGATGATCCTAAGCAATTAAATGATAAATTTAATGGGTTTCATGTTCAATTTGAGAGAATATAAAAACTAACAAAAAAATTGAGGTGGGTGAGGGGTCTTAAGAATGAAAATGATTCATATGAAAAAAATTGGAACAATAAATACACTAATCATAGAATTTCCCAAATAAACTAAATACCTATTGATGGATATGTATCCCCATATAAATTGAGGCATGAGAGTTTGCATTGTCCTCAAGGAACAACAAGAAGAACCATATAATCCATACAAAATGGATATACTTTCACAATATATTATATATTAGAAAAATATGTTGAATAACCACAAAAATGCCAAAATTTAGAAATATCACAATTATCCAATCAAGGTTTTGCCTTTTTAAGGTTGTGAGAGAGGATCTAGTCTTAGGACCTCCTTTAACTTTAACAATATAAAAAAATGGTGTCTCCCCATCCTATCAAGTAGGAGAAATTATACTCATTATTGATAGTTTGATTGACAAAAGAGTTGGAAAAGCTAAAAAAAATAGGCCTATTTAGATTAATGCATATTGATTCAAAGATAACTTAAGGATTTTTTTCCACTTGTGAACAATGGGGGGTGAATAATTTAGAAAAAAATATTCATTCTACCTCAAAAATTATTGCATATAAATTAAAAACAAAGTCTACCTTCATTGCATTTTATTAATTCCATCATGTTATATGTCATATGATTGCTCATCTAGAATTTTAATGTTAATATGAGTCATAGGTTGCTAATGCATTATCTAGATATGTGTGATATTGGAAAAAGGGATCTAGGGTGTAAATCACACTTATTCCAATATCACAAGGGAAAGTGACTAAATCTGATCTCAAACACCCACTTGGATACTAACCTCAATGGAAGAGCCAAAATAGTGGATCAAGGTTTTAGTAACTTTTGGGGTGGTTGTGTATGATGTGATTGTAAATTAAATTATAATGCAATGATGTTCCTAGGTTAACTATGAAGATGCAGCAAATTGAGATGATTTTTGGAAAGTGCAGAATTAAAAGATAAAAAATACATAATAGAATAGGGTAGAAACATAGGAACCTAGCATATGAATTTGACCTTGATATAGCTAGACAAGGGTGTTGGTTTCCCTAGAGTAGGAAATAGACACACAAAATTAGGTTCCAAAGTCTTGTTGCTTTATGTTTGTAAGTTCTTCTTCCCTAGACTCGGTGTCAAAATCTTTGTCTGTCGTAGATAAAATCCACTTTCCCTAATTTTTTGACTTGTAGGACTTGAATGCTTGAATGAAAAATTAGGTCTTCAATCCTCTCTAATTTTGCTTCAGATCTGCAACCTACACACAAGAAAGAGGGGAAAAGGTTGTATCATATAGGGGCTTGCCTAAGTCAAACCCTATTTTTCTATTTCTACCTCCACAATGGCTATGATGATGTAAAAGAGAGCTTACCCTTAATCATATAGAGGTTAAATGATATATAACTGGAAAATTGACAATTGCTACAACTTACCATTCAGATCTGCATTCCTTGATGGACTAAAGGCATTGTACGCATCACCTTCAAGGAGAAATTGGCACTTTATTTGAAGTCCTATAAGTGTTAGTACTCATAAAACAAATAAACATGAAACATGAACAAACATGAAAATATGATGCATTGCTAACATGATGCTTGATTGAAATAATGTTGTATTTATGCTCTTGATTGATTTAGGATGCTCAATTGTGCTCTCAATTTTCTTAGGACTTTTCTAGGATTGCATTAGGAATTCAAATGATGAAAAAGATTTATATTTAAATGTAATTCTTTGATTTCCCACAAATTAATTACTAATAACTAATAAATGATTTTTGTTTTTTAAATAAAATATTGACATCGATTTATTTTAAATTGAGTTAAAATAGGTTGGAAAAGGGCAATGAGCACCCTAGCCTAGACCTATCATTTCAAGGCCTTAAGTATCAATAAATAATTATTAAATATTTATTACCATTTCCACTTTTGATTTTTTTAAATATTATTATAAAATGATCAAATTAAATGCACAATTAGGTACAAGCACATAAGGGGGAGCTAAACCTAGTGTGAAATTGTCAAGTGTGACAATTTACAATGCTACATTTAGCCCCCACTTTAGTGAGAGTATGAAATTATGCTCAAACCCACACTAAAGTAAGGATAAGCCTAGAAGGGCTCAATTATCCAAACATTGAAGAGATAAGACTACATCAAATCTAGAGGATGCACTAGCCCCTAGGCTCTAGATCCTACAACACAACAATGTGAGGATAAAGGAACACACGAACATGAGGTGCAATGCAACATAACAAACACACAATATAACATAATGTAAAAATGAACACTAAATGTAAACACAATACAACACATTTACACAATGAAACATAATGCAAACACAATGCAAACTTACAAAGGGGATATGACAATCACAGACTAGAAAGATCCATAGAAATATTAATAGGATCCATACCCAAAGTGTTCATGAATCGTGCATGCTAACAAAGTATAATATTTTCTAGGTGGCCCATGAACCAAAGCATCATAGGCTAGTGAAGTCCAATATTCACGAGGTGATCTTTGACAAGAAACAACACAAGTTAGTGAAGTTTGATATTCATTAGGTGAGATTTTGTAATAGTAGTAAATGAAAAGCATACAAGAGCTTGTGAAAGTTAGATATACACTAGGTACGTTCTTATATCAACCATACCAAGAATTATAGTCTCAATAATTTTGATAAGGTAATACAAAAATGATCAATATGCCAAAAATGCATCACAAAGCTCAACATGTGTGAACAAAGTGAAACACTATACAATGTATGCCCCCATCTTAAATTAATTGCTAATGCTAATTGAGAGAAATTTCCTTTAAGGTAGAATAAAATGATATATGTAACATGATGGGCCATGAGAGATCATTGTAAAACTCTATGCCAATGATATGTTCCCAATAAAGCTAACTCATGACAAGGGATTTCCCCCAAAAAAATGCACATAACAAGACAAAAGATAGCACATAATGAATCCATAGATCTGGGGTCAATATAGACCATATATAATATGATTATGCTCAAATTGACATCATTCCCCCAACACTTCTAAAACTATGAATACAATGGAGGAATGACACATGAAGACAACATAAACACTTTTGGGTCACCATGGAAGATACATAAATGTCTCAAAATTTTGCATCATTCACAAAAGGAACCACAAGACAAAGATGTTCACAACATAAAAGGCGAATTGAGATACAAATATATGAACTATATGACAATTTTTTTTCTTTGTATCCTTGTGCCAACAAGAATATTAAGGGTCATCCAAAGAAAACTAACAAATACTAATACACACCAGACAACACATCGTGAGAGATCACATCACATGCAAGAGTACACACAAAGACAGAAAATAGGTACTACACATGCAATTCAATCTAAAGTAAATTGTCTACATCCCAATTTCACTCATCATAAAAAAAGGGCTGACAATATGCTAAAGGAACTATAACAAGTGTAGTACAAGGAGAAGAAATGGGTTCAACACATGGTGGGTGACTCTCATCAGGAGGATCATCATGGCTTCCTCCATCTAAATTCATGGATTTAGAAAACATAAGAGCCAATTCATTACATTCTTTTGTTTTATCTTCTTCTTCACTATCCAAATGTATCACAATATGCTGCATATTCGTGCTATCAACATGATTGTGAGCATTATCATTCATATGAGCCTCTTTCATTATTTTCTTAGGTTGGGATAGGTAAGGTTCGACTTCATGGTTTGACGAGGATTGTGGAGTGGATTTAGGCGATGACAAGGATGGATGGGTGGGAGGTACTTGACATTGAAGGGTATGATTGGTCATGTTTTCGAAAGGGATTTTAAAATATTCTTGTATGTTTTTTAAGTGAAGGTAATGTATCTCCTATTTCAATATTGCCTTTGTTGATGAGTTCTTGAATGTAATTCTTGAGTTTTGTACATTTATTTGTGGTATGGCCATTGATTTTATTGTAATATTCATTATCTTTGAACCATGTAGTTTTAGACTTTGTACCATTAAATGGTTTGGTGAGTGGGAATGTTACCATGTGCACTTGCACAATTATAAGATGGCCTCAAAGGATTCCCCAAGGAGGTGTATTGAATTTTTTTGTTCTTGTGTTTAGGTTAGTTAGATGGAATAAAGAATTTGATGGGCCTTCCTATTTTTTTCACATGCTAATATACTTATGTATGTTTTATGTTTTGCTTGTGCTTCAAGTTGGCAACCCATTTTTTTACTGTATTTTTCTTTTTAGCCTAATATTTAGGTATATTATTTTGATTGTAGTATTTGGAGAATATTTTTACCAAACATTAGGAGATAAGGGATATTTCAATATGCACCCCCTTTTAAATTATTTCATTGAATTTTGTGATGCAATGTACCTAGAGGTGAAAGGCCATTTCTTGATTTATCTTTGTGATGAGAATATGTACAAGTTGTTTTTTGGGATGGGCCAAGGAAATTCACATGCAAGACTTCATCATTACAGGAAGGAGGATAATATTTATGCATTATTTTTCTTGGTGTTATAAAGATCCAATAGAATAATATCATGCTCAATCTTATAATAGAAGTGTGTGACAAAACGTCTCCATTAAGTAAAAAAAAAGTGATGATGGAGCCTTGAGGAAGGTGGAGAAACCATTCCAAGGATTGACTTCCCAAAATTTAAAGGAAAATTCTTAGCAAGAATATTTCATGATAGGTAGCCTCTTGACATATCATGAATAATTAGTTTACATGGTTGTCCAAGTAATCCTTTCTTTTGTATTTTTCAATTTTTGAAAGCTCAAAATGAGGTGGAAAGGGGATTTTTTAGATGGTTCAATCAAAATAATTGGGGAAAATTTCTTTGAACTTGTATTGATTATGTTGATTTGATGTCCCAAGTTGTAATCCTTTGATGGTGTTCTCATTTCTTGTCACTCTTGATCAATGGAGTACCAAGAGTTGGAGGTGGAATGATATATGAAAGGGGCTTAGGTTTTTATTGATTTGGAACTATTTGACTGGGGATGAATAGATTCATTATTTTGGGTTGTAGCTTGGTTTTGGGAAATGTTTGGCCTTTTTTTAGTGGAATAAGGGATTTGTTTGATTGGGCTGGAAAATTATCTTGATTAGGTTGATAGCTATTGCATAAGCATTTTGTGAGGATGATTGTGGCTTATCTTGAGGGGGAAGATCATTGGATGAAGGCACATTATTGGATGAGGTGTTATTACAAATGATAGGGATGGTTAAGCACCATCCACATTAGTTTGGTCAAGGTGATAATTTGTAGCATCATGATTTGGTTAGGTTGAGATTTGAGCCAAATGGTTATTATAGACATGATTAGATGGTTCAAGGTCAATGATGTTGTTGAGGGTTTTTAAACTGTATCTAAGATATAGTTTGGCCCCTAATTCACTAGGGTATTAGAGTAATAGGTATTTGTGGGTATTGATAAATTAGTACTCCAAGATTTGATTTTGGTTAGATGTAAATAAGTCTCTATAATCTTACAAGTATTCACTTTGGTTATAAAAACAAGTAGTGTTGCTAACATTATAAAAAAATCCTTGATGGTAGGTTGCCCCAACACATGTGAATTATGGGAAAAACCTAGCCCAAAGGGGTTTTTATGGAATTCCACTTTTACTCTTGCTTGTAATCTAGTGATTGGGGGCATAAATGTGATGAATTTTATTTAGATGGGGTGGATTGATTTTGATTTTAATATTTAGATGTTGGACATTGATTTTTTTTTTAGATTTGATTTTTGATATCAAATTTGGCTGAGGTATAGGCCCTTGCATAACTTGATGGTGGAATTGATTAAGGTTGAGGACCTTGAGTAGCTTGATGTTTCGGTTAGATTTGGTAACTTAATGATGATTGATTTTTTATTTAAGGATGGTGACTTAGGATAATTTTATTTTTTATTGAAGCATAAGATTTAGGACACTTGATTATTTTTTAAAATTTTATATAGTTTAAGGAATAAGGTATAGGGCCTTAGGGTATCTTGATGATATAATTGATCAAGGTTGAGGACCTTGAGTAGCTTGATGTTTTGATCAAATTTGATAACTTGATGAGGATTGAGTTTTTATTTGAGGATGGTGACTTAATGGTTTTGATTTTTATTTGGGGGGTAAGGTCTAGGACCCTTGTTGATGATTGAGCTTTTCTTTTGATTTGGTTTAGGGAATAATGTCTAGGACCTTAGGGTAACTTGATTATGGATGGATTTTTTATTTAATTGGGTTTAAGGGATATAGGTCCATAGACAATTCAATTTGGGATGATAGTTTTTGGATTTAGGATGATGTTTAGATTTTATATTGAGATTTAATTATGATTTTGGAATTTTGGGATCGATTTATGAGATCTTAGATCTTGGATGGGTTTTAAGATATGATACTTTTGGATTCCACAGAGGGGATTTTGGATTTTTTTTGGATTTTCAAACTTTAGCTTTTTGAGAATTTTTTAAAATTTTTTTTAGCTTTTTAATGAGTTTCACATAAGGTGGAAATAATGCAAGCACATGAAAAATATAATTATTCAAGTGGAATAATTCAACTTATGAGATCACAAATATACTTAAGCTTGGTTCTAAATAGTATTGGCCCATTAACTTAGAGTCGTAACCATGAAATCAAGGTTATTTGTCTGTGGCCTACTATTTTGGCTCCAAAGATATATGGTGAATAACTTCCTGAGACTAGCCACTTATCAGTGCATCATAAGTTATGAATGGTCAAAGAGTTCTCTAGCTCGGTTAAATAAGGATTTATATGGGATGTCCTTGTTATACTCAAAAGTAAGTAAGATCAAATTCAAGAAACAAGGTGTATGTCTAATGGCTTGTTGTGAGAGAGTAACCCACTCTCTACTATCACTTTGCAAACTATATTTTTTCTTGCAAGATTAGCCTAATAATTAATGTAACTTGAATGGAGAGTCTTTTGATTAGCTTCCTAATTAATATACCACATCAAATCACATGGATTCACATCACCACTTGGTGATGAAATATAAGTGAATCCCGCTAAAAAGAAGTAAAGAAAAGACTAATTGCTTTTGATTTATAAAATTGTCTTGTGGTTTGAGGAAAGAGCATACACAAGACTAACCTTTTGTTAAAATAAAAAGTGAATAAATCAACACTTTTGATTCACAATGTCATTTTGTAGGAGGGTAGATCATACACACCCTTATATAGCACAAAAATAGCAAGCAAGTTCACTCATCTTAGAAATGATAATGTGAGATGTGAAGATAAATATGCACAAGAGATGTTGTTGATCCCAAGGTCACCTTGTGGTGTGAGGGAAGATTATACACACCCTTGGATACACAATTCAAGTAAACAAGTTAATTCATCTTAAACAAAACAATAAAACACACAAAAAGGGCTCTAAGATTGCTTCTTCATCAAACATGCCTACAACCCACACATTAAAATTACATGCTATGATTTATCTTTGAAAAAATGAACATGCAACAAAGAGTCCATAAATAGCACAAACAATTAAGACACAATTGCAATAATTAGGGTTAGCAAGAAAATTTTGAGAACACAACAAAATTCCTAATCAAAAGTACATATGTTATTACACATAGTGCATGTGTCATTACACATAGTGCATATGCTACAAAGAGTGTGTATACTTTGATCCACATAATGCAGCATTGACATAAAATCAAGTAAACAACTCAAGAGTAGATACATTAAAAAGTAGTGTATATATGCTATAGAGAATATAGATAAATCGTGACATAGATCTAATACACTAAAACAAATTAAAATAGAAACCCAAAGGAAGCCATGAGGTAGTGCAAATACTCCACTCAGTATGTAGATACATTGTAAAGTAAGGTGCATATGTTGAAATAGGTCAATTAAACCCCAAAGAGTGCATATGCCACACCAAATGTTCATGCACTACAAGGTTGTGCATACACCATTGCATAGAGCACCTATGCCACTAATTAGGATTTATGGGTTTAGCTAGGACATAGCACAAGTGCACTAAAATTTTATGAAAGTTTGTGCGGGTACCCTAGGATTGAGAGTGGGTGTGTTGTTTAATAGAGTGCTTGCACAAAAGTGTAAAAATTGTTTGAATGCATATGAAAATCCTACAAAAATCACTTCAAACAAACTTGTAAATATGAAAAGTAGATAAGGACATGGTCTCATTAGGTGTGCCCAAATGTGTATGCTAAGATTTGGAACAAAAAGGAACCAAAGCAATGCAAACTAAAGAACCCAATTCCAAGCCTAAAAAATCCAATTGAGCTAAGGAATACATACAAATAGTGAAAAGGAAACAAGATTCTCACCAACACAAACCTTAGTGCCTATGGGATATGCTAAAGATGATTAATGTTGTTGAAAATTGATGCAGTTGTTCATTGCAGTAGCATGACCTTGCTTTACATCCAATCCCAACCCTTAGAAATGACTTGAGGAATGAGAGATTTATAAAGTTGGGATCGGGATGATGGATGCATAGGATTTGATCTTGTGCAATATAGGGAGGTGATTGATCCATTTGCCAGAAAGAATGAGAAGTCTATAAGTGACAACTTATGATTGAGCAAATGATTAGGACAAAGATTGAAAAGAGATGGAAGGTAGAGCTTATTTTTTATAGAAAGTGAGGACTAAAAAAGGTAGCCTTTGGAATCTTGTGAAAGATTTGTTAAACAAAGTGGTGGAAGAATGTGTAAGTAATAATTAGTTGATTAAATTTGATTTGTTTATTCAATTAATGATGAAGAGAATTTTGAGAAAAAATTGTATTTATTTAATTTATGAGAATGTTGAGAGAATATTTGGTTTGACTAAATAAATGTGTTTTATTCAATTAAAATTAAAACTTTAAAAGAAGGGTTGAGTCAGTCAATTAATAAAATAAAAATATATATTTTATTGTATTAATGTCAAAAGAATTATTAGATTTATTAATTAAATATTATCAAAAATTATTTAATTAATATTATAAGAATTAACAAAATTGATTAATTAAATAAATAAATGTTAGAAATAGATATGCAAGTTAGATCTAGTGTGATGACAACATAAATACATGAATGCATTTTAAGTGTCTGCAATTATCTTTTACAATATATATAATTTTGCTAAAAGTAATTACAATTATCCCTTGCATATAAAATAAATATTTTATTCTACCAATTAATAAAATGACTCACATCTCTTTATTAATGCTACCAAAGACTTACAGAGTATGACTAGGAATGGAATAATCCCAGTAAAGTAAGCTGTTTTCTTACTGAGCTGTCCATTAAAAAAGGAGACATCTTTACAAATTGAAGATAACAAGAGAGCATGACTGTATAAGAATGGAATATTCCCAGCTAAGTAAGCTATTTTATTACTGAGCTGATACTTTAGAGCAGTGCAAGAGATTTCCTTTAACTTCTGAAAGAAGAGTCATGGCATTAGCTTAAATGAACTCTATAACCACTGCAGATGCTCCACCACCACCATTGCAGACTGCTGCGACTCCATATTTCCCCTTTCTCTGCCTCAATACCTATCAGAATAAGTTTTAATTAGCTTATAACATATCAGAAAAGACAATAGAGGCGATATAGGCGAATGGGCCCAACCACCGAACAAGCAAAAGCCTAAAACAAAGTTTATATCGCCTGATGTTCAACAAAGTTACGTAAGATACAAACCCCTAAAAGTGTGACCATAATGCGAGCACCACTGCACCCAAGTGGATGTCCCAGAGATACAGCTCCTCCATGTACGTTTACAGTTTCCTGCAGGTGATATAAAATAAGGTGTCAAACTATGAGAAGCCAGAAAGCCTTAACGGTAGTATTCACATAAGACGAGTTACTATTGAGTTTCGCAAATTATATGAACCAAGCATCTCAATTCTGGGAATCGTTTGTACATAAATACACAAAATGTTAAAATGACATTTATCACAGCAGTTTCCTGTACTGTATATTGATGTAGTTTGCACCAAAGTTTTAAAGTTTACAACTCATTTGGAGAAGGAACGTACTAGCTTCATGCCAAGTATCTTGTGAATGGCAAGAGGTACAGCCTGCAAAAAAAGAATTAATTAGAAGAGCTTTATTCTTTCCATTACTTGCAATACAAAATGCCGTATCTCTTCGATGCAGTAAAACGAGCCTAAACAGGAGATAGTAACTTCCCAAGCTGGAGAACCCAGCTACCTGACTGGATTGGAGAAAATTGGGCAGAATTGCATTATGTATTCATTTTCCACTAAACATATTAACTCCATGACAAAATGTTAAATAAATCGTTTTGAAAACATTTACAGAGAAAGACAGTTTATATTAATGTCTAAGTGACAAAAATAGGTCAATGGGACTCAGAAAGACAACTAGAGACAATAGCAGGAAGGAGCGGCTCCAAGAAGTTATAAACTAAAGATAACTAAAAGCAAAACAAAAGCAAGGAACATTCATCGCTGAGATCTTCATGGGTACGGTGTAGAAAACAATGCATGTACAGCAATTAAACTTACAGAGAATGCTTCATTTATCTCATAATAATCTATCTGTGAAGCTTCCAGGCCTGCGTTTAAAAGAGCTTTTGGGATGGCCAGAGCTGGTGAGGTTGTGAATATAAATTTACACTCAGCCAACACATTGCAAGGCTACATCTTTCATATAAAGTTACAAACAAGATAAGACAATACAGAACAAGAGATACCTGTGCAGCATCAGCATAGCCTACTATTTTTGCAATAACTTGTAAACCTAGCTCCAGTGCCTTCTCTCCACTCATTAAAACCAGAGCAGCTGCTCCATCACTGCAAGAGTAAGAAACAAAGAGCATAAGATTAGTAATCAAAATAATGAAATGCACCACAGAAGCTGTCTTGTTTGAGAGCAAGGGTCTCTCCAATTATCTTCTTCAGACCAAACCACCCAAAGTTAAGCTCATGCACAACTTGGAAAAGTAGTCCAAGATATGAACATAATTCAAGCTTTATTCAGTACAGATAAGTCCCAATTACTTTTTTACTACAACAATACAAACAAGGACCGGATTCAAAATAAATATGACAAAAAAGTAAAAAACCTATGGACTAGGCTTTCCGCAGTTAGATACAAGACGTTTATTAGGTTTTTGCAGTTAGATATAAGATATTTAGTGTCAATTTAGTAAGTAAAGTTATAACTAACTTTAAGGAAAATTATGAATAAAAACTTTATAAGGACCAAGACTCGGGCACAACACACTCCACATTTTTCAGGAAGTTGCCATCCAATTCAGCCTCCCATAAGGAATTCCTTACAGAGATGATAAGAGACTGAACAAATCTCCTATGAAATAGAATATCTAAAGTAGAAAGGTTAGGTTTTACCTATTACTAGCTATACATATATACATTTAAAAAAGACACCATATGACTCTTTTAAGGTACATAATTTGAGAATCCTCCTTAATAATGCTTATCATACACATGATTGTACCTAACCTATAAAGAACAAGGCTTAACTTCTGCATCCTGATTGTCTTTAATACCATATTGTGACAGATTCCTACTCATCTTTGCAGCTACCTAATTAGTACAAGTGTGCAAGCATCATATAAGGATCAATGAGAATATCCTTAACTTCTCTTCAAGGCTATACAAATCACACGTAGTTCTTTGTTGATCAGCAACATGTAAACCAGAGAAAGGGATTTTAAAGTTTCAGTTACGGCAAGGATAGTTATGACACTTGACAATTGTCGGCACTTTATGCTTTGATCTTCTGCATTGTACTGTTTATTCTTTGTTAAGATGATGTTAGAGCTTTTGAAAACTAGAAAATTAGAGTAGTACCAATTATGATAAGACATTCCTAGTCATCAAACTTAATATATGTCAATGCACTTAGATAACGGTAATAAGTATTGAGAATATCTTGGTCCAATGCCATGACACTTGTCAATGTTCTCAAACTAAAAGCAATGATCAATTGCTTGCCAATCTTTATTTAATCCCAGGTCTTTAGTTGATGAGTAAGATCCTCTGTTGTAGCATCATACTCAAAAAAAAACTTTGACAGCTTAACAGTGACAACCTATGAATTTGTGCCCATGGGTTTGAAGCTTCATTTTCCTAATGTTTTTTCATGAGCAGGTGAGTTAAGCCATAGTGATCATATAGGCTACTATATATCTTCTGCAATCTCAAATTATGTGGCACATATTTCTTGGTAAGTTTACTTGCACGTTTGATCCATATTCAATTATGAGTTATTCATTGGATTTACTGTTATAAAGGGGCAAACTCTGATTCAATTGTCTCAAGCACTTGCAGTTTTCCAGTTGTTAAACGACTTACAAAAATCAATTCTGAATGAGGCTGTGAAGAGCAATCAAAAGCTAAACAACTTGTATGAAGAGAATGTTAATATAACCACCTAGTCTGCAATCTCTGCTTTTTCCTATTTAAGTACCTAGAAATGACACTCCCTCCATTTCTCAAGACGTGTTTTAGCTTTAAGAAGATCTGGATGATCTTACTTATAATTGTTCCTGCTATTATATAACTAAATCAGTAGATTTCTTCGCTTTAATTGAACAACTGCCTCTAAATTGCCATGCTGACGTCCACCACATTGCTAAGCAGTCCTCACATAATGTATCCTAGAAGTGATTACAATAGTCATAGCCTTTCACTGTAAGCTCTATAATCAAATAGATGAATGAATAAAAAATGTTCTATAGGAGTCAAACATTGATGAATGCCATTAAAAAGATAAAATGATGCTTGAAGAAACTATGTATGTTATGATCCTACCCATAAAACAAAACTAGATTGTTAAAACTTAAAAGCATCTCTACATTGGCTTTAACCTCGTCACATACTTATCATCCAACATCACATGTTACAAAGCTACAATAAACAATCAATGTCTGGACTATGTTCATATGACTAGTTCTCTCTAGGTTTTCTCTATTCATCTATCTTCTGTAGACGAGACCTCGAGGAGCAGAAATATTTCTAGAAATCAGGGAATTTAAAACAGTTTAAATGATCTAGAAGGCTATTTGCTATTCTCCCATCTTCAACTATGCATATAAGTTGAGAACGTAGAAACTTGCAAAGTAGATATTGAGATGTTGGTTAATTATATGTGTGCTTTTTGTCATAAAATAAAGAGAAAAATACATGAGAGAGAAAGAGAGATAGAAAAATAGAAATTGAATGTTGGTTAATTATATGTGTGCATAACAATGTTTTTTGTCATAAAATAAAGAGAAAAGTACATGAGAGAGAAAGAGAGATAGCAAAGTAGAAATTTAATGTTGGTTAATTATTTGTGTGCATAACAATGTTTTTTGCCAATAAAATAGAGAGAAAAATAAATTGGAGAGAGGGGGGTAGAAAGGGAGGATGGGAAAGAGAGAGAAAGAGTGCGGAGGAGGGGTGGTGGAGGGAGAGTGGCAGAGAGAGAGAGAATCTACTTAATAGATGAGGCATTTCCAGCAGTCACAGTTCCATCTTCTTTAAAAGCTGGTCTAAGTTTCCTTAGCTTTGCTGCATCAAACTGGCACCAAAGTAGTTCAAAAGACAAAGAAAACTCGATTAGATGCATCCAACACAATTAATATGTATTTGATTATTTAATGAGTCATTTGCATACATTCCATTTTGACAAAATCTATACATTCTAAGAAAGCTAACCTTCCCTAGGCCTTCATCCTTGTCAACAATTGTAGATGATTTCCCCCTCCCTCCTGACACCTCAACCTGCATATCAGATTCAAGTGAGCCAACTAAACAAAATAGTAAAACAAGGTTCACTTCTGCTAAAGAAGATGCCATCAAGAGTTATTTCATTTAAACATCCAGAGTCATACCGGCACTATTTCCCATTCAAAAGCACCACCATTATGAGCTGCAATTCCACGTTCAAAGCTCTGAATTGCATAGTTATCCTAATTCCAATATCTAGTAATTAGTTGGCATAATCATGTATAAATAGAGCATAAACAGTTATAACAAAAGAAATGTTTCTGAAAACTACTTACATAAGCAACATTTTACAAAGAAAACTACTTTATAGCACAACATGAAGAGCAATTCATGAAGACCCTAGGGTGATAATGTATCAAACGCTAGCAATGTTGCATGCAATGGAAAACCCTATTACAATAAGGATCATATATATTCGAGAAAACAACAAAGAATAGCTCCAAGTTATCAAATTCATGAAAGATAGAAGAAGACAAATAAGTGTCAAAAATCACACAAAATTACATGCAAGGGCAAACATTTCCCTCAAGAACAGAGAGACAATTGAATCTAGCAATAAAACTACTTTCTTCCAACCTTGCATCTGGCCTAGGAATGAGCTACAAATAATTAGGCTTAGAGAAATGTAACACATGATTTCCACGGCTAATTTTTATTTTACAAATAAACTTTGTCAAGTTTCTAAGAATATTGGCACTTTTGAGACACTTTGTAAATTGGAAGCTTTCAAAAAAGTAAAGGACATGCAAAAAGAGGGATCCTTTTGCTTAGAAAAAGAGAAAATTGGCATTTTCTTGCCAATTTTTCCTATTGGTCAACCAAGGACATGAAAGAGGTAGTAGCCATTACAAGTATATCTTCCAACCTAAGTTACTAGGTCCTTTAGGTTTTGGGCTTGTCATTGTATTGGATGGGCTGGGTTTAGGAGTGAGAGATCAAGTGGCCCAATGAAGCCTAGTTAGGCCCTGCCATCTTTGGTACCTTATGGGTATGTCACCATACCAAATGGGATGGGTTAGTGAGAGTAACCCATGGATGGCTAGGACACAACCTTTCCATTCTAGGTACCCTATGGGTATGTCTAGGATGTACCCACAAGGTACCTAAGATGGTGTTGGGACTCAATTTGAAAATGCAAAAGGTTGCATAACTCTCAACTTCCTTGTGCATTTAGCCCCCTTTTTCCCATCGTATATAACCGATTTGAGAAAAACTCCAAATGGGTCTCCCTTGGTCAAATTTGCTTAGGTGTTGTAACTTTTCATCCCCTATGTTTTTATCATATGTTGCAAGTTGCAAAAGACCAAAAAATTCTAAGTGTGGAGGTTTTCAATTCAATTTCTAAGGATTGGGTAGAGTTTTGAAATTTCGGAGTTTCGAGGTTTTCCATCTCACATGCCTTTCTTGTAAACCCCCACTTTTTCCCTTTACCTTGTCAAGATTTTGAGAACTTCCTCATCCCGGAATCCCAACAAGATTTTCCTCTGACCCTCCACACTCCAACATTTTTCACCATCTTTTGGTGTGTACTATCCCTACCAAAATATTTCAAACAACTTGCAAATTTTCCCACTCATAGACAATTCGTCAAATAGTTGGCAGACATTAAACCATTCAATTTCTTGAGTTTTGTGCTTAGGAACAGCTGCAACTATCTTTCATAATCATAGGAAAATTTACAAACAATTGGCATGCATTGAAGTTTGAACAATACATAGGCATTTTAACAAACAGTTTGCAAGCATACACCATTGCTGATATCTCATACATTAAGTGTTGATTTGCATATATATATTATGTGACTGATTTACAAGCCAAAATACAATAGTTTCTAGTTTCTACTATTTTTAGCCTCTGGCCAACAATTGATAAACAAACATTTCATCAAACATTTGTCATGTAAATTGAATACTAGATAAAATGATACCCAAAATGCTTGCTACAATAAAAGGATGATGTCAATGCTGCCCTATGTTGTAGAATGGCTAATGTATTTATCCAAAATCGATGCAATACTACTGTAGATGAAATTTGAAATCATTCCCACTTTGCTGCAACAAAATTCAGACTGGTACGTGTTGTGACGTTTTCACACATCACCCCATTCAAAATGGGGACCCCCTAATTTTTGCTCTGTTCCTCGTCTTTTGGCTTTGGTTCTCTCTCTCTCTCTCTCTCTCTTGTCTGCCTTTCCGGGTATGTGCCCACCTTTGAGCTTAAACATGAGATTTTGGCCAAGTCTATAGAATTAGGGTTTTGAGTTTTCTGATCAATTTGAGTTCAAACGGAGTGATCAAGTTGAAAACTGAGACTAACGTCGTTGTCAGCTTGCTTCCAGCAGATTCTCAGCAAAATTTCATTAGATTCCGACAACTTACTATTTTTAGTAAGTGTTCAATTTAGAGCGTTCTCTCAACACTTTTGGAGTTTTGATCATTACACTGCATCCAGAACGTGTCAAGCTGCTCGTCTACAAATTTTGAGCCAAAACGGACAACTGTCTATTTTTAGCAGTACAGCTTCAAGAGCAGATTTTAGGGTTTATATGCGAAATTTCTCAATGCATGTCTGGAGATTCTTTCTGGGTTTTCTGAAACCTACGCAGTGATATAACATGCAAAATGAGACGATGACTTTCAGTATTCAGCCTTCAGAGGCTATTTTTAGGGTTTACATGTCAGAGTTTTCAGTGCATGTTTGCATAATCCTTCTGGGTTTTCCGAGAGCTTCGCAACGAGGTAACATGCAAGCAGAGTTGGTCACTTTTCAGGAACTTGCTATTTTTAGCCAGTGCTTGCATGTTGATGATTTTTCTAGGTTTTTCAAGATCTCTCGAGCAGTGTGACATGCAAATTCATCCGACAGCTAGTTGATCACTTTTTCAACTGTTTACTATTTTTAGCAGGTTCACTCTGGCAGCTGCCCAACACTTCAGAGTCACAAACCTGATGACATGCAACAGAAACGGAATTGAACAGAGGTCATTCAAGGCACATGCAAATAAAATTAGGGTTTCCAGCTTCGGGGCCCAAAATGAGGGGTCAAATGCTAGAATTTTCGAAAACCAATGTATCCCACTACGATCAGTATCTTTCAAGCTATCCATTGGTAAAATTTGAAGGCAATCGAAGCACTTACTATTTGTAGTAAGCCACTTCTGAAACAGGCTATAAATAGTAAGTCGGCAACAGGCGCCAGTGTGAACAGGCAAGTTAACCCATGAGGATCACATCATTCAAATTTCAAGTTAAACGAAGTTGTGGAAGTCATGAAATTGAGCAGTTACTATAAATAGTAAACCACCTCCAAAAACATGCTTTAAATAGCAGGTCAGCACGAGGCATCAGCAGGTACAGGTCAAGAAAGTGATGAAGACCCTATGGCACGAATTTCAGATCAAACAGAGTTGCAGAGGTTTGAGAATCAAGCACTTACTATTTTTAGCAGGCCTGTGTAGAGGAATTAGGGTTTCCTAAATTCAAGGGAAAAACACGACAGTCTTGCAGAAGCAGCATCCATCCGCGATCAACATTCTTCAAGCAATCAGCACACAAAATTTGAACGCATTCTGAGCAATTTCTATTTTTAGCAAGTTGCTAAAAATAGCAGGTACAAGCAGGTATTAGACGCTAGCAATTCATCACTTCACGAGGGTCGGGGCAAAGTAAAAATCCAGCTTTTTGGAGCCAGAATCAGCTTAAAATGCAAAATTTGGGAAACTTTCTAAAAATAGAAAGTTAGGGCAAGCTTGAAGGAATTGAAAATTTCTCTAAGTGAAATTCAAAGCTCCAGCATGAAAATGTTCCCTTGAAGTTGAAGAAGTGATTGAAAAGTTTCCAAGTCCTTCAAATTTGAAGCTCAAGGCCTCATATGCGCCCAAGGAGAAGAGGGGCCTCAAAAATTTTCTAAGTGTCTGAAACTTGAAGCTCAGCTAGCCAAATGCGCCCAAGAGCTAAGAAGGCTAAGGGAGAAAAGTTTGAGTGTTTGAAACTTGAAGTAGGCCTAGCTAAATGTGCCCAACAATCCATGATGACTCAAAATTCTTCTAAGGCAAGAAAACCTGAAGTAGGGACCCCTAAATGCGCCTTGACTTGGAGGTGCCATTGGAAAAAAAATTCTAAGGCATGGAAATTGAAACCACAGCACCCCAAATGCACCCAGAGACAAGAACAAGGTAAGAAATTTTCTAAGTCTTCAAAAATGAAACTAGAAGGGGTCATTTGCGCCCAAGGAGAGAAGAAGATGGCTGAAAGTTTCTAAGTATGAATAATTTGAAAGTAGACTCCCTCACATGCACCTTGATCTTAAAGAGTTGGTGGTAAAATATTCTAAGTATGACAAGTTGGGAGTAGCTACCTCAAAATGCACCCTTGAAGTGAGAGGAGGATGGAAATTTTACTAAGTATTAAAAGCTTGAAGCTTGCCCTGCCATATGCGCCTTAGGAAGCTGAAGATGGTTGGAAATCTCACCAAGTGTTGCAAATTGGAAGCTCAAGGTGCTGGATGCGCGCCCAGCCTTTTGGAGAAGAAGTTTGAATTTTTCTAAGTGTGGGAAATTGGAAGCTCCCACCCCCAAATGCGCCCAAGCTTGAAAGAGGACTTAAAAATGTCTAAGTAATTGAAACTTGAAGCATAAAGGGTCAAATGCGCCCTAGCTCTGATGTGACTCCAACAAAGTTTCTAAGTGATCAAAAATGAAAGTGCAACCTCCTAAATGCGCCCACCTCAAGGAGCTGATAGAAAATTCTTCTAAGTGTCACAAAATGGAAGCTTACTATCCAAAATGCGCCCTTGATTGGAAGAAGAAGTCTGAAAATTTTCTAAGTGTGAGAAAATAGAGGCTCCCCCTATGAAATGCGCCCAATATTGGGAAGGTGGCCTGAAAATATTCTAAGTGTTCCAAAATGGAAGATGACCCTCCAATATGCGCCCAAGTTATGGAGAAGGTGAGTTGGAAATGTCTATGGCATACAAAGTGGAAGCTTGACCAAGTAAATGCGCCAGCAAGGAGATGACTTAGAAAATTTTCTAAGTGTTGGAGAAATGGAAGCTAAAAGCTTGAGGGGTCATATGCGCCTAAGGGTTGAAGAAGAGGTTTGAAATTTTTCTAAGTGTAGAAACTTGAAGTAAGACATGGCAAATGCGCCCAAGCTGGTGATGACATGTTAAAAAAATTTCTAAGTATCAAAACTTCACCTCGAGATTAAATACGCCCAGACTTGAGAGGATGATGAAATTTGTTCAAGCATGAATAAAGTTGGCGAGGATGAGTCAGAAGGTGTCAGCTTCGTGAGGTTGATGAATATTTTCATGACAAAGCAAGAAAATACGGCTAGATGTGAAGGATAAGAATAAAATTGTTGATAAAATATTTTTCTAAGGTTTAAAATTCAAAAATTAAATGTACCCCTTCGTTTGGAGACACGTGAATTCGATGCTTTTTGAAGGGAATTTTCTTCTGGGTATTGGACGTCTGTGATGAGGAATGGATTTTAAAGTCTTCCACACTTTGCCAAAGCCTTCAGGGTGAATATTTTTGATGGGCACTAGGTTGGTGAAAATTTCCTAAGGAAAATTTGAAAAAATTTCTAAGGCAAGGAATAAAATGTATTGTGGATATAAAAATGCCTTGGCGGATGAATTTGAAGTTGGGTGCCTAGATAATTTTTTGATCAAAATCCTGATGAAAACATTTTGCTCGGGCCGGAGTTGGATGAAGTGTCAGAGTGAACGCCTCAGCTGGAAAAGTGAGGAAGATGCGGTTGAAGCTAACACTTTTAAAAGATGATTTTAAAAAAATGCACCCTTGAGGAAGATGAAATTTGTCTAAGGCATTGAAATATGATGCACAGGTGTTATATGCCCCAGCCTACAAATGTTGAAAATCGTGAAGAAGGAAAAAGTTGTGCTAAAAAAAATGATGAACCCTATTAGATGGAGAGGTCACTCGAGCATTGAGTGAGGTAAATTTATATCACGAAGTGTTTTGATGCTCTTCCTTTTGTCTGTTTTGCAGGATGAACGTCAAGGCCAAGAGCATGATGACTTGAAGCGATGAAGCAAGTACTCCAAGACTACATTTCAACCGCGAAGGAAGAAAAATCGCAAGAAATGGCTAAGTGTTGAGACTTAGTATGTGCCCAGCTCAAGTGACAAAGAAGAAATGTTTTCAAAGCTCAGGATGGAGAAAAAAAATGGAAACCCAAGCAAGTACTTCAAAGTTGAAGAACAACATCAAGGGGGAAAATCATCATCAAGCAAGAGAAGGAGGTTGCCACCTTGAAGTCAGATCGAGAACATGCCTGTCGTACCAGTCCAAGAAGTTGAAGCAGTGTGAACGCGTTTCCAGACAGGAATCTTCTGGAAGATGATGGACATTAATGGCTCATTTATTACCCCACTACTCTTGGTGGCGGTTTTTAGGGTGAATCTTGTTTAGGGCTGAGGTGGCACAATCTGGGCCATCCAGCCGATTGTAATCTGAGTTGTCCGTTGGACTTGGCCAACTATATAAAGGGGCATTCCCCCTCATTTGTTTTTTAGTAGAGCTTAGAGATTAGACTAGAGA
Source organism: Sequoia sempervirens (assembly GCA_007258455.2). Classification (NCBI taxonomy): domain Eukaryota; kingdom Viridiplantae; phylum Streptophyta; class Pinopsida; order Cupressales; family Cupressaceae; genus Sequoia; species Sequoia sempervirens. The sequence goes on along the minus strand of VDFB02000003.1, from coordinate 466,495,281 downwards.
CTAGAGCAGAGAGATTGATAGTGTAGTTGATAGCTTAGCATAGTATAGTTTGAAAAGGAAGGAAAGTCTTCCATTTGAATACTTTGTAAGAAGTTGTTGTGAACACTTTCACAATAAAAGAGTTTTTCATTGATGGTGATCTCCTCTTTGTTATGAGTAGCTAGCGAGGCTTCTTTATCCTTCCAATTCACGTAGAATCAAGAAGTAACTTAATATAGAGTAGTTTTCATTTTCGTGCAAGTAGATGTTAGCTGTGGATTTGTGGTGTTAATCAAGGCAACTTCATTTTATCCATACCACTAGCGGCTTGCTGACGACAAGTTTGCCTTGTGTGGTCAACTGGAAAACATTACAAACTTAACTTCGATTGTGATTCATGTGTTTGTATGCGTCATTCTGATGGTACTTACATGTTGAGTTATAATTTGAAAACCTCTTGTCACTCCCTTGAAGATTGCACCGACTTTGTGTAAGTTGTCCAACGTGAGACGGAGCAGAGTTTGGTCGAAGTCTGTCGAGATTGACCCCACGTCCCGTCCTTAGATAGAACATAAACTTCTTAGGCCCTACACTCATTTTAAATTCAGTTCATTTTTGGTTAGCGTTAGGAAATTTGCACTTACCTGCCAAATCATTCAAATTACATGAAAGCCTTTAACCTACTGTCTGCTATCAGCTGCCGAACAATTGTGTAAGTCCCCTTGAAATACCAGCAAAAACACATCAAGCCAACTGAGGGTATTCTATTGCACTGAAGGAACCTTGGAGTTGAACGCACGAACTCTCTCGCAATCTTAGCGTGCTAGATACTTTGATCAAGAGAGAATAGGGTAGTCGTTGGCGACTTTATTCTGTGTTGGTGCGGTCATGAAAAACACATCAATAGTATGACCTTGTTAATGGCTGCCATTCTCAGTAGAAGTGTGCTAGAACATCGCAGTCTGCTGTAGGAGTGATGTGACTGGAAATGGCAATGAACAGAGTCCAAAAACAAATTCCTAAGTGCTGTGACTCCCTTCACAAACTTCATGCGCCCTCTCTTTGCTGTATTACCCTCTTATGAGGAACAATAAGTGCAACCAAGTCTGATTTCAAACCATGAAGTGGTACAGCTTGCAAAAACAAATAAATTAACTTGTATACCAATGGCATCGGTACTCAATCTCCTCTTTGTATCCCAATATGATTTGCAATAAAATGATATTTTCAATCACTCCAAATTGAATAGTTCCAACACAATAAAATCTCCTAAAACATTCAATACATTGGTGAACCTTGGATGAATTCCTCAAATGGCTAGGAGGGTTTTTGTCCTCAAAATCATTCTTTGCTCAAGGCTTTTCATCCTAGGGAAGAATAGATGGACAAAGTTCAATCTTCACAAGCTAGGGTTTGATAAAAGTGTATGAAATGAATTTCTCTTTGCAAACTCTCATTTTTACACCTTTTTGAATTAAATTGAAATATTATATTTCATCTTCCCCCTCAACTTTTGGGCCCCGAAATAAGTCACTTTTTAATAAATTGTCCAACTTTAATAGCATAATTAATTAAAACATAAGTCACCCATAAAATGAATGTCTTTAGACAACTTAATTTAATTAATTAATTATTTCCTTACCACATCCCAATTAGCCAATCGGAATTGAATCGCTAAGGGTCTCCACCAAATGTTCATGCTTGCAAAGGGGACATTGCACGGAGTTGCAATTTTGATCATTCTTTTGTTTGCATGGCTTTTGGCTTGAATTCCTTGGTATCCTTGATCCCCAATTCCTAATATTTTTCACTAATATACTTTTTAGATTCAGTGATGTGGGAGTACCTCTAACAAGATAATTTTTGGGCATGGGTTATGAAGTACTCTTGATCCCCAACATTTCACACTATACCATGTTTTTGGGTTCATGAGTTCAAACCTATCTTTATTTGAATACTTTTGGAAAGGATTCCATTGTATCTCCAATCCTCGACTCCCAATATTCCCTTCATAATTTTTTCAGAGGCAATGATGCAAAAATACCTCTAACATGATACTTTTGGTATGAGTTTTGGGGTAATCCCGACTCCCAATTCTCAACAAGAGATTCTACTTTCACTTGTCACATTTTTAAAAAGTTCTAAAACTCCTCAAGGTGCCAAAAAACATGTGTTAGAGATTTTTAAGGTTCATGAACCTTGAAATAATTGACAAATTCCACTTCAAGTCCAAAGTTTCAACTGTAGGCAACCAAGTTTCGACGTTGGTAGATTCGCAAGTTCACAAAATTGCCAAAATGCCAACAAAGGTTCCAAATTGATAGCAAGCCCTAACAAAGCTCAATTTCAAGGCTCCAACTAAAGGTTGTAAGGATCATGTGTTGATGGGTTCATGAGTTTGCAAAAGTGTTGAAACACCGACAAAGTTTTATAATGTTCAAAATCTTTGATAGTTGTAAAAGGACAAAGGCATCAACATTTTGGAGAGTTTCCGAACTTCTTAAAACACCAACGGAATTTGTCGCAACTTGAAAGTATTGACAAGCTCAAAATCCCAAAACCCCATTTTTCTTCTTGTTCACTCCTACCTACCTCCCCACATGACCCAAAGCACCATTAATGACTAGATTTGATGTTGCAACTACTCCAAGAGGATTTTCCAGTCTAAACATCATTGCTCATCTCAAGGGTGCAAATTCACATGCAATTTTAAATGGTGGGAGGTGAAGGCAACCATGCATTCATTAATATGGTGGTTAAGTTCTAGCTTTCAATGGTCCTCACACTTGTTCCAAATTGCTCATTTCACAGATTTCATGGGATTTCAATTGTCTTGCATGCCACATTTATGACATCCTATTCTCAGTTGAATTCCCACAAGTGACTAGGTGACCAAACAAATGCTACATATGCCAGTTCATTTTTCCAAAACAAGGGTCAATCATTTCTACATTTCCACATGATTGTAAATGTTGAGGATCATCTATGGTTTCAACTCTTACAAGTCCAGTCATCTATAGAGTAGCACATTTTGTAAATCACAAGGAGGTTATAAATTTGTCATTGACGTTTGTAATCGAATGTCTACTTGGCCATTTGTATATCTTCAAGGGAACTATGACAAATTGCGACAAGCATTCTAGCATAAGGTTCCCTCTTGCCACATTTGTTGGTATGACTATAATAGAGTTTTGATGGATGTTGCGGCATTCTAAGTCATTTCTATCTTTGTAATGGTCTATTCTTTATTGCATATGGATTTCTAGAGTTTGGAGAAGGATTATTAAGTATGTTTGGTTGTTTAATATCATATATTTTTTGTTATTTTAATTTGTTGTTTCTCCTGGTAAACTAAGAATCTATAACCCAATGAATAGGGCACCAATCCTGGAAATTTATCATCCACCATGCTCCCAAAACAAAAAACATCTTTCACTAGTAGTGTAGAAGTAGATTAGTAGCTTGTATGCACCTTATGATTTAGTGTTTCATCCAAAGCATCCATAGAGAGCTATAATAGTTCTCATCTTCAAGAATCATATTTTGCATACCCACATCTTGCATCTATGCAATGATTTATTTATCATCTTAGTAGAGGTTTTATGTGCAATAGGTTAATCTTTGGTCTAGTGACAACCTTTGGGGACAAAGTGTACATTGAATAAGTTATTATAGATCTTATAGTTTATTTATCTTTAGTTGTAATTAATCCTATTGAATATACCTCTAAGAACACCTTCTTGGGTTTATTTGAGCCCGAAGTGAAGGAGTGATCATTCACTCTTAGCAATTGGCCTTAAATCACTCACATTTTATTGATGAGCTGATCAATCCCCCCTCAAGACCATTTCCTTGGCCTTGAAGCAAATTGATCCCTCTAGAAGTGTTATTAGCAATTTCAAGACCATAGTTTGAGGACTCTCCGAGTCCTGGAAAAGACTCTTGGAACTCTCGAGTCTTAGGGCTCACCAAGTCGACTCACCAAGGACTCCGGAGCCAAGTCCTGGAGAGTCTAATCTAGGACTCCTAAGTCCTAGCAAGTGACTCGCGCGAGTCCTAGAATCGGACTCCTGAGTCCCAACTTAGGACTCTTGGCATCGCCTGGGATTAATGAGTATGAATGTTTAAAACTTGTCTTTTGTTTGTTTTTTTCATTTGAAAATTTGAAACTACGAGTATGAATGATGAAATTTCAAATATTGAGTGTTTGAAGATCATATAACATGTGTAATATTTGAATTATGAGAAATTGATAATCAAATTAGGCTCTTATGTTCTCTAACTGCATTAATTTATATTTGTTGTTTTGGTAAAACTACGGTTTTCTTCTTTTCTGAGTCCTAGCCGAGTTTTTTGCCGAGTTCGTGCTGAGTCCCGAGTCCAAGTCCTATTTTGGGTTGCCAAGTCCACGCCAAGTCCAAGTTTTCCAACTATGTTCAAGACCCAACAGATGGCAAGATAATGCCCAACCATTCTTGGGACAACCTTTGAGCTTAGAATAACTTCTTTTACCATTTTCCCAACCATGCACATGCTTTTAATGTCACCTTCTCCCATGCACACTAACAAAATACTCTTGAATCTTCTAAACACTAACCACAAGCCATTTGAAGACCATTATCATTTTTCTCTTGTCATCATTGATGACTTCAACATCCAAACAAAATAGACGCTACAACTTGTACAATTCTTTCAATTGTCTTAACAAACTCTATCTTTCATCCGTTCTGACTAGTAACTAGTTATTTCTATGGTACCTCTCTTTTCTATGTTTTCTCTTTCTTGAATCTTTGCCATTGTTGAATGATAATGATACAGTTATTCCTTAGCTCTCCAAAATCTTGTACTTTTTACTCCAAATGTGAAAATGCATTGCAATGTTTGTTATCTCTGCTCTTGAGGATATAATTGTTTCCTCTAACCATCAATAACCATGTTGCAATAGCCTCAACCCATGTGGCAATAGAGTAGCATAAAAACTTGAGAAGCTCGCCATGTTATTTTCCCATTTATCACCCACATTCAACATATATTATATATTTTAAATTTTAATATATAAATTACATGGCCATACCCATATTTTGGTACTTCATATATTTTAATATTATATTTTATATAATAAAATTATGGGTTCATATATATATAACCCAAGTCCTGCAGAAAATGTCATTCAGCGTTAGATTCAAATGGCCAAATGGCTTGTTTGAATCCAAAAAAAAAAGAATTTTATCTTCCTAAAAAAAACGTACAGCCTCTTAGAATCATCTGGTGATTGATCTTCCCCTGCAAGTATTCCTCTTTCTTTTTCACCTTTGTCCAATTATGCTCAAGGGAATGAGCAGCTTGCAACCCATCACCCATAATGAAAACAGTAGTAAGAATTGTCTCATCCTTAGAATCCTCAATCTTTGAAGGAGTCTTAACATCTGCTACTGAAGAAGGAGGATTCAACACAAATTGATAAGAAACCTGGTCACACACATCCCTCTTGTCATTAACACCTGCTGATAAGATAGAAGATGTGCCTTATACCTCATTACCTAAAGAGGCCCTCAAAACCTCTTAATAATCTGAATATTGCTTTGAAACCTTACAAGCTTCGTTCTCATGAATTGGGAAAATAGTAGGATGATGAAGCTCAGCTGCTTTCCACCAAGTAGGGTGAGAAGAGCCTGTCTTGAAATCTTGAGGTTAGAACTTCTCTTTGGGCAATGAGAAGCCCAATGCTCATAACAAAAGCAGCAAAGAAATGGTGTAATCACATAATCCAATTTTTGCAACCACAACCTGCCACTATTTTTTAGAATAATTTCTTTGAGCAGCCCCTTGTCTAAATCTATTTCCACACAAATTTGGGCAAAAGTGGTATGAGAGTGATTTGTGGTTTCTTGAGCAACATCCAGAATTTTCCCAAAGAATTTCCAATAGCCTTTTAGCAAGAGGAACACCAATATTGTAATGGCAAATACGGAAGGCATACCCAAACAGGTACAAAAGAAGGAATCCTTCGGAGGATCAAAGGAGGGGTACCAGGGCTTAAGGCTTAAAATATGATTTTCCCAGAACTGGGGCCCTGCAATGAGAATAGCCTTTCTATCAGAAGAAGAGATTAATTCCACAATAAAGAACCCCTAATGACATGGAATAATGTCAATTCTATCCTTCATCAGGGGTTTCCAAAGTTCTGAAATCTAGTTATGCAAACTGCTAAGGTGAGGCCAAAAACCATTGAATCTTCCGATTAAAGTGGTTTTCTTCAGTGTTTTATTCCCCATAAATCCACTTCTTTATCCTTATCAAAAAATATTAAAGATTTGCTATACCTTTTTGACAATCAAACCTCCCTTCTAGATCCAAGATTTACAGCCTTTTTGCCACCATTCTAGGGCTGAAGGTTTGAGACATGCATTATTTAGATTGTTTGCAATCACTATTCTTAAAAAATTCAGAAAATTATTACAGAGAAAATCACAAAATGATTTTGGGAAGCTTAAAAACAGAATAAGTCTTTGAATTAGAGGAGTTTGCAGGTGGAAAAGAAGCCACCTTGCACCAGAAGGAGTCTGAAAATCAAAAGATTGTCCACCCTTTGAATGTGAGAAAAACCTCCTTGAATCGAAACAAAGGTGAACAAGACTGCTGCTGCTACAATGGCATGACCAGCACCCCTTCTAGCCTTTCTGCTATGATCGCAAACCCCTCCACCCTTCCCTTCAAACAGATAGGGGCCACCAATAGGTGAAGCAAGACTGGAAATGTGGTTAGGGCACAAAGCAGTAAGAGTGAAAGAAGAAAAGAAAAGTGAATGGGAGAAATCTTGTAAGGCATCATAAGCACTATATTAGGGTGTATATATATATATATATAACACCCATATTGTAATGTCCCCATTTTGGCTATACGCTCTTCATTTGGATTTAGCCTATTTCCAGAAATCCATAGGCTAAGATGAAGCAGAAAATTAGAGTTTCCTCTTTCAGATACTGCTCAGTTGGCGTTCAGAGGATGTTGTGCAGACTTACTATTTTTAGCAAGTCTATCTTTTAGCAGTATCTGTTTAGCAGCAGTTCAATCCCTTGCAGTTCAGTCGTTCAATTTGGCTTTCTGATGGTTTTGAAGCGAACTAACTATTTTTGGCATTGGCTATTTATAGTAAGTCTAAATTTGGCAGTAGCATCATCAGCAATTCAGCTCAAATCATCTTGCTATCCTTCAGTTTCAGTTTGACTTTGGTTATCTCAATGGACTAAGTTTATACTTAGTCAATTTTATGTTACTCAGTTGTACCCCACGCCTAGGAGTGATAACTTCATGTTGTTTTTAAAGAGGGGACATTATGGGGTCAATTGTGCATTTAATGATTTATTAAATGCTTATTATTGCATTATTAAGTTGGATGCCTAAAGGGAGGTTGAATAAAGTTTTATTATTTCAAAAAGTAAAATGCTTAGAGGTGGCGTCCCTCTTGGAAGTTGAAGTGATTCAACTTCTTGGAATTTGAAGTGATTCAGTTGCCAATTGAAGCTTATATATTGAGGCTTTGAGAAGAGTTCTTCATCTTTTGGAAAAAATATAACGTTATGCTGCTGGTTTGAAATCCAGTATCCGGCTAAGGTATAGCTTAGCAAATTTACTCCATTCTTCGGGCCTAAAACTATGGTTCCCAAGGTGGTGGATTGTGAGAGTGCTTCATCCAGAAGTACATATTGAGCATTATTGTGGAATTTTGGTGAGATATATTTCCAATTTTCATGTTGCTGGTTTATCATGGCTGAAAGTGATTTTTGTATACAGCTTTTGGATGACATTTAATTTTGTTCTGGGTATTGGTGATTCATGTTTGTTGACTATGGGCGACCCTTCTCATAGAACATGAGAATTTATTGTGAAGAATCTGATTTTTAAGAGCCAAATCACCCTTTCAGCCAGGCCGTACCTTCTTGCTTGGCATTGGAATTCGTGCCAAATAAATAGGGAGGATTTGATGCTGTTTTATGATCTGATTGGGGCGCCATCCTCCTAGAAGACCTTTGCACTTCGTTTCAGTCAATTCGGAGGTAAATTCATGAAGTTATGAGCATTTCTTTGATTTCCAACTTGCTGGTTCACAGTTTCAGTCTGCTGGTTTTTGTTATCAGACCTCATTAAGTTCAGATTTTGGCTTCATTATCAGTCCTTGAGAGTTTTAAACATTGCTATAATCATCCTTCTTATATTTGTATTCATTCTATTGTTGTAACACTCGTAATTTGCAGATTCTTTCAATTGTAAGGTTGAGAATTAGTAGTACTAATCCAACCATTATTATTATTGCAATTACTTGTGATTTCTAATGCAAATACTTTAACCCCTGGATGGTTTACCGCCAGTGTGGAGAATAAACTTTGTAACTCTCATTGTACCACTAAAAAGTGGAGAATTCCCACTCAAGAGTGGATGCCCGCTGCAGCAGATAAATTAGTTGAATTGTTTGTAGTATTCCCCCCACTGTTTAAGTGGTTGAGCGGAAATCTTTATGGCTGGTTCACCGCCTAAGTTCTTTCAGTTTTGTAATAAGTACTCCGCCATATGTTAGCACCTCGCCTTCAAAAGGATCTTGTGTGCACATTCTTGGCGTGGAGTTTATCTTCCATTTCCAGTTGTATCAGTTTCAGTATTGAGTTATTGATCTTAGGGATCCTCTGACCATATGCCCGCCCCTCTTCTTTCAGTGGTTTTAGGGCGCATTCTTGGTTAGAGTTGCTTTAATAGAGATTTGGTTTTGGCTCTAACACTAATCAATTGGCGAAGTGTTGGTTATTGTGTAAAAAAATTGTGGCAAAAAATTGGTTAGCATATTTCACATATATATATATATATATATAATGGTCAAACCCAGCTATACCATACCCAAGGGTAAAATTAACCCAAATCTAATCCCGTAATTGAACCAACAAATCAGCTTACAACAGTAAGAAGGCCAATGATTTCATCTTTCACCTACTTAGTCACAAATAGGATTGAAGCTTCTTTTGAAACTGACAAAGGATTGTTTTAAATTAAGAAAACTAATAGTAATAATTAATTCCTCTATAAGTATCTTTAGAAACAATTTATTATTCATTTGTAAAAAATACTAGGAACGACACCAAAAATTTATTGGTGATTTTCAAATTCAAAGTAAATGAATAGTAAAGGTATCTTTCGCTATATAAATTTAGATTATGAGGAATACCTGTTCTTCTCTTGATATAAGGTATTTATCTGCACATAACTCTCCACATAACCCCATGCCAAAATCGTTGTAAACATCCCAGAGTCCATCTTTTAACATTCCATCAACAAGATTTCCATGTCCTAGTCGATATCCCTTTCTATTCAAATTTAATAAGAAATCCACAAATAAGGTTCCTCTTATTGCATTAGCATAAATTAAGCATTATGAGAGATGCAGATTTGCTCCAATCATCCAGTCAACTCTTGATATCAATAGGATAGAACACAACTTTACAATAGATGGCTTCCAAATTCTTGTACCTGGCATCAGGGAGGTAATAAGGGGCATTTGACATGCTTTCCATGCCTCCAGCAACAATAATATCATTGATGCCTAACTGGATACTCTGAGCAGCAAGCATTGTTGCTAAAAGCAAATAAAAAAATTCATTGTAAGCCCCATCTTCCATCCAGGCAACCTTAGTAGAAGTAGAGATTTTTAAAATATATTTTGTTCTTTGTATTTTGACTTTTTATTAAAATTCCCAAGGATCCAAAAAGTTAAAACAGATGCACTTTAAATACCACATAACATTGTCCCTGGTAGCTGTCAAAAAAATTTACACACATTATATGCTTGTCATATTCAGAATTCAAAACATCCCACACCCTTCATTCCTTTGTTGATTGTGGAGCATATATCAGTATTAGGTATTCCTGCAGGTAGCTGCCTGTCTAGCAGAGGCTTAGGTATTTTCAATTGAAATTCTCAGAAATCTGAAAAGTTACGATAAAAAAGATGCACTCCAAATGCCCTACAACATTGTCTCTGGTAGTTTATCAAATCTTAACACACAAAAAATGCTTGTTATATTTAGAATTAAAAACATTCCATACCTTTCATTCCTGATGAACAAACTTTGTTGATTGTAGTGCATATAACAGAATTAGGTATTCCTGCACCTAGTGCTGCCTGTCGAGCAGGGGCCTGACCAAGGTTGGCACTCAAAACATTTCCAAAAAATACCTCTTGAACCATTCCCGGTTCAATGCCTGATCTTTTAAGAGCAGCTGGAAAGCATTAAATATAACTGTGTTAATGTGTCAACCACCATTTGGACTGACTTGCAAACAAAGAAACAATCCATAAAGTGGGAATTAAAAAGAATAAAAACTTAACATATGTTGAAGAAACGGTTCTATTAATATTTATAAATAAGAGCAATTTTAACCATGAATATGCATGCTGAATGAACCACTTAATACATGAATATTTTCCAACCTACTTTTAAACGAAACTTACCATCAATCGCTATTGATCCCAATTTGGTAGCAGTTAGGGCTGAAAGAGAACCACTCAGGCTCCCAATAGGTGTTCGTGCAGCACCAACAATACACACATCTAATAACGTGAAACTCTAAATTAGTTTCCAAGGCAGATATAAGTAAAATTGAGCCAGAATAATCATTTTTTAAAAATCTATAATCTATATCACATGTATAAATCCAACCTGCTAATTGGAGATGTTTCAAGTATGTCATTAAAAAATATGACCCATATCAGCCTTTACCAAGAATTTTAATGATGATGACAAACTTTGAGTTGTGTACTATGTGACAATCTGGCTCAATTTCAAACTTTGTGAGATGCCAGAATGTGGATGCAGGGTTCTTGGCATTGAAGGGTTTCACTTCTCTTTTTATTCTTAGTTGGCGGGGGGGCCTTATTAACTTATCATATATATGGCTTAACCCAAAACGGATGACATATACCTCTTGGCTTCAATGAATCTGAAGCTGTTGCTGACCCCATTCTTCAGTCTTTGTTGTAGAAGGCAAAAATGGATAGGAACTGAGCTGCGTAGAACAAGTAGAAAAAAATCAACCTGACATCAATATAAGCTACAAGTTAATGACAAAAGCATTTTTCTTGTTTTCTTTCCACCTGTCTAAAGAGTTTAGCTTTGGACATAGGAAACATATCAACAAGACGAAAGAAAGACAACTTGAATAAACGTGGCAACATAACAAACAGAGAATGTAAATTGCCACAAAACCAGCTCTTAAGCTCAATTCCTTGATATATTTGTCCAAGTCAAACAGTTTTGCAGCATTGCAGCTTAAAATTATAGAGGAAATACAGACCAGCTGCCTAAGTTTGGAAATCTCGGAAACCCATGAACTGCACCAAATTACTCGATGTATAGCAAAATCCCAATAGTCTCAACTCTAGGTATCACAAAACAGGTTTTCGCCCCAGTCTGTTGGGCTTTGGCTTGGAGGAGCTGACCGTAAATGGATGTTATAAAATTTACAAATAAAAGTTCAAATGTCCATATCTTATCCCAATTGCTTACATTTTATCGTATTGAGAGTTACTCTCCTGAAAGCAACTGATCTAAGGCACAAATACACACAACACTTGCATTCAGATGGCTGCCAAAGGGCACACTTTAAGAGCAGAGGACTGTACATCCACCTTACTTGAAAATTCATCAAAGATTTTAAAAAACAAAGGTGTTTTCAATCAAACACATCATTTTGCCCCATTGTAATGAATTGTAATGATGAATCACAGAGTGTTATCTAAAATGTTCATGCAATAAAACTTACACGAGTATTTGCAGAAGCATACTAAATCATTTACATGGGTTGTGAAAAAATCATGTATATTAAAGATCTCTTCAGAGCTTTCAAAGCACTCTATCCTAGACCTAGTTGATTATAGCTGATAAATACAGGTGGGTCTCATTACAACCGAGAAAACTTTTTGCAGAATTGCAATTATGTCCGCTTTTGGTTGATTTCCAATGCGTGGTAATGTAGCAATAATGAGCAACACATATAAGAGCACGACCCGGGTTCAAATCCCCACTGCAGTAAGGCAGCTAAACTTGTGGCAAAGTTTCTGTGCAACAAGTATGGGTTCAGCCGAGCATTTTTTATGTTTGCATATCTAAAGAAAATAAATCTTAAAAATGCAGTCCAAGCTTACCCCACATAAGTTGAATTCTTAACATAAGTTTACCCCACACTGTGTTAAGGCCGCCCATAACTACATCAAAGACTTAATAAGCAATTTTGAAAACATGGGATCTACCAGATGGCTCCTTGATTTGCTCCCTATGCCCATTAAAATAACCCGTTACAAATAATATCAGCTAAAACAAAACCAGCAAAACAAAAATCCTAATCCATTCTACTATGCATCCATAAACAGCAACTCACAATATCCTACTATAGTGCATTCATGACTCCTGTAAAACTAAATAAAAAAAAAAAGAGAGAAAGAAAGCGTCTCTACAAAACTGAAAGATTAATAAAAATGGTCCCCAAACATATTGAAAATTATTGCTTACCACAATTTAAAAAGAAAACTATTTACGTCGTTAGAAGCTTGTTCTGATCTCCGATGGAAGGGAACTATAAAAATTCAAATGATGTTTCATCTCATTTCTCATCTGCTCTTTAAATACCAAATTTTATGTCGCTTTTTCAAGCCTCGTGCAGTTATACGTTTGACAGAGATGATAGTCGCGAATTTGAAAAAGGATCCAAACACGTGAAATGACCTTAGCAGCGGTCAAATTTAAAGCCTAAATTAGGCCATGGTTTCATGCTGCTGTGCAATTGTTGCTTAAATTTTAACGGTATAGAAAGAATAATTTTGGAATCTTTTGATGTAATGGTGGAGTTTTTATAGTTTAGGGATTGAAAATAAGTTGAGAAAAACATAGAAAGTTGAAATTATACTTAAATTTCTTCTTTCTCTTTTATGGTTTTTTTTTTTTTTTAAATTTACATATCTAACATTCATTTAACAAGTGAGGAAAAATTAAAAATTTATGAGACCATTGCTTTACAAAAACATCTTATAACATTTTAAGTAGCTGCTAAACAAAATAAATTAAGTAGATGCATGTGACCTTCCTTTTAGATACGATTGATGATTTTTTGGCCCATAAATTTTTTTATCGGTTTCATGCATGTCATAGTTTTGAGTCAATTTTTATCTCATACTTCATGGGTAGTGATTTGATGGAGTTAATTGTATAGTTTTGAAAAATTAACTCATATTTCATGAGTAGTGGTTTATAAAATTTTACTATTCATTTTGGAGCAAATCTTCATTTACTCATATTTATTGTTAGTAGCTCACAAGATTCAATTACTAGTTCAAGTCAATCTTCATCAACTAACATTTCATATATAGTTCACAAGAACTCACCTTTCATGTCCATATATAAATTTAACTACATAATTTTGAGCACATCTTCATTAACCCATAATTTATGAATTCCAATTCATAAGATTCAACTTCATAATTTCAAGGCAATCTTCATCAACCCATATTTTATGACTAAGGATTCACAAAAACTCTCTCATGTTCATGACAGGTCCACTCGACACTCTTTATGTTTGATTGATGTTATATGAATGAAGCATCAAAATTTTCTATGTCATCCATATCCATGAATGACCCACTTAAACACTCAATGCATTTAAGTGATACTCACAAGAATAAAATACCAAAACTTTCAATGAGATTGCCCACTAATATAGTCAAGGAATGGGGTTCTAGACCAAACAAAAAAACTTATAAACACTAGTGGAAGTCAATAGAAAAATGATATATTCATTCATAGAATAAAAAAATTACAATAAACATGCAAAGACAACAATCATCTGCTCTTAATCCATCTGATATTTCTCCTCCTGAAATCTAGCACTTAGAGTATTGGGCTTACTTAAATCTACAAGATTCTACCACTTGGACATACAAGCCACTATAGGCAACTGTATAGATTGTTTTTCCTATAAGCGTCTAAACTATTGAACTTAGGAATAGAAATCATTTTTTATAAACTAAGCACCTCGATGCCAATTGGAATTGTTGTTTCTTTGTTAAGTCTCGAAACTCTCTTAGTTTACACCTCTAGGCCTCTAAAGTTGTTGCAGAATATCAACTCCTTGCATAGAAAATTGTACATATGTTTCTTTCTTCCTTTTGTGTGCAAATGGCGGAAAATTCGCCGCTAGCAATTCATCGACGAAAAATTCACCGCCAACAATTCACCACGGGGAAATTCACCGTGCGAAAAATTAATTGCATGAATTTTTGGCGGTTAATTTTTTGTGCCAGTGAATTGCTGGTGGCGGTGAATTTTCCCATGATGAATTGTTGACAATGAATTTTCCCTCGATGAATTGCTGGCAGTGAATTTTCCTAGAGCCGCAAATGGCTAACTTATTTAGATTAGTCAAAAAGAATACCTCTACTCTTAACGATCTTACTATTCAAATCTCTAATGTGACGTCTCAATTGCTTACACTTGAGGGAAAACAGGAGGCCAATGCTTCTTCTTAGTTCATTTCTCTAGCTGACAACACTCAGGCACTTGCATCTCTCTGAACTCAAGTGAGTTGTTATTGTAAAAACATTTAGGCAATTGTTAATCACCTTGCTAGTCATGAACATCACTCCATCGAATGGTCTAACGATTTCAAATGGTAGACTTATGCTTTGCCTTACTGTTCTACGACTTCTACATTTTTATTTGAGCAGTCTTTTGTTTTGGTTGCAACAAACTTAGTATTTGTGTTGCAAATTATTTATGTGCATTGAGTTGTTCTTTATAATCATTTGCAAGTGTATGTCACATCTCTTGAAGGCATCCGTTTTCCTTCATTTTGACTTGTTGTAAATAGAAATAGTCAATTCATTGTTGTTTAGGGTGCAAAATGATGCAAGTTTTGCAATTCAATCAGATAATGTTTCAAGAATGTTGATGGTGTTCATCAATGCCATGGCTCAATGCTAGTATGAGGGTGTAAGTGATCATTGTCGAAACCATCAATTTTAGTCAAGACCCCCTCCCAAAAGGATATCTTTGATATATAAAAATTAATATACAATAATATGGATCATAGTTTGAGGACTTTGTGAGTCCTAGAAAAGACTCTTGGGACTCACGAGTCTTAGGGCTCACCGAGTCGACTCGCCAAGGACTCCTGAGCCAAGTTCTGGAAAGTCCAGGCTAGGACTCCTAAGTCCCGGTTAGTGACTCGCGCAAGTCCTAGAATCAGACTCCTAAGCCCCAACTTAGGACTCTTGGCATCACCTAGAAACAATGAGTATGAATGCTTAAAACTTGGTTTTTTGTTTGTTTTTTTCATTTGAAAGTTTGAAACTATGAGTATGAATGATGAAATTTCAAATATTGAGTGTTTGAAGATCATATAACATATGTAATATTTGAATTATGAGAAATTGATAATCAAATTAGGCTCTTATGTTCTCTAATCGCATTAATTTATTTTAGTTTTTTTGTAATACTACAGTTTTCTTCTTTGCCGGGTTTTTTGTCGAGTTTGTACCGAGTCCCGAGTCCGAGTCCTATTTTGGGCTACTGAATCCATGCCGAGTCCAAGTTTTCAAACTTTGATATGGATTATTATAATTATAAATTATTTTCATCATCTAAGTTCTATACGACTCTCAATAAAGTAAATAATTTATTTTTTTGGTCTAATATTGCATATATGTTCAAAAGCCTAAACTCCACATGCATATATCACAATCTCATAAATACTTGTGAGGAGTAAATTATTTTATTAATTACAAACTTCCCAACTATGGGCAACACTTAAGCATTAAAATAATAATCAATGACAAATAGATGAAAATATTACCGAGCATATAAAATTTCTTTTAAGTGGTTCAACTCTCTTGTCAAACATTGTATGTGTTGTACATGCACTCCAAGCTCCATATAATGTGCTTCAAACTCTAGAATGAGTTTACACCCTACAAATTTGAAAATTTGGACATTTGAAATGAATTTCCAGCACACATGTTTGGAAATTATACTCTTTAGAGAGAACCACATATTATTGCAAATCAAAGCATGTCATGGGGGGAAGGATTAAGATCAATGAGACAAGACATCGGTTTAGCAATTTTGGTAGGGGAAAGGGTAGAAGATGAATGTTAGCTAAAAAAGAGAAATGGAGAAAGAGTAGAGGTCATTTGTGTTGGGATTAGGTGTCATCCACCTTGGGATTTTCTAATGTTCATTTTTTATAATTTGTATTAATTATAAGATCACTGCAATGGGTAACCCACTTTGTAATTTGTACTTGACAAGTTGTAAGTAGCACTCAGTGTTATCCAAGTTGCTTGATGTGGCTTTAACACTTGTAAGACTTGAAAATATGTTGCTTTAGCAAAAGAGCATGACAAGAGGGAGTTAGTTGTGGGGTGTTGAATGAAAGAGGCTCTTTGGCCAATACATCATATCATCATGGGAAGAGGTGGAATTTTCTAAGATTTTGTACTAATTTGGGCTATAGATTTTCCCATGGTTTTAGCACATGGAATTGGAAACTATCATTCGTTTCCAGTTATGGGCATGCTTATATATTAGATGCATGTATTTGTGGTATTATACTACATATGGGTGGAAGGCAGGGTTATGC
The DNA here is from genome assembly GCA_007258455.2 of Sequoia sempervirens. NCBI lineage: Eukaryota > Viridiplantae > Streptophyta > Pinopsida > Cupressales > Cupressaceae > Sequoia > Sequoia sempervirens. The sequence continues at coordinate 466,478,628 of VDFB02000003.1, read as the reverse complement.
CATTACAATTTTCCTAAGAGTGAACAATTGGAAGGTAGTGTTATGTTGCTAGATTCCTCCCAAAGCATGAATTTAGACCTTACTAGTGCTATGTAACTTTTGGATTTTCACAACATGTTTTCTTATTTCTCATACTATGATTTTGTAGCATGGCCATGAATGTATAGCTAGGAAGCTGCTAGTTGGTTCACACTCTGGAGAATAGTTGTCAAAGGCATAGGTTATGTGAAAATTGTCTCTATGAATCCAATGGTTCAAGATCTCTTCTCCGTGTATTTTTGACAAAGCACTATAATTTTGTGAATATAGTGTAACTTCTTTTGTTGATTAATACATTGAGTATTATTTTGAGGCTATGTTTTTCTTGTAAGGCTTTCCCAAGATACATGTTTTGACATGTATTTTTCTCTATTATTTTACATTAGATTATTATATCCATTTTTATATTGTTTCTCTCATGGGATTAATGTAGGAACTATTGATTTCCTTTCAATAGTACTAATATTCGTTTTGATTATTTGATAAGTTGGTGATATGGGAATAGTTCCTTTCTTTGGTATTAGAACCATGATTTTGGTTGTATGAGGATTTTATCCTTGTGGTATTAATCCTTATTTGAGTAGGAACTCTACATAAACATGATATTGCTTCTTAGGAACAAAGAATGGAAACATAATAAGATGGAGATAGCGATTCTAGTATGTAGGATCTAGTCACAAGCATACAATTTGTGGAGTTGGTCTTTTGGTTACCTAAATATCATATAATAGCTCCCTATTTTTTTGTATAGAGGTTATGGAGTTGTTAATGTGGTGGTTTGGAACTCCTAGACATATGGTGTTTGTTCATCTTTCTTGGATCTGCTTGTTACAAAATTATGATAATCTATCATGTGGAATATGAATCTATTGTTTTTCAAAATTTTGGGGTATTTTAGATGTGTCAATGGACTCAAATTTTCATGTAGGGTTTTCTAAATTTTACATATAATCAAACAACTTTGGTTGTAGATGTGGAAAACTAATTTTTAAAGGGTTTTCTAGATGGAGATAGTTTCAGATATGTTGCGGTTTCTTGATGGGTTCCTAAATAAGAAAAAGTTCCAAGTTGTGTATTTTTTGGCATATTAGATTTAAGGGTGTTTTCAAATCTAATTTTTGTGTCACAGTAGGAATTTGCATATTAATCAAGGGATAGCTATCACTATCATGATATCTTGGAGGGAATGAAGTTTGGAATTTTCTCTTGGAAAGCAAAGAGACCAAATTAGTCTTGAGAAGGACTCAAGCTTTCACCCCCACAATGCTTTAAGCAAGGATTTTTTTTTCACTAGAAAGTTGACTCAAGCCATTGATCCCTTCGAAGATGCAAAACCAAAGTGGTGCAGGGGCATCAGGAGCCTCATACTTGCATACTTTTTTTTGTTTTTGGGTTTTGGGTTGTTTGAGTGTTTTGGAGTCTAATAAGGTCATTTATGACCATGTGGGATCATGTTGATCCATTTTGGAGTGTTCATAGGGTCTTTGGTTAAAAAGTGTAAAAGTTGTCATGTTGCTCCAAAAAAATTGTCAAGCAACTTTGAAAAGGTGTAAAAAATCAAGAAACAATTACATGCAAATCAAGAAACCATTGCAAAATAGTTGGGATTGGTTGGAAGTGTATGAATACACCCTCCAAAGTCAGATTGTTTGTTGGAAAAACTGATTTTTGTAGTTTGGTGAATGAAAGAAAGCTTTTTTTGTGTTTCCTCAACATTGCAGACTTTTATTTCAATTTGTATGACCTATACGGTATATATGTGGGTCTGAAACCGATTGGACTATGTTCACATGTGAATCTACTTCATTTTTCTTTTTGTTGCATCAATTTTCATTGAGTAGTTAGAAAGTTATTGCATTTTGTCTAAAAATTGTCAAAACCCTACTTAGGGTAACCCAAGAGGGGAAATAAAGATGTAACTCGGCCTTCCATTGGTGGAAAAATCGCCACAATGGGTGGAAAGGTCTATAATTATGTACTTTACCTTCTTCCAAGTTTGCAGGGGCCCAAATTGAGGTTTGCACATGCTTCTAGTGGATTGTAGGTCTAATCTTTTGTATGTATCAGACTGTGAAGGTTGTGAAGGGTAGTTTGTATGCCATCAATGCAAGATTGGTGTGTTTTGTGATTGGAGAAGGTGTGGAGGGTGTGTATGAAGGTCTTATAGACCTGTTCAAGGAATTGGTGATCATTAGTGGCAACTATATGACAAAATTCAAAGACTATCCTATAAGGACTATGTATGACAATGAGAGCATAAATGGTGGCCATTCAAGTTTGAGTTCCTTGTGTGAAAACCTTTAAATCTGCATGGAAACACTTAGGTTGTAAGGTGTAAAGGGGTGATCCCACAATACTGGTTTACAATTTCTAGGAGATCTTGATTTTTGCTAAAATCACATATTTTTGGAAAATATAATGATTTAAGCCTTGAAAAGTTTCATTTAAAGGATTCCAATTGAAGAGGGTTTGATCAAACCACCTTAGATCAAAACCCCTTGGATAGAACCCCACTATTTTAAAACCATATCAGTGCACTAGGTATTGATGTCCCTAATCCAACAAAAAAAAAAATTGAATTTCGATACATACAAAAAAAGTTATGTTTTAGCCAATAAATCATGTCTAAATTGTAATTGCTTTGACTTTGAAACTTAATTAAGAAAAAACATATTCAATGAAATGCTATGATACCAATTCGATGCACTAGATATTGTAGTTACAAATCTAAATTCAAAAAAATAGAATTTTATCCTTCATAGAAAAAAGTTATGTGTTAGCCAGTAACGTCACTCTTTAAAAATGGTGTTTATTGTTAAAAACTATTTTTCTAAGGTGATGGAAAAAGAAGTGCAATTTGATTCCAAAAATTTGAAACAAATATATTTATAATCTACATAAAAAATGTCACAAATCACTAGTTTGCATCATCTTTAAATTCCTCACGGTTTAGCTGCTATAGGGGCTCAAAAGTGAAGATTTAGTTAAAAAAATTGAGTTCAATGTCCAGTTTGGCCAAAAATTGTAAACCAGTATTGTGGGATCACCCAAAGGGTGCTTGAGCTAGTGAACGGGTGTTAGAAACCATTTGCTCTAGTTTGGTCTTAAACCATGAAAGTTTCCTCTACTAGGTGCAACATGCAAGAAGTTGTAAGCCTATGAGTTGTGTTGTAGGGTCACCACATTGAAGTTGTCCAAGATCAAGTTGAAAGATCTTTCAAGCCTCAAGACAAGTCTTCCCATGTCATTTGCGTGTTCCAAACAAGTTGAAAGCTAGAGGCCTAGTGCAGTGCAGCTAGGAGCATGAATGGAGTTGGTGTAAGAACACCTTGTCTTTTGAGTTGTTGCCCTAAAGAAGGTCCTTATTCTGCATCAAATTGGTATCAGAGTAAGGAAGATTAGTAAGAGGTCACAAATAAGTTGAGTTTGAAGATCGACCAAGATTCCTCCAAGGGTGAATGTGGAAAGAATAATCAGAGAGGTGAGAGACTCTCTTGCCCCAAAATTGAGAGCCATAAGGGAAAGCCTTGATGCAAGAATCAAATTAGTTGAGACCAACCAAAGAAGAGGAGTGGTCACTAGAGATTTGAGTGACCAAGAAGAAGAAGAAGTGGGTGAAAAAGAAGAACAAGAAGAAGAAAGAGATGTTGAAGAGAAGAGGTTAGAGAGATTGCTAAAGGCAGTTAAGAATGATGGTTCCAAGGTAAAAATAAAAATTCTAGTATATTCATGAAGTTTGAATGGAGAAGAACTCCTAGATTGGAGAGGAGAATTAGACAAGTATTTTGAGTTTGAGGAGATACCTGAGGGGCAACAAGTGAAATTAGCAAGAACAAAACTAAAAGGACATGCATCCCTATGGTGGGATTATGTACAAGAAGAGAGGAAGAAGAAAGGAAAAGCAAAGATTACATCTTGGGATAGAATGGTTGCAAAATTGAAAGGTAAATTCCTACCTCATGATTATGCTATTTAGCTATATAGAAGGTTGCAAAATTTGAAGCAAAAAGACGTGGATGTGGAAACATACACAGAAGAGTTCCACAAACTAAGCATAATATCAAGCCACATGGAAGAAGATGTTGACAAAGTTGCAAGGTATTTGAATGGCCTAAAGTATAGCCTACAAGATGTTGTACCCAAAACCAAAATTTTTGCTTCACTAAGGCATTTTGCTTAATTGAGTCTTAATCTTGTTAAAGTGTCGTCAAATGGTCGTTTTTTGGGGTTTTCAAATATGGAGTTGGTGTCAGTACTATGTCAGTCTGTTACCGAAGAGATTTAAGAAAAATGAAAATCTGAACGAAAAACATCAAAATTTTCTCTCTAGAGAAGGGAGCACATTCTGAAATAGGCGCCCTATCTTTTAGGGGCTCAGATCCTGTTTTTAGGGTTTGTCACCTCCAGCAGACATTTGTCCGGCATCACGTCAGCTTTGCAGTGAGCTATCAAGCTTGTCAAACGGACCTGTTTTGTTCAAGTTACGGAAGATACAGTGCAAATTGAGGCGAAAGCGAGAATTGGCTAACACTGGAGAAAGGCGCCCATCTTTTTGAGGTGCCAAATGTAGTTTTTTGGCTAAATGCCACCCAAGATGTTTATCTCACTTTTGTTTGAGCTTCGCAACGCATCCATCAGCGGGTGAATCTGAGTTGCTGAAGCGCTTGAACTGGAGGTCAAATGTAGGGTCAAATCTTAGTCAGAATATCAGAGGAAAAAGCAAAAGAGCACATTTTGAGAAAGGCGCCCAAGCTTTTCAGGCCTTTAATGCTTTATTTCTGATGATTTCAGATATTCAATGTGTCCGTGTTACGTTCAGCTTTCCGTTGCCTGTCTCCGTCAGATCAGAAGATGTCTCGTCAACTTGCAGTGGAAGTTTTTATATTATTTTTGTCGTTTCCAGAAATGGCTAAGTCTGGAATGAAAAGAGCAACTTTTGAAAGGGGCGCTCTTGTTTTTCACCCCTTAGATGATGTTTTCTGGGGAAATGTGCCTTTGCAGCCGTCGTGCAGAACGAGCTTAGCTTCGCAGTGAACCTGAGTTCCAGTCCTAAAAGTTGATAAATCAAAAGTTATGAAGGATTTTGTTTTTCCCTTCGTTTGAGATGCAGAAGTCAAAATTTGACTAAGTCAGGGAAAAAGCGTAGCTTTTCAAAAAGGCGCTTGGATTTTTGAGCCTTCAGATGTCAGTTTTATGACATGCAGTGTCAAGATATCATTTGATTAGTTTTTACTCAGCTCCGCAATGCACCTGTCAGCCAGCCAATCGGAGAAGTCAGTCGACCAGTGTTAGAGGATGAACAGAGGTCCCGGCAGAGGTTTTAGCTTAAATTTTCATGAAATTTGGCTAAGTTTGGAATTCGCTTGAGAGTTCAAAGTTGAATTTTTGAAAGTGAGTTGAATGGACGCCTTAACTGGAGTTCTGACTACAGTTAGACTAAATGTTTTCTGGGTTATCATCTTCAGTTCATATGTTTGCATGTGGAGTGATCTTTCAGTTTGCATGTCGAGTTAACTAGTTTGCATGTTCAATTAACTACCTTGCATGTTGAGTTAACTTGATTGCATGTTAAGTTTAACTGAAGTTTATTACTGAATGTCAACTGAAGTTTGCATGCATGGCGATTTTGGTCAAAATTGTGAAGATTTTAGTGAAGATAGCGCTTCATCAAATGTCAACTGAAGTTCAAAAGGGACGAATTGAAGCATGAAGCATTATTTGTGAAGCATGAAGCATTTTTAGTGAAGTATGGCAAATTTGAAGTCGATAACTTCACTCATGAAAAGGGTCGCTATTTTTAGTTTTTGAGAAGTGAAGCATGGAATGGTGAAGATGGCGCACTTTTCAAGGCTATAGCAACTTTAGTTTGAAAAGGGTTGCTATTTTTAGATTATAATTGATTAAAGCATGAAGTTGGCGCATTCTTGAAAGGCCAACTGAAGTTCCAAAAGGGTCGCTATTTTTAGCATATTTATTGCATGAAGATGGCGAATCCCTCATCTTATTCTTGTTGTTAACTGAAGTTATCAAAAGGCACACCTTAGTTCAAGTTTGTGAAGATAAAGCAAGGTTGAAGATGGCGAATTCTTTATCTCAATCAAAATTGTTAACTAAAGTTATCAAAAGGGTTGCTTTAGGTCAAGTTGATGAATCCAAAGCAAATATGAAGGATGGCGAACTTGATAAAGATGCTAACTGAAGTTAAAATCGCATGGATGAGTTTAACTAAAGACTTGAAAGGCAAACCCTAAAGCACATCCACTTATTGAGCTTGTTCGAGTTCCAGTTAACTATTATGAGGTCCAATAAGAAGCTAAGCGCCATTTTTAATGCATGCTTTATTTAGTACGAATTTCTTATGATGAAATTCTATATATTTCAGCCTTGGCGTCCATTATTTCTTCATTTCAAACTTCGAAGCCTATATTCTTCTTGAGCGAGCAGCAAGCTAAAGGTGATTTAGGTGTCCGAATTCAGCGTTCTTTGAAGCAACGAGTTCAGATTGTTCAGAGGAAGAAGATTCTAGACTTTATTTTCACTTTGCATGCAGGTTTTATCAAATTCCAGAGAAGAGGTTGGCAGATTTTTCAGAAGCAGACAAGCAAAACTTTCTATCTTCTGTCTTATTTCTTCTATTTCTCACCTTAGGTACTTTCTTCGCATGTCAAAGAAATTCAACACATATTCAGAATCTGATTATCAGGGTTCGCATATTTCAGTGTTTGCAGCAAGACCCACGTCTTAGATTTTTTTCGAGAAAATTGCCCCTTGCCTTCGTTCTGAAGCTCTGTGCCTTTTTTCGAGAATTTCTTTGCATGTGGGCTTGAATCACATTTTTTCGAGAATCTAGCTATTTGGGTTTGTTCAAAATTTTGTTGTGCACAAAACCCATGTTCCAGATTTTCCCAAGAAAAATTGCCCCGAGAAGCTCTAAAAACCCCTGCAATTCTCGACTGAAGAATCTTTGCATGTCAAGCTAAATGGCGTTTTTTCACAATTCTGATGTTGTGAGTTGTCTTAGAATCATTTTCCGGACGAAACCCATGTCTTAGAATTTTCGAGGAAATTATCTTCCGATAGGCTATTTTTAGCTTTGTCCAGAGCATTTTAGCTTTCCGGAGAAAGTTGTCAGAACATAGCCGTGTTCACAGTCAACGGGCAAGTTTTTCAGAAGGCAGTTCAACTAGACTAAATTCAAGACCAAATCGGTCTTAATTTAGGTTTTCATCAGAGCAGCTGACAATGAAGCGTTAAGTTGCAAAAGAAACAGAGATCACTTCATTTACGGAGCCGCCAAAGTCATTCAGATCCTGTGCCATTATCTTCGTGAAAATGGTACCTACGCTGATCTCGAGCTTGTACAAATTGAGTTTCAGAAGCATGTTTGTGATATCTTGATGGAGATTTTGGATCACATTTCAATAATTTAAGCTAATTTCAGAAAGGTGACTGAAGAATGTAAAGATGGCATGCACACGATTACAGAAAGTGGCAGAGAACTAAAGAAACAGACTGTTATTTTTAGCAGTGTCAAAGTGCCAGATGACAAAGAGATCGATGAGTTCTTGGTCGAAGTTTAGACCGAGATGACATGGAGTGATCTACCACTTTGAACCGCAGGTTTCTAGGGTTGAGTCATGTTGCCGTTCTAACTCGACTCACCACTTGTCGCTTAACACATGCTTATCTCATCCTTGGAATTATCAAACACGGAGTTAGGTTAGGGTTTCAGCTAATGAAGGTAGTGTCCAAGAACTTTGCTTTAAATAAGGATGCATGCTTGCACATTGTCCAAATTAGGTTATTTGTACTAGTTAAACTGAGGGTAGTTGCCCGTTAACTGATAGTTTACTTCATTAGGTTAGGCATAACTTGCATGCATTGCAAGAATGTAGATGACTCATGATTTTAGGGTTACCTACACCTTGATGTATATAAATAAGAGCTTTTGCTCATTTGTAATTAACTTTTGCTTGAGAGAGAAATATATGCTGCGCCTACCTTGCCCTCAATATTGCTCTTTTGGTATTTGTTCATGTGTCTTCATTATTGCAATTGATTGTTATGCCACATAGGGTTTCGAAAGATTGTAATGCTGGATTCTTCCATAGTTTAGAGAAATCTGTCTTGTGAATCTTTTATTGTTATGATCGAACGTTATGCCACACAGGGTTTCGTAAGATTGTAATGATAAAACCGTTTTGTGAAGTATTTACTATGTTGATCAAGTGTTATGCCACACAGGGTTTCATAAAGTTTTCATGGTGAATCTTCTCTTAGATTAGGAAAATCTGTTTTGTGAATCTTTTGTCATTACAATTGAGTGTTATGCCACATAGGGTTTCACAAAGATTTTGATGATAAAAGTTGTTTGTGAGTCTTTACTATGCTGATTGAGTGTTATGCCACATAGGGTTTCATAAGATTATCATAGCAAATTCTCAAATCTATTTTGTGCTTAATAAACTTGTTCAGATTGAGATGATAGTTGCGCCACCTTGCCTTCAAGTAGAGAATCTGAATGCGTTTATCGTCTGATAGTCATAACCTTGCTCCGTTTCCTCTTGCTCTATTTTCCTGAGGAGATTGGATAGATATAAGTTGTAGTTTAGTTGATTTGCGAAACCAGAGAAAACTCAGCTGCAACGTGTAAGTTCTTTCAAGAAAGCCTTGTGCCTCTAGCAGCTGAAACAAAAAGACAGGACATAGTTTTAGCTTATTTTTCCTTTGCAAGTACATTTGTCAAAGCATAACGAGGGAGCTTCCCCTCCATAATTTGAAGAGCACTCATTGCGTAGTGTGCATAGGCTGTTCATAACAACTTCTACTCCAGAGGTGTTAGTTGTTACGCCAACACAAGATGAACTAAGCCTCATAATCCCAAGAATCGTAGAAGAGTGCTATCATTTGGCCATAAAGGCTGAAGAAAAGTTGAAAAGGAGACAAGAAAAGCAAAGTAGAGGTAGGGGAAGGAAAAATTTCAGAGGAAGAGGGACTTTTTCTGGTAGAGGGAAGTCCCAAAGGTCTTAAGGAGAGACAAGTAACTCATTGGAACAAACATCAAATTTAAGGGGCAGCTTTAGAGGAAGAAGACCAAATTTTAGAGGCAAATTTGGAAATAGAGGAGGCTCAAGTGGATTCATTGGAAAGTGTTGCAAATGTAATAAATTTGCAGGCCATCAAGCATGGAAATTCCCTGAGGAGCATTCGTCTACTTCTTTTAAAGGTGAGAGGATAAATCAGATTGCACAAGGTGGAGTGTAGATGTCTAAATTTGGACACTTAATTTATCCAAATTCATCCCCTTTCATCTTATTTTCGTTAATTAAGTAATACTACTATTATTTAATTAATATGTTTAATTCTGCCAAATCCCTAAGGTATTTAATCAATAATACCTTATATCTTTAATCCTCCTTCCATCAATTGAATTAAATAAATATGTCATTTATTTAATTTCCTTTATGTCACATCCTCCATCATTTTTATCTAATCCTAATCCTTCTTCTAAATCCCATCATTAAGGTGTGCACATGCCTAATCCTTGATTAGGATGTGTCACATCCTCCAACTTTTGCAAGTTGGCCTCTAATCTCTCTTAGCCACCTAACCCCCCTCTAATCCTTCATTACTCTTTCCCATGTGATCTTTGACTTGTCACATCAAGTCACATGTGAGATCTAACTCTCTTCTAATCTTCATTAATTAATCTAATCAAGTACTTGCACAATCCTAATCACCCCTTTAGTCAACTCTCCCCATCCCCCAAGGAATTTTTAATTCCTTTTTATTCATCCAAGGCACTCCACTTCCCCATGTGAATTTTTAATTCACCTTTTAATCCCCCAATGCACCCTTTGGAATTTAAAATTATTTCCCATCTCCCCATGTGAATATTTGAGGAATTTTTAATTCCTCACATGTCCTCTCACCCACATGGGGACAAGTACCTCCTTTATGAGGAGATCTTGTCCAATCCCAAGGTACTTTGTACCCTTCTCCATGTCATGTCCTTCTCCTTCCACCTCATGTCCACTTCACCTTTTAGGGCTTCATCACATGCCACATGTCAAGATGTGAGGGCTTGTGAGTTCTCAACTCACCTTAGCCCTACATCTTGATATTTGGTGGATCAATCTCAACCGTCCATTTCCCCTAGGATTTCCCAAAAATCCTATAAATACCCCCTCTTTTCTCTCATTTTGGGGAGATCACTTGTGCTAGCCAAACTCTTGCAGTTTTATTTCTCAACCTCTACTTAGCCATTTTCACATCTTCATCCATTTGCATCCATCTTCACATCCTCATCTAGCTTGCATCTTGCCATCCAAGGAGCATACACATCCAAGATCAAAGGGCCAACCAAAGGATCGACTCAACGCAAGGTATAAAGTTCCATTTCGTGGCTTTGTCTTGTTTTGTTTCCAACTTAGGCTAATCTCGAAGTGTAGGTTGTTTTAAGTTGTTTATTTGCACTCTTTACTTGCTGCTTGTTTTCTAACACCTCTATTTCGACCTATCACATTTCTGGCACGCCCGGTGGGACCCACAAACGGGTCTTTTTCTTTCACGTTTGCTATTTTTTGCATTTTTGCAGGTCCAGGGTGCAGAGTGGCGGACCTGTCCTCTTCCGGTGGCGGACTGGTCCTGGAGTGGCGGACCTGTCCAGGGGTGGCGGGCTCGTCAACAGTGAAATGCGGACTGTCGCGAAAGTCGCGATTAAAGCGGAGCTGTCGATTCGATTAAGCGGACTGTCCCTATTTCGATGGCGGGCTCGTCGGCCAGTGGCGGACTGTCTTAGATGCGATTGGCGGGCTGTCACCGATTCGATGCGGACTGTCTAATTGATGGCGGGCCTATCAGTCGTGCGGACACATCCTAATTGATGGCGGGCTTGTCCTATGAGTGGCGGACTGTCCTCGAGAAGGTAAATTTGAGATTTTTGCGTTGTCTTTTTTGGTAAAATAGGCACATAGCTTAATTAAAGGGGGTCAATAAACCTTGTTTGGCATGTTTGGGAAGGCTATTTGACGTATCCAATCCCCTTGCACCATTTGGCGATCCTGGGTGACGAGAAATCGTAGCTTTCCAAGTCCTTTTGAGTCACCCTTTTTCACTTTCTTAGTGGGACGCAGCAGGAGTTTCATCACTGAGGACGATTCAATACTTGATATCGGTAGGGGTATATAAAGGGAGGCGAGGCGTACTTGCCTCAATCAACCAACGTTATGGTGGTGTCGGGATGGCCGTGAAGGTTGGTCAGGAGCCTTTGAGTATCTAGCTAAGGTTCGACTCAACATGTGGGTTGGCGGTGTTCGCGGTTTGGGCCTCCGCGTGCGATGCGTATGTCGAGGACTCCTTGAAACCATGTTCATCCTAGAGTAGAAGATTTTGTTGGTCATACCCACTTCTACTAAATCTTAGGGTTGTGTTGTCTGAATTGTCTTTCTCGTGCAAAACCAGTCATTTTCAGTCTAGCCAAATCTGTTTAATAGTGTTTGCTATATTTTTGGTCCTTTGCCTTTGCCATCCATCAAAACATCAAGCTTAAGCTTATCCTTTGGCGGACTTGACCTTGTCCTTTGGTAAACCTGTTTTCGTGCTGTGGCGGGCCTGTCCCAGTGCAGTGGCGGACCTGTCCTAATTCAGTGGCGGGCCTGTCCTAGTGCAGTGGCGGGCCTGTCCTAATCCGGTGGCGGGCCTGTCCCAGTGCTCTTTCTTCTCGGGGCCGCCATTTCTACACCGTTTATCCGATTGACTCCGTTCAAAGACAGTTCTTCTCCTTTTTCCGTGCTCTTTCCAACGACATATAACACTTCATACTTTTGAGCAACTTTATCTCCGGTGGCGGACCTGTCCTAATTCGGTGGCGGGCCTGTCCCAGTGCAGTGGCGGGCTTGTCCTAATCCGGTGGCGGGCCTGTCCCAGTGCTCTTTCTTCCCGGGGCTTCCATTTCTACACTGTTTATCCGATTGACTCCATTCCAAGGCAGTTCTTCTCAATTTTTCGTGCTCTTTCCAATGATATATACCACTTCATACTTTTGAGAAGTTGGCCGGGGCACCTTTTTCTTCATTATCTGCCTCCTCAAAGGCGGTATACCCTACCATTCTCTTAGTTTACTCGTTCTGAGTAAACAATCGTCCGTTTCACACATCCTTTCATCATTCCAAACACTCGTCCTATCATTCTGATCATCCGTTTACTCGTTCCGAGTAAACGCTCACCCATTTAGCACATCCTTTTATCATTCTGAATTCTGGTTCTGTCATTCCGATCATCCGTTTACTCATTCCGAGCAAACATTTATCCATTTCACATATCTTTTCATCATTCTAAACTCTTGTTCTATCGTTCTGATCATTCGTTTACTCGTTCCGAGTAATCGTTCATCCATCCTGATCAATCATTTACTCGTTTGGAGTATTCATTTCTATCATCCATTTCTCCAATCAAATCATCGTTTTCCCCATCCAAATCCCCTGAACTTTGTCTCAGGTTATTATCCAAATTGACCGAAGTGTCTGATCTGATCGTCATCATTAGCATCCTCTTAAGATTGTCATCCAGCCTAAGTTAATCATCATCGTCGGCCCAATCAATCCATTTTCAATCTCAAAGTGGATTCGGTGCCCCAATCATCTCTTTGTCATTTAATCCGATCAATCAGCATCCTAAGTCACCTAGGATAATCTCTGAGCGGGGTTTACAGTCCCTTTCATCATCCTACCCAATCCATCATCCGACCTTTCAATCAATCAATCCAATCCAATCCAATCCAATTGCATCCCTATCCAACCACCTTCGACCCAATCAATCTACTTCCATCTTGAAGTAGATTCGGTGTCGTAATCATCCTTTGATCATCCAATCCAATTGTCAGAATCAATCCCATCCAATCATCCTAATCTGAGCTTTAATCCAATCCCAATCCGAGCTTGTCCTAAATCCCGATTTGAGCTTTTGTCTGATTTCCATCCAAAATCTTTATCCACCATCTTTATCCTTTCATCATCATGAATTCTTATCCTCCATCAATAGTGGTCAAGGGAAACCCTAATTACGTCAACGATGATAATGAAAGTCTTGTTGATCAAGAGGTATACAACATAGATCCCCTTGACACTATCATTGCTAGTAAACTTTCTCCACCCACATTCCAAAATCCAATCACCCCATCAAGTTATCCCATCATGTCTTCATCTATGCCTAATCACACTCCTTATGCTACCTTTGACAAGGGATGTCCATCATATCCATCATATCCTTCATCTACATTATCCTCTTATCCAACACCCGCATCCTCTTATCCTAGTCTGCCATCACAATACCCTCATCCTAATCCCTCATCCACATCCTCCTATCTCAATCCTTCATCCGCATATACCCACTACCCTAATCTCCCATACCAATCCACTCACCCTAATCCTACATTCGCACCTTCCTATCCTTATCCTAATCCGACATCCACAGTTCCCTATCTCCATCCACCACCTCAACCTTCTCATCCTAATCCACCATCCCCATACCCTTACTACAATCCACCACCCTCATCCTTTTGTCCTAATTCACCATGCCAATATCCCTATCTTAACCCTTCACCTAATCCCCCATCTATTCCCAGTCCTGCATCCAATCCCATTCCCCTATCTAATCCTTACCCACCAATCCCTAGTCCTAATCCCCCACTAATCCATAAACCTTCATCCACTCCCACCTTGCCATCTCAGCCTAGCGTATCCAAATTTCTCCAAGGACTTATAACAAAGGAAACATCCCCCACTCCACACATTGCAGTCGTGGAACCATGCCATCCCAGCCCATCATCCATGGTCGTTAGTGACGAGACCCTTCTCCATCCAACACCTATCATTGATGATACCATCACATCCTCTGAATCCCTTGAACCCCCATCTCCTACCATATCAAGATCCTCTGTAAACTACTCAAGTCCCTATCTCCTACCATCACATCCTCTGAATCCACCGAGTCCCCATCTCCTACCATCACATCTACCAAAGCCATTGAACACCCACTCCCTACTCCGAGAGCCATCGAACCTATCGACGACATCCAAATCCAATCCACTTCTTCCACTCCTAGTATCCATTCCCAAGAATATCTTGAATCCTCCATCCTTCCATCTTCCCCACTTGAAGAGTCCCCCCATGACTCCATTATCATATCTCCCGCACACGATGAGTCATGCCAAGAGCCTGATCCAAAGCATGCTAGCATATCCCCTCCTCTAGATCAAGATCCTACCATCCCATCTAGTCTATCACAAGATCACAGTCCCCCATCCATTCCATCCCATGATCCTCTTGACATCCAAGATTCTACCACTCCACCTCCGTCTCCATTGCATGAGCTTACTACCACAAATCCAGATCCTATCATATCCCCTACTCCCTCTCTAGATACAACCCATCCAAATGCTGCTATCCCACCATCTCCTTCTCAAGATCCCCCATCATCGCCTAAAAATGCTATCCCCACACCGCTTGCATATCCCCTCGGTACGCTCACATTCTTCCATGGTGGCCTCCTTGCAGAAGAAAAACACAGTGTATATACCACCCATCATCCCCCACCTAATAATGGACTCGCATCATGTTTTCAGACAACAAAATCCTATCATGGATCGTAATGCTCAAGAACATGAACTATCATGAAAAAGGTCTAGGGCCTTCATGAGCAAGGTATTTTAGAGCCCATCCAAGTCAAAGAACAAATTGCGATGCAAGGTCTTGGATCTATTCCCAAGACTCACAATCTAAACACGCTTGGTACAACCTCTACTGCCCTCGGGCCGAAGCCTTTTCCAAAAGAAATGTTGGCTCTTCCCATCGCTCCACCAAGTCATATGCTGCAATCCCTCCTCCTCTATCGTATCGCCTCAAAGCAACCGTCCATATTCCTCCGTCATCTGCTCCATCCATTTTGGGTCCTTACATCCCTCCATCCACAATCTCCCATCCTTCATCTACTGCATCCATCTTGGGTTCTTATGTCCCTCCACCCACTTTATCCATCTTGGGCCCATATATCCCAAGATCACCTCCTCCATCTCATTCACTCATCCATCCAACGCCTATACATGTCATCCATCATAAACAACCCTCTCGCATATCCCATAATCAGGATCAACAAAGGCACATACCTAAACCTCCTCCATCTACACGTAATCCCCATACTCCTACCTCCATTGCTCCACATCGTCCATCCTCTCACACCCATCTGTTACACAAAGGCACTTTGGATGCTAACATAAAACTGCATAAATCCAAACATTCACAGGAATCTAAAGCTCCCCATGTCCCCTCTAAAAGACATGGTAAAGAAAAGAAAAACAAAATCCCAAATCAAAATCAAATCTATAGCTCACAAAGAGCCAACAAAGCAAAGATCAAAACCATGTGGATCCCAAAGAAAAAAGATGCAATGCCATCACATGAAAAATCTATAATAACATCCAAAGTTGCTAATCCAAAAGCTAATCATGCACCCCTTTCACCTCCTAAATCTATTTTGGGTCCCTATGTCCCGAAATTCGCTATTCCATCTCCTTCATTATCCCCACATTCTCCATCCATTAGTCCCCTTATCTTCTCACATCCATCACCACATGTGCCAATGTTGGTCCCGAACTCATCTCCCCATCACGTATCCACCCCCTCATTCTATCCATACCATTTCCAACACCCCATCCATTATCCCCCGTATCTCCCCCATCAAATCCCTCTAATTCATCCTTTTGCATAATCCATTTCTCCTCATAAGGTTGTACCAACATCCAATAGTCGGTTCGAACATGAGCTCTTAATACCTCGTATAGAACTTGATGCTTGAGTCCTTCATCCATATCCTTATCTTATGTCTTCTAAATCCACTTATTTGCCTCCCTCTCCTTATCCATCTCCTTCCGCATACTATCCAACAAGTCCAAAATCCAAAAGTTCAAAATCCAAAAAGTCAAAAGTCAAAATAAATAAAATCAAAAATAAAATAGTAAAGAGAAATAATCCGTCCAATGGTGAAAACTTGGAAAACAAGCGCCTTGGACAAGTACCATGATGAAAACCTGGCAAACAGGCGTCATGTGTAAATCCCCATCTACACTTGGGGGCAATTTCCTGATTTGCATTCCCTCCATCCGCTACGCTTCCTTCTACGCTTTCGGCTATGCACCCATCTTATTGCTACACATCATTTTCATCCATCCCCATCCATCCTATCAAGCTTACACATCCTTCTTGGCATATCTCATTTATCCCAATCCTTCCATCCTCCTTGTGATCTTGATAACAATGGAGCAAACATATAAGCATGCTTTGGACACCTCTTAGCATACCTTCCCCTCATCCACACACTATCCCAACTGTCATTCGCACTCGTCTATCTTCCTGATCCACCCATCATGCTACCTTCCATATCTTCATCCATCTCACTCTTTTATCTTCCCATCCACTTGTCTTCCATCCCTCATGCCTCCTCGCACATGACATATCTAGAGTGGGGGCATCTATCTTCCTTTGTGCTATGGTCCTTGGAGACATCATTCATTCCATCAGAATAATCCCTTCCATCTTCCCATCATGGCATCCATCACTCTACCTAGCCAATCTCCTCCCACCATCCAATCTCTTCTCCCCCCATCCATGTCTTCATACCCATCCACCATCGCATCCCTGTCCCATCCCATCTCCCCCAGCCCCCCATCCACCATCGCATCCCTGTCCCATCCCATCTCCTAAATTTCATCCACTATCGCAGATCCTCGTCTCCCATCCTATCTTCTACTAAATTTCCATCCTATCGTGATTCCCCTTCGTCTCCCATCCCATTCTCCCAAATTTCATCCACCATCGCGATCCCTCGTCTCTATCCTATCTCTCCCAAATTTATCCTATCATCAGATCCTTGTCCTCATCCCATTCTCCTCTATCCACTCCTTATCATCAGATCCCCCTCGTCTCCATCCTATCTCCTAAATTTCTATCCCATCGATCCTCGGTTCTATCCCATCTCTCCTAAAATTTCATCCACCATCGTGATCCTCGTCTCCCATCCATTCTCCTGTACTCTATCCCATCAGACTTCGTCTCTATCCCATCTCCCCCAAAATTTCCATCCACCATCGTGATCCCCTGTCCCATCCCATCTCCCCCAGCCCCCCATCCCATCGCATCCCTGTCCCATCCCATCTCCCCCAGCCCCCATCCCATCCCTCCTCATCTCCCATCCCATCCTCACCTCTCATCTCCCATCCTCATCCCCTCTCTCCCATCGTCTCCCCGTATCCCTCATCCCATCCCCCATCCCATCCTCACCTCTCATCTCCCATCCTCCTCACATCTCTCCCATCCCCCATCCCATCCTCATCCCCTCCTCACATCTCTCCCATCCCCCATCCCATCCTCATCCCCTCCTCACATCTCTCCTCACCTCACATCTCTCCCATCTCCTCTCTCCCATCTTTCCTAGCCCCCATCCCCCCCCATCTCCCCCATCTCCCCCATCCCCTCCTCTTTCTCCCCCCTCCCCCTCGGCGGTCTTCCTCTCTGCCGCATGGACCGTCTCGCTTCTCAGGAGTCTGCCTGGCCTCCTGGCTGCATGGGCCTATCCTCGCATGGGCTGGATTGTCTCTGCCTCGGCATGCATGGCTCGCTTTGCCTCCGGCTGGCGGATCGGGTTCGGGCTTCTCCGGGCGGTGCTCCTCCGGCTGGGCGGGATCGTCCGCTCGGCCGGCTGGGATCTTGGCTCATTTCTCCCATGCTGGGCGGACCCGCCTTACTACATGGACCGTCCTCCCAAGGCATGGATCGTCCATCGGTCACTCTTTCCCCTTTAGCGCGAAAACCGAGGCTGCCCACAAAAAAAATTTTCCTACCCATTTTTCCTTTCGACGCCACGGACAAAACCCATGTCTTGGAATTTTCAAAATTTATCGAAAAACCATATTTTTCACGGTTTTGATTTTTACACTAAAACTTTCGGGGGCCATAACTTTTGACTCGGGTGTCCGTTTGAGCTGAAATTTTATGGGTGGTTGCGTTTTGATCTAACGAGTGGATTCCCAACCAGTTTCTTTGAAACTGGTTGGAGCCCGTTTTGACCCATTTTTGGGGCCTCAAACTTTCATCTTGACCCCCAAAATCCCACTTTCATATTTTTTGAAAAATTGTTTTCGCTCATAACTCAAAATGCATATCCCGAATCTGGGATGTTATTTGGCAATTCATCCTATCTCACCAATGGGTATTACTTGGAAAAAATTGGGACTCTCAAACATACGAGCATGAAGTTTCCTAAAATGGCAAAATTTGACAAATTTTGAAAATTGCCAAATTTGGAAAATTCTGATTGTCAACACTTTATGCCCTTTACACCCCAGAACTTGGTGTAGAATTCATCCCATCACATCCTCCAATCATTCTAGTCTTCAATCCAATCCTCATCTGAGCTTTAATCCCATCCCAATCTGAGCTTAACCAAACCCCTAATCTGAGCTTTTGTCCCTCTGCAGTCAAAATCTTTGGATATTGAACAAAGTCTTAAAATCCCTCCCTCCATCTTCTTCAACTTTGTCCTATTCATCCATTCAAATAAATCTATTCATCCATTTCATCTATTTTGAACCTCCATCCATCATCTCAAAACATTCCTCAAGCCTCTTGTCATCTCAAACATTCATCAAACCTCCTTCTATCATTTCAAACTCTCATTCAATAATCTTGATCAATCATTTACTCATTATGAGTAATCTTCCATTCTTCTCCATCTCCTATCCTTTCTCATCATTCATCTATCTATTCTATCATCCTCCCAATTCATCTTTTTAGCTAACTATTCCATCCCAGAGCTTCATGATCCACACTCTCCCCATACAATCCAACGTCATCTATCTTATCGTCATCACTTCTGCTGCTTTTGCACATCTTTTCTATATCATCGTTCATCATCTCATCACTCATCTATCTATCCTGTCATCCGCCCACTTCATCTTTGATGATTTGGATAACTATCCCATCCTTGAGCTTTGTCTAGTCACTATCCTCCAATCCACTCCAATAGGTCTATGTTGTTCCATCATCAGTCTTCATTGTCCACTTTGTCCCTTTATCACCTATCATCAATCTTTCTACTTTGTCCATCCTCTATCATCTATCATATTCCATCCATCATTGATCGATACTGTCCACTTTTCTCTTGATCTCCATCCTATCTTGGTCATCCATCACGATCTCCATCATGGTTTGTCGTTAGCCTTTTGTCGAACTACGTGGCCCCTGCGCTTTCACGTAGGCAAGGTCGATCACTTGATCAGCCCCCGGGGCTCCTTTATCGTCTCTCATCTATCGTTCCATCATCGGTCTTTTTACTTTGTCCTTTATCATCTATCATCAATCTTCTTATCTTATCCCTATTTGTCTGTCCCGTCTTCATCAACCATCAAGGTCTCCTATCTTGTGTCATGTCTCTCGTGTCGCGTCATCATGCTACGCCCTTATCTAGCTGGTTCTTAACCAACAAGATCCACTTGTATCATCATATCCAATCGGTTCTGAATATCCTGCGTCATATCAATCTTTTAATTTAGTATCCATCATCGGTCTCAACAGGATGCATCCTTCCTAACAGACCTCATCAATCCCATCCACCCCCTTTGATTGATCATATGGCAACGAACATTTGAAATTAATTGTGATCTTTTGATGCTTTTGGCTTGAGCTCCCTATCATCACTTGTCATGGTCGCCTTGATCCATCATATCATGGTGTGCTTTGACTAGTCAACATAGGGGTGTATCTTGATCTTTTCTGTCTTCTCGGTTGTCCCACGTAGTACCCACCAAGATCCCTGAGGTCTTGTGTTACGCTGGGGCATCCTTGTGTGCTTGTGGTTATCCCAATACCTGGCCCGACCAAGGTCATCGTGACTTTGGGGTGTTGGACTAGCCTTCTTGTTTGTTATGTTTGTTTTCTGCATTAGACACTAATCCGCCTTGGTTCTTCATACCCTGGTGTCTTGTGTCTTATGCTATAGCAAAATCAGTTCGATGATCGAAAAATTGCATTTAGATTGCATTTCATCTCCCTCCCAATCTTCCATCACATTGCATCATCTTCTTCAACTCCCTTGCATCATTCATTCCATTTCGAGAGCCCACCTGTTCTCTTGAACCCGCATGTCCTCTCAGGGGCATCCTTCATCCCTAACTTTCATCTTTACCCCCATCATCTTCCTTCCTAGTCACTTCTTTGAATGACTGGGGCATCTTTTCCAATCTAACCATCTTCTTCTAGGATCTATGTTTTAATATTCTTTGAAATGATGCTACTTTTGTAACACCATCTCAAAGAGGGGCAAAATGTAGATGTCTAAATTTGGACACTTAATTTATCCAAATTCATCCCCTTTCATCTTATTTTCGTTAATTAAGTAATACTACTATTATTTAATTAATATCTTTAATTCTGCCAAATCCCTAAGGTATTTAATCAATAATACCTTATATCTTTAATCCTCCTTCCATCAATTGAATTAAATAAATATGTCATTTATTTAATTTCCTTTATGTCACATCCTCCATCATTTTTATCTAATCCTAATCCTTCTTCTAAATCCCATCATTAGGATGTGCACATGCCTAATCCTTGATTAGGATGTGTCACATCCTCCAACTTTTGCAAGTTGGCCTCTAATCTCTCTTAGCCACCTAACCCCCTCTAATCCTTCATTACTCTTTCCCCATGTGATCTTTGACTTGTCACATCAAGTCACATGTGAGATCTAACTCTCTTCTAATCTTCATTAATTAATCTAATCAAGTACTTGCACAATCCTAATCACCCCCTTTAGTCAACTCTCCCCATCCCCCAAGGAATTTTTAATTCCTTTTTATTCATCCAAGGCACTCCACTTCCCCATGTGAATTTTTAATTCACCTTTTAATCCCCCAATGCACCCTTTGGAATTTAAAATTATTTCCCATCTCCCCATGTGAATATTTGAGGAATTTTTAATTCCTCACATGTCCTCTCACCCACATGGGGACAAGTACCTCCTTTATGAGGAGATCTTGTCCAATCCCAAGGTACTTTGTACCCTTCTCCATGTCATGTCCTTTTCCTTCCACCTCATGTCCACTTCACCTTTTAGGGCTTCATCACATGCCACATGTCAAGATGTGAGGGATTGTGAGTTCTCAACTCACCTTAGCCCTACATCTTGATATTTGGTGGATCAATCTCAACCGTCCATTTCCCCTAGGATTTCCCAAAAATCCTATAAATACCCCCTCTTTTCTCTCATTTTGGGGAGATCACTTGTGCTAGCCAAACTCTTGCAGTTTTATTTCTCAACCTCTACTTAGCCATTTTCACATCTTCATCCATTTGCATCCATCTTCACATCCTCATCTAGCTTGCATCTTGCCATCCAAGGAGCATACACATCCAAGATCGAAGGGCCAACCAAAGGATCGACTCAACGCAAGGTATAAAGTTCCATTTCGTGGCTTTGTCTTGTTTTGTTTCCAACTTAGGCTAATCTCGAAGTGTAGGTTGTTTTAAGTTGTTTATTTGCACTCTTTACTTGATGCTTGTTTTCTAACACCTCTATTTCGACCTATCACATGGAGATTATGCTAAAAGTGTTAATTCCCCGTCACAAAATGCAGAACCAGAAGTTGGAGAGTCCTTATTGATGAGAAGAACCTTGATTAAAGTTCCTGTGGAGAAGGAACCACCTCAAAGAAATTCACTCTTCAGGACTACATGCAAATTCCAAGGTAAATGTTGCAAAGTTGTCATTGATTCAAGAAGTACTGACAATTTGGTTTTAGTTGAAATGGTAGAGAAGTTAAAGTTGAAAAGATTGCCTCATGCCACTCCATATAAGGTTTCTTGGTTAAACAAAGGAAACAAGTGTTAGTGAATGAACAAAGTTGGGTAGAATTCCATATAGGGGGTTATAAGGACAAGGTCTTGTGTGACATCATCCCTATGGATGTTTGTCATGTGCTTCTTGGTAGACCATGGCAATATGATAAAAATGCCAAACATGATGGTAGAAAGAACACATATGTCATAGAGAAGGATGGAGTCTCACATACTCTAACACCATTGAAAGATGAAGATAAAACACCACAAGTGGAATCCAATGTGATGTTGGTAGGAGAGAAGGAATTCATAAAGACCATGGAAGAGGATAATATGGGTTTTTCCATCATAGTCAAGCCTAGGTTTGTTGTGACAACAACAAAGAAAGAAGAGTTGCCTTTGGAAATTCAAAACTTGCTAAAGAAGTATGTTAATATAGTAGTGGAAAAAATCCCAAACACCTTGCCTCCTATGAGGGATAGTAGTCACCACATTGATT
Organism: Sequoia sempervirens; assembly: GCA_007258455.2. NCBI lineage: Eukaryota > Viridiplantae > Streptophyta > Pinopsida > Cupressales > Cupressaceae > Sequoia > Sequoia sempervirens. The sequence goes on along the minus strand of VDFB02000003.1, from coordinate 466,456,203 downwards.
TCATACCAGGGGCTAGTTTTCCTAATAAGGCAGCATATAAGATGACACCACAACAAAATGAGGAGATTAAGAGACAAGTCTGAGAATTACTTGATAAGGGGCTACTATAAGAAAGCCTTAGTCCTTGTTTGGTTCCCATTGTCCTAGCACCAAAAAAGATAGATGAATGGAGGATGTGCACTGATTCTAGGGCCATCAATAAGATTACAATCATATATAGGTTCCCCATTCCATGTATAGAACACTTGATGGACTATCTAGGTGGAGCATGCTACTTTTTCAAAATAGACCTCAAGAGTGGGTATCACCAAATCAAGATCAGACCAAGGGATGAATGGAAGACAACATTTAAGACAAATGAAAGGATTTATGAATGGCTTGTGATACCTTTTGGTCTCTCAAATGCACCCAACACCTTCATGAGGTTGATGAATGAAGTTTTCAAGAATTTATTGGTAAGTTTGTAGTGGTTTACCTTGATTACATTCTTGTTTTCAGTAAAACTAAGGAAGAGCATTTGTACCATTTGGATTTGGTTTTAAGAAGATTGAATGAAGAGAAACTAATGATTAATTTGAAGAAATGTGAGTTTATGAAGATAGAGTTGGAATATCTTGGTTTTGTGGTTACAAAAGGCACCTTGAAAATGGATCCAAGCAAGGTTGAAGCTATTCTAAGTTGGCCTCCACCCAAATCAGTTGTTGAGGTAAGAATTTTCCATGGTTTGGAAAGTTTTTATAGGAAGTTTATTAAGGTTTTCAGTCATGTGTTGTGTTCCAATCATTGATACCATAAAGGGGGATAAGAGAAAGTAGTTTGTTTGGACTAGTGAGGTTGAAAAGAGTTTTGAGTATTTGAAAAAGAGGGTGGCAGAGCAACCCATATTAGCCTTACCAGATTTCAATAAGGTGTTTACTATTGAGTGTGATGGAAGAGGCTATGCCATAGGGGCAGTGTTGAGTCAAGAGGGCAGGCCCATTGCCTTCTTTAGTGAAAAACTTAATGAGACTAAGAAGAAATACTCTTCCTATGACCTAGAGATGTATGCTTTGGTTCAGTCCTTGAAAAAGTGGAGACATTACCTACTTCCCAAAGAGTTCATAGTCTATACTAATAACCATGCCCTCCAATTTTTGAATAGTCAAGAGAAACACAGTCATAGGCATGTTAAATGGGTGCAATATTTGCAAGGTTTTACTTTCACCATCAAACACAAGAAGGGGAAGTCCAATAAAGTAGTAGATACTTTGAGTAGAAGGGCTCTAATAGTGCAAGAAATTTAGTTGCAAAGCGTGGGAGTTGAATCCTTGAAAGGTATGTATCTTGAAGATGCAAATTTCAAAGACATATATGTATGTTGTAAGCAGCCTTGTAGCAGCAATAATGATAAGTGGATTGATTTTATGTTTCAAGATGATTTTTTGTTCAAGGGAGCACAACTTTGTGTCCCTATTCAATGAGAGATAACTTGATAAAAGAGAAGCATAGCGGTAGTCTTGCAGGTTATTTTGGTCTTGATAAGACCTTGGAGTAGTTAAGAAGACACTATTTTTGGCCAAAAATGCAAACTAATGTAAGGGAATTTGTTGAGAAATGTGTTATTTGTCAAAAGGAAAAAGGGAGTAGCACAAATGCAGGTTTGTATCAGCCTCTTCCTATTCCAAATAGGCCTTGGGAGTCTATAAGTATGGATTTTGTAATGGGTTTACCAAAAACACCTAGAAGTTTTGATTCCATCTATGTTGTAGTAGACCAGTTCTCCGAGATGGCACATTTCATTCCATGCAAGAGCACAAATGATGCCTCATATGTTGCAAGTTTTTTCTTCAAAGAAGTGGTAAGGATTCAAGGTTTTCCTTTGAGTATTGTTTCAGATAGAGATAGTAAGTTTGTTGGGCATTTTTGGAGAACTTTGTGGAAGAAGCTTGGCACTAACCTTAGTTCCAACTATACCTATCACCCTCAAACTGATGGGAGGACTGATGTGGTTAATAGGAGCCTTGGTAATCTCTTAAGATGTCATACAAAAGAGCATTCTACTCAATGGGATTTGATCTTGCCTCAGGAAAAAATTGTATATAATGATTCGGTGAATAGAAGTGTGGGTAAGAGTCCTTTTGAAGTTGTTTATAGTTTGTATCCTAGAGGAGTCTTTGAATTGAGGAATACTAGTGGAATGGAGAGGATGAGTGTTGAGGGTGAGCAATTTTCTATGGCTATGAAGGAGATTCACCAACAAGTCAAGGACCACCTACAAAAAAGTGTGGACAAATACAAACAACAAGCTGATATGAAGAAGAGAGGAGTCAATTTCAAGGTTTGGGATTTGGTTCTAGCTCATCTAAGAAGAAGAGATTTCCCAAGGGACAATACTCCAAGTTGCAGATGAAGAAGATTGGACCTTGTAGGGTTGTTCACAAGTTTGGTCCAAATGCATATGAGATTGAGCTACAAAGTGGGATTGGCATTTCACCTATATTTAATGTAATTGACTTGTACCCTTTCAAAGGGGATGTTGTTGTAGGTAATGAAGCAGGTTCCCAAGCATTTGCAAATGATGAATGGATCCAAGACCTTCCTCCCAACAAACCTCTGGAGTTGGAGTGCATCCTTGGTACCAAGGAACTCAAGAAGACAAGAAACACAACATATTTTCAATACTTGGTCAAGTGGAGGGGTCTTCCTATGGAAGATGCTACTTGGATGTCTGAATTTGATATTATCAAACATGGATACACTGTTGCAGACTTGCACTCAAGTGGGACTTGAGTTTTCTTCCCCTTGGGTGTATGGTGCAGGGGCATCATGAGCCTCATAAGCATACTTTTTGTTGTTTTTGGGTTTTGGGTTGTTTGAGTGTTTTGGAGTCTAATAAGGTCATTTATGACCATGTGTGATCATGTTGATCCATTTTGGAGTGTTAATAGGGCCTTTGGTTAAAAAGTGTAAAAGTTGTCATGTTGCTCCAAAAAATTGTCAAGCAACTTTGGAAAGGTATCAAAAATCAAGGAAAAATTACATGCAAATCAAGAAACCATTGCAAAATAGTTGGGATTGGTTGGAAGTGTATGAATACACCCTCCAAAGTTGGATTGTTTGTTGGAAAAACTAATTTTTGTAGTTTGGTGAATGAAAGCAAGCTTTTTTTGTGTTTCCTCAATGTTGTAGATTGTTCTTTCAATTTGTACGACATGCACGGTATATATGTGGGTTTGAAACCAATTGAACTATGTTGGAATGTGAATCTAATTCATTTTTATTTATTTTTTGCATCAATTTTCATCGAGTATTTAGAAAGTTATTGCATTTTCTCTAAAAAATGTCAAAACTCTACTTAGAGTAACCCCAGAGGGGAAATAAAGATGTAACTCGGCCTTCCACTGGTGGAAAATCACCACAATGGGTGGAAAGGTCTATAAATATGTACTTTATCTTGTTCCAAGTTTGTAGGGGCCCAAATTGAGGTTTGCACATGCTTCTAGTGGACTGTAGGTTTGATATTTTGTATGTATCAGACTATGAAGGTTGTGAAGGGTAGTTTGTATGCTGTCAATGCAAGATTGGTGTGTTTTGTGATTAGAAAAGGTGTGGAGAGTGTGTATGAAGGTCTTACAGACTTGTTTAAGGAATTGGTGATCATTGGTGGCAACTATATGACAAAATGCAAAGACTGTCCTATAAGGATAGTGTATGATAGTGAGAGCATAAATGGTGGCTAGTCAAGTTTGAGTTCCTTGTTGTGTGAAAACCTTTAAATTTTCATGGAAACACTTAGGTTGTAAGGTGTAAAGGGTGCTTGAGCTAGTGGATGGGTGTTAGAAACCATTTGCTCTAGTTTGGTCTTAAACCATGAAAGTTGCCTCTGCTAGGTGCAACATGCAAGAAGTTGTAAGCCTGTGATTTGTTGTGTTGTAGAGTTGCCACATTGAAGTTGTCCAAGATGATGTTCAAAGATCTTTCAAGCCTCAAGACAAGTCCTCCCATGTCATTTGTACTGTCCAAAAAAGTTGAATGCTAGAGGCCTAGTGTAGTGCAACTAGGAGCATGAATGGAGTTGGTGTAAGAACACCTTGTCTTTTGAGTTGTTGCCCTAAAGAAGGTCCTTCTTCTGCATCACCAAGTTTGTCTCAAAGTTTTTCCTCGAGTTTCCATTAGCACAAGACCTTAAATGGAAATGACTCTAAGTGATACAAATAAAGGAGAGGAGCTATCACTATGACAAAACCTCTTGGGGCATTTTGGATTGCATTTTTGGGTTTCTCTAAAAAAATGCAATTTAAAAAAAAATGACACCTAATTTCAAGTTTTTAAGAGAAAATTATGGCTTCCAAAAGTATCAATATGAGATGTATGAGTTGATTGTCGCCTAGGTGACACTTTTAGGGATATGGAGAGCCACAACTATTTCCCTAACAACATCAAGATGACAAAGACCTAAAAGCATCAACATAGTGATATCTCATGGTTTTGAGAAGAATAGATAGTAAGGTGTCACCACAACGACACTTGAAGTGACATGGAGGGAAAGTTTTTATGATTTTTCAATACCCTTTCCTCAAGTTTTTTTTTGGTCAATCAAGTGAGGGTTTGGGGCCCTCTCTCATATATTATACTAAAATATAGAGCATGTGTAAGATCATGATGAGCCAAAAAGTGGCAATAAGAAAAGAAAACATGTTTTTACTTCGCTAAAATTGCAAAACACAAAGTTAAATTTTTGTATTTGGGTTGGGTAAAATTTGATTTTGGTTTGGTAGATATCCATTAATAACGGATATCCGTTAAGAACAAATATTTATTCATAACGAATATTTGTTTTCTAAAATTATTTTTCATTAATTTTATGTATTCAAAATGGATATCCGTTTCCTATAAGTATTTTAATTAATTTTATATTTTCAAAATGGATATCCATTTTGTAAAGCCCAAACAAGCACACTTTAGTAAAATGGGCATAACTTTTGCATTACTAATCAAAATTTTGATTTTTTATAGACATTGGAAAGGTGATTTAGAGATATACACGATGGATAAGATAATTTTGATAGATTATGAACCAAAAAATAATTATAATCATTTTAATTTCCTTAATTTTTAAAATTTAAAATGCTCATAATTCTTGCATACAAAGCCTTTTTCAATTTTTTTTACAATAATCATCCCAAAAGACTTGAAACATTAAAAAAGTAATAAATAATGAAATATTTAGATTTTATACTAAGGAGATTAAATTTTTTGCATAAATTATCATAGAAGGCCTCCTTGTTGTCTTTGATCCTATGCACACCTTTGCCCAAGTTGAATTGGGAGAATATATCTCTCTCCCTCTTTCCCTCTATTTGTTTAGCTATCTCTCCATCTCTCCCCCTCTCCTTCATTCACCCTCTCTACCTATCTCTCCCCTTTTCCCTTACTCTGCCTCTATGCATATCTCTCCTCTCTCTCTCCCTCCCTACCTATCCCTCTCCCTTTCTCTTCCCCTTTATCTTTCCTAGGTTATATATATCTCTACATTTCTCCCCCTCTTTCTATCTCTATCTCTCCTTGTCTCTCTATATCCATATCAATCCCTTTTATATCTCTACTTCTATCTCTCTATTTCTCTACCTCCGTCTCCCTCCCTCTATCTATTTATATAATCCTCCTCTCATCAAGTTATCTCCATATCTCTCTCTCACTCATATACACACACCCTATTTCTCCCTCCCTATCTCTATCTCTCTATCTATCCCCCCCTCTCTCCCCATCTCTCTATACCTCCATTACTTGTCTCTATCACCTTCTTTCTCTCTCACTCTTTCCCCCCTATCTCTCTCTTTATCTCTATTTGTATCTCATTATCTCTACCTGTCTCTCTTATTCATTCTCTCTTTATCCTTTTTTATCCATATCTTTCTCTACCTATATTTCCCTATCTCTTTATCTCTCTCCCTATTCCTCTCTATCTCTTTATATCTCCCTCTATCATTATCTCCTCCTCTATTCATCATTAATGAATCTTTACATTTCTTCATACTCCTTGAATTACACTTAAGGGGGATGTTAGAGTGAAAAAAGTAATCACCTAATTAATTATCATTAGGTCCCTATTCACACTAGCATACTTAAGTTTTCTTAGGGCATTTGTTTTTTGTGCGTCTCAAGTCACATGAATAAGACACATATCATGTTCTAATTTAATCATCACCTAGAGTTTTATCCTTATCTTTATTAATGATTATTCAATGTATATTATAACAATTTTTATCATTATTGTATCAATAGAATTGTTAGGCTTCATAGCAAACTAGTTGCTTTTTCTCTCTTCTATGATGAGATATCATGATTATCCCTAGATAGTTCAAGAATGTATAAGGTTAGATCACTATCATAGGTTGTGATTGAAGGGTCATTATTAGCAAACCTATGGGTAAATATAGTGAGGGTGTTTTAAATAGAGGAGACAACATCCATGGTTTCAAATGTTGCAAAAAGAAAAAGAAAAAACACAAAGATGTAACTCCTAAATGAATAGAGACACCCACATAATACATATACAGGGAGATGTTAAAGAAAAATGTGTTATCCAAAGATTGTTCTAAATTCTATTAAGCAATCTTTTATTTTGTTTATATCTTTATTTTTGTTTTTATGTTTTTGGTTGAAAAGAATGTCAAGAATGTTGTTATCTAAATTATAAACAAGACTAATAATGAATATGGAAAGACGTTAAAAAATAATAAAGATTTAATTTAAATATAAAATATAAATCCAAAAATAAATTTCACTCCAAAAAAATAAAAAATCATACATTGAACATAAATATAATAAAACAAATATATAATTTAAAAAATAGATTTAAATAAACTTTTTATTTTATATCTACAATTAAAAAAAAGGCTATACAACATATTAATATACTCTCTATGTTAGAAACTAAATAAAATATTAAAGAAAAGACTAATTATTTCAGTTTGGAGTCCGCATATATAATGGTCAATAAAGGTCTATAAAAATTCCTTTATAATATACTCTCTATGTTAGAAACTAAATAATTTACTTTTACTGTAAAAATTAAGGTGGTAAAGTTTCATCTAGGACAAAAAGTTGACGAAGAGGTGTATCGAAAATAGAAAATCTTATAGGTATTTGAAAGCACATTCTCGTTAAACATTTTTGCTTGACGTTGATAAGCTTGAACTCTTTAAAGCGCATTCCCGTTGGATCTTTCTGTACTCGTTACCGTTTTACTCTTTAAAGCGCATTCCCGTTGGATCTTTCTGTACTCGTTACCGTTTTTTTCTCATTGTCTGATTTTCTTTTTGTTGAGTTGGTAAGCTTGAACTCTTTCATTTGAATTCAATCTGGTTTTCCTGTTCTTTCTAGATGTATTGCATATGCTCTGTTCTTTCTTTTTTGCTCTTGTAAATCAGAATTCAAGAAGTTTGCAATTTGGTAGATAGTTTTTTATTAGTTCAAGGTACATCAAATTACTCTTTCTTTCATTACAATTCAGGGTAGTCAAATTATTCTTATTCGTTTAAATGAACGCATCTTTTTCTTTTAATGAATGAAGAACTAAGAAATGTTCACGGGAAAGTTTGGAATAATCAGTCTATGAAATTTACATTATGTTGGAACTTGGTAAACCTTAAACTCTGAACTCTGAAGACTTGGAACTCTGAAGACTTGGAGCGGGGATTTAGACTTGGGTTCTCTGGAATTAATTACCCATTGAGTTCTTTCCGTTGTTTTTCTTGTAGATTCACAGTTAATTTTGGCGGGATGAGCCAGAAATCGGTGTCTTGTGCGCTTCTACTGGTTTTGGCTATGTGCTCATCTCTCCAGGTGTCAGAAGGTGTGAGCTTCTGGACATGTGGTACCGGTAAGTGGGCTATCTTGAATTTCTTATTTGGAATTTGTTTTGAATGTGATGATTGGTTGACATGTCACTTGATTTGAAATGGGTCATCCTCAATTTTCCTTGTTCTTGATTTGATGAATGTCTCCCTTCACATATTTAGGTGTCTTCCCCTTCAAGTTTATGCATTCTCGCCAGAATTTTATTGGAAAATTAGCTAACGGGTCCAAACCCAACCCCCAAACCCCAAAATCCACTAACATGGTGTGGTTACTTGTGTTGAGCAGAAGGGGACAACCCAAAACCCAAGACCCAAAAACCCAAAAACATGATTGACAAGGCATTCTAGAAATAATAATATTCGTGTGATCCATATTGTCAATTACTTGCACGCTGCTAGAAAAATATAAAACACTTCATCACTGCTTGCCTGGTTGAAACCTTTAAAGATGTGAAAGACCGTACTTCTCTGGATGTTTGATAGGAGCTGAGCTTTGGCTGGGAGTTCAATTTCCTATTGAAGTTATAGGATGTTATTCACCTTTTTGTTAGGATATAAGGGTTGCATTTTTAGTGTGGGAAAAAACTAGAAGAACAAGAATCCTTTTGCATATATTGCTTGGAATAGTTTAAGGTCTATTCATTCTAAATAGGGATCTGGTAAATGGGTCCTATCTTTGTTGTTAGATTACATACCCATCTTAAAACCTATGTTTCACCAAGCCCTCTTTTTGGGGATGGAAGTGGATATACCTCTTTTTAATGTTTGATAAGCTAACGGGTCTGCTTAGCTTGGATCTCCATATCCTATTGAAATTATCTTGATTTCTGAATTGCAGGAACAAAGTGGAAATATTCTGTGTGGGTTCACTCAGTGACTTTAAATCCAGATCCTATTCAGAAAGACAAACAGGCCACGTTCACTATTTCTGCTATTTCTAGTGAGTAATACTGGTTCTCACTGTATATGCTGTAAACAATTAATAATAATAACAGAGTTATAATGGTTCTCCAAATATTTTTGTGTGATAATTAATTTTTTAGTTTAAACTTATCTATATTTTAAGGTTGATTGTTTTCCTATTAGAGAGTTCACCTTTTCTCATGCCAAAGAGACAGAGGTATTAGAAGATGCAAATGCCTTTTGAAGTTTATAGGTTTAGAAAGGATGATAAGTTCTAAACAACTTTTGGAGGATCCAAAAGACATTAAAATGTATAAATTACCTGGATGCTTACCTTTAATTACATATAGATTGCAAATAAAGATTCTAAAAATAGTAGAACGGATCAATAGACATTGTAATGGGTTCTAAAACTAGAAAAGTTCACATTCAGCATGTTGAAAGTAAGTGGTAATGGTTAAGGTTTTCTTTTTTACATGGTTCATAAACTGTGTGCCACTTTATCATTAGCTTCTATGTTTTAATTTTTTCTGTGCATGAAACTAGGGAAGACTTGTGTTGGAAAAGATACTGTTTTCTTGTGCCACAGGAAAACATTGTTCATGTTGTTGAATTATTGGAAGATCTCACAGATTTGAGATTTAATTAACTACTGTAAGTGAAACTTTATAGTCAAAGGTCATTAACATAGGATTACCTGTTATCATTTGGAAGATCTTATAACTTAGAAAATACATTGTATGATAGCAATAGAAATCTGTTTGAGTTTGATTGGCTTCTTTAAACATAAACATTAAGATCTCTAGTCCCTAGTATGTTGATTTCTATGATTAATCACAAATGTATTGAACAGAATAATAGACTCATAGAATGATATTGCACTATCATTTCATTAAATACATCCAAACTACAGACATGCTTTTGCTGGTTCACTAGATGTTGTTACTTTACAGTATGAGATTATAGGTACTTTCTAGACTCCTATGCCACTCTAGATGGGTAGAGTCAGTGTATTATCTGCACACATATGTAGGCCTAGAATGCTAAGATATAGAAAGATTCCCTGACTTAACAACAAGGAAATAAATCCTAGCCCAACAAGTCATCCTTCCAAGAGAGCTTATTCTATGTATATAGACATCTCTAGCTATAAAAACTGAATAAAGTAGCTCTTTCCATCTTGGAGTTTTCCTCATATTGGGTTTTCTCTAGGGTAAAACTAAATATAGTCATATGCATGAATTCCATGGTTATGATGTCTTTTACAATCTATTGTTTTCAGCTCTGCACATTGCTGATATGTGTTATTTGGACATTCTTTGGGATGAGATTCACATATGTTAACAATAGTGTAGAATCATAGATCAAAGATTTCATGATATATAGTTTCAAAACTAAGAATTTCATTTTTGTACAATTTATAGATTTTGGAACTAGCAGCTGTAGTTACATGTATTTATTTTATGGAAGCATGCACATTGGCATAGGAAAGTATATGCTAATGATTTTTGGTACTCTAGTAATCTATTTTAGCCATTTCCATATATGAGTTAGCTACAAGGAGGTAGATGGCAACATGTATGTAAATGCCAGTTTTAACATTTGTATGCTGAATTTCAATAAATTTTTTCACTAAATCAGCAATACAATCTGTTTAAGTGTGTTGAAAACTTGTCTCAGCCATAGATTGGGCAATTATGGATCAGATTGGTAACAAAGTTCTTTTCTGGGTCATGTGGATTGCTAAGTCGAAATAGCTATGGGTAGAGGTGATAAGAAGGTAAGTCCCCAAGAGTGAGTTGAAGAGTCAAGCAGTTCAAGAGAAGAACCAAATGATGCAAAAAGAGGTTAAGGGTTGGGAATGGAAGAACATAGAGTTGCAAAATGAACTTGGCAGCCAAAATGAGTTCCTCATTGGTGTGATGAGAGGGACTGATATGTATGAAGCCTGCTTCCCATACGTGTGTAAGACTATCTTCAAAATTTTGGGTCAGCTATAAGCAGGTTTCTTCAAGTCAAGGAAAGATTGCAACAAAAGCTGACTATAGAAGAGGAAGAGTTGACCAAATTCCAAGAATATTGTGAAGAAGTGAGGAGGAAAGAGTACTCTTCTATCCAAAGGAATTATAACTCAATACAAGTTGCCCAAATAATGGAGGAAAGTGTGTTGAGTCCCTCAATATTTTGTTCTTCACAAATTGAATCATCATTTACTAATTTTGGACCACACACCTTAGGAATTGGTTCTGATTTGATAAAGAAGTTAAGATATAAGTAAAGATAAAGATTGTTTTCTTAGGTCACAACCAAGCTAGACATCAGTCCTAGTGGAAGCCTACAAGAGGAAATAATAGTCCCAAAATTGGTTAAGATGGCTAAGGACTTGATAAGGATGAAAAAGGAACTAATAACCCTTTAAGGTTGAATCTTGTTGAAATATGTAGCTGCGATAGAGATCTTCATACCTCTGATGATTGCCAATAGCTTCTTTCAGTGATGGTTCTTTATTCTGTTTCTGGAGTTGTCTTTGTCTCTGCTAGGCTCGTGGTGAAGTAGTTCTTCTTCATTGCTTTTTCAGTATTCCTCATACTGTGCGATGATATTTCATTCTCTTGTCTCCTTGTGTTCGTGCGATTATTGTTTTGGATCACTTGGCGTCAAGTGTTTGCTGACTTGGCACCGTGCGTGTGTCATTTTCTATGCTGCCAGTTTTATTCTTTAAGGAGCTCATTCAATTATGAAAGTCAACGGTTCCCAGTTTGTGGTTGTTGATTCATTTTCTTGAAGGTGTTTGTTACTCTTACACCTGTTGCCGCATATGCCTCTTTACTGTTGTCATTTGATATTCTCAGGGAGTTATCTTCAGCTTGACACGATTTCTCTCTACTCGGCTATTTGTTTTAAAAGATCATTTTTTAGTGAGATGGTAATTTTTTTTTTTGTGGTTCGAGGGGTTAGCAGTGATTGAAGTGTTACATTCACCTGCTTTGAATGTTTTAGAGTTATTGCATATTATTTTGTGTTGCAGAATAATACACAATCTGTGTATGATCGGTTGATGAATGTCAATCATAAGCAAGAATATCTTTTGTATTCGATTTGAGATCTGAATAAAAGCATCATCATTTTTGTGGGCTGGGTTGTTTCCCTCAAGAGGAGGGTTTTTCCCAGGATAAGTCCTGTGTGTTATTTGTTTTCTGTGTTTTTTGAATTCCATTTGTTGCATTTTCTTTATTCTGGTTTGAAATTTAACATGGTATCATAGCGGGTCTAAGGAAACGATTCAGAACCAGAATCTTTAAGTTATACATTTCTCCTTGCTTCCTTTCAGTTTGTTTGTTTCAGCTCTTTACAATGGTGAACGGACTGAAAGTGGAAGACAGATTGGACGGTTCATCAAATTTCTCTTCATGGAAATTTAGAATTCTAATTGCGCTTGAAGAGAATGATCTTTTTGATTATGTGAATTCTAAAGTAGTAGAACCTTCTGAAGAAGCTGGGAAAGCTCACTGGAAAAAGAACAAAATCTTGTCTAGGAAAATTCTAATCGATTCTGTTAAAGGTCATCTGGTACCTATTATTTCAAAGTTGAATTTAGCCAAAGATATGTTTTAGACTTTGAAGGACTTGTATGAATTCAACAACACTAGTAGAGCTCTAGCCTTGAGACGTCAACTTTTGCATGTTAAAATGGCTAGAGGAGAATCGGTTGTTTCCTTCTTTATGAAGATTACAGAGTTAAAGGATCAGCTCAATGCAATTGGAGAATCTTTTGCGGATAAAGATTTGGTTATGTTAGCCATGAATGGACTTCCCCACTCTTGGGAATCCTTCATTCAAGGAATCAGTGGGAGAGATGAACTTCCTAAGTTTGATAGATTGAGAGCTGATTGCATTCAGGAAGAATGCAGATTAGAGGCTAGAGGCAATGTTCGTAAAACTCTTCATGAAGATGATCATGTACTTGCTGCTCATTCTTCTAAAGGGAAAGGAAAGAAAGGTAACTTCAAAAGGTTCAGAGATAAGCATTTTGATTCAGCCCCTGATTTCAAGAAAAAGAAGGATCTTTCTAGGATTCACTGTTTCAGATGTGACAAATTCTGCCACTTTGCTAGAGATTGTACTTCCAGACCCAAGCATCAAGTGGCTGCTTCAAATGTTGAAAACTCTTCTCCTCAAAGAGAGTCAAGTGAAAATTCAGAGGGGTTCTTATTTATTTCTGCTCTTTCTAGCAATGTTCCTACTAACAATGATACATGGCTTATTGATAGTGGAGCCTCTCGACACATTACTGGTTATCATGAGCACCTCTCTAATCTGAAAGAAAAAGATTCTCATCTTCAAGTTATCATTGGTGATGATGCTTGCTATTCTGTGAAGGGTGCTGGCTCTACATCTTTTCAGTTAGTTTCCGGAATTCCTCTTCATCTGAGTGATGTTCTTTTTGTTCCTGGTATTAAGAGGAATCTGATTTCTATTTCAGCATTGGAGGACAAGGGTTATCATGTTGCTTTTACTGAAGGAAAAGTTCTTGCTTGGAAGAAGAACACCAACATTCAAATAGCTCGTGAGATTGGTGTTCGTCAAGAGAGTCTTTACAAACTTTCAGCTCGTCCAATCCAAGCTTTAGCTCATGTTTCTCTAAGTTCAAGTGAACTGTGGCATAAAAGATTTGGTCACGTAAATTTCAGAACCTTGTCATCTATGGAGAAGGTGGTAGTTGGTCTTCCAAAGCTGAACCAAGATCATGAGGGTGTCTGCAAAGGGTGTGCTCTAGGTAAGAACATTAAAAGTACTTTTCACAGTAGTGAAAGTAGAGAAAAAGATATCCTAGAGTTGATTCATTCTGATTTGTGTGGTCCTATGTCCGTTGCTTCTCTTAGCGGTTTTTGGTATTATGTTACTTTCGTTGATGACTTCTCTCGTAAGTCATGGATTTATTTTCTTAAATCTAAAGAATCTGATGAGGTGCTGTCCAGATTTAAAGAATTTAAAGCTCTTGTTGAAAATTTGTCTAACAAGAAGATAAAGGTTTTAAGATCTGATAATGGGGGTGAATATGTCTCTGGTATATTTCAAAATTTTTGTGTTGAAGCTGGGATTAAGAGGGAGTTCTGTGTCCCTTATAATCCTCAACAAAATGGTGTAGCTGAAAGAAAGAACAGGACTATTGTTGAGGCAGCAAAGGCTATGATCCATGATCAAAGTCTTCAAACATTTTTATGGGTAGAAACTTGCAGGTCAGTTGTATATATTCAGAATCGTAGTCCTCATCAAATCTTAGTCAATATGACACCAGAAGAAGCATTCTCAGGTTCTAAACCAGATATTAGTCATCTCAGAATTTTTGGGTGTCTAGTCTTCATTCATGTTCCAAAGGAGAAAAGGTCTAAGTTAGAACCTTCAGGAAAGAAAGGCATCTTTGTTGGTTATAGTGAATCATCAAAAGCATACAGGATTTATATTCCAGGTCAAAAGCAAATTGAAATCAGCAGAGATGTCTCTTTTGAAGATGTAGCTTGCAAGAGATCTAAAGAATCGAATATGGAAATTGATAGAGAAGATTCTGAGCCTTCTCAAGACATGGAGATGGCTGTTCCAGATTCCCCTTCTAAGATTCAGAGGGAGATTACAAAATTAGAAGACTCTGCTGATCCTGTTGATCTAGTTGATCCTATAGATACTTCTGCTGGTCCAAGTAATGTTTCAACTGATAAGAAGAGACCTTTGTGGGCCAGGCATACTATGCAAGAGGCTGAAAAATTTGCAGCTCCTCGTGGCACTTTCAGAGAGAGTAAAAGACCTCATAAGTTTGCAGGATATGTAGCCTCGATGAGTCATATTATAGCATTCGAGCCTTCTAGTTTTGAAGAGGCTTTAGATCAACATGTGTGGAAGGATGCCATGATTGAGGAGTATCAATCCATCAGCAAGAATGATGTATGGGACATTGTTCCTAGGCCCAAAGGTAAATCTATTGTTTCTTCTAAGTGGCTGTTCAAAATTAAACATGCAGCTGACGGGAGTGTAGAAAAATAGAAAGCTAGATTTGTAGCTAGAGGGTTTTCTCAAAAGGAAGGCATAGACTATGAAGAGAATTTTGCACCAGTAGCTGGTTACACTTCTATCAGGACTATCATAGCTGTTGCAGCAGTTAAGGGTTGGAGTCTTCATCAAATGGATGTGAAGACGACATTCTTGAATGGGAAAATTGAAGAGGAAGTATACATTGAACAGCTAGAGGGCTTTGTGATTCATGATAAGGAGTCTCATGTGTGTAGGTTGAAAAAGGCCTTGTATGGCCTTAAACAAGCTCCTCGTGCTTGGTATGAAAGAATTGATCATTATTTATTGAGCTTGAGCTTCCTAAAGAATGATGCTGATCCAAATTTATATTTCAAGGTAAGTGATGACAAAGTATTAATCCTAGTACTTTATGTTGATGATTTGTTCCTCACTGGTGATGATGATCTCATTATTAAATGTAAAAAGGAGTTATCCTCTGAATTTGAGATGAAAGATCTTGGTCTCTTGCACTACTTCCTTGGGCTTGAGGTATGTCAAAGACCAAATGAGATTATCTTGAGTCAAGGGAAGTATGCTATTGATATTTTGAAGAGGTTTGGTATGTTAGATTGTAAATCAATGATGACTCCTATGGAAGCAAATCTGAAAAAGTTACATAAGGTTGCAGCCTCTTTAGACTTGGTTGATCCTACTATGTACAGGCAGTTAATTGGTTCTTTAATGTACCTGGTTAATACTAGGCCTGATATATGTTATGCTATTAACACTTTAAGTCAGTTCATGTGTGAACCAAGACAGATTCATCCTGTTGCAGCCAAACACATATTGAGATATGTATGTGGTACAATGGGATATGGTCTAAAATATTCTTCTTGTGTAGAGCTAAACTTGCAGGGGTCCTCTGATTCAGATTGGGCAGGTTGTGTGCCTGACAGGAAGAGCACTTCAGGATGTTGTTTCAGCCTAGGTTCAGCTATGATTTCCTGGTGCAGCAGGAAACAATCATGTGTTGCTCATAGTACAGCTGAAGTAGAGTATGTTGCAGCTTGTGTGGCTGCAAGAGAAGCCGTGTGGCTTCGCAAATTGCTTGCAGGATTGTTTGGGCAGCCTTTGGAACCTACAGTGATTCTTTGTGATAACCAAAGCTGTGTGAAGCTTTCGGTTAATCTTGTTTTTCATGATAGAACCAAACATGTGGAAATAAAATATCATTACTTGAGAGATATGGTTCAAAGGAAAGCAGTTGAGCTCAAGTATATTTGTACAGAGGAGCAGACAGTGGACATTCTCACCAAGCCACTTCCTAGAGTGAAGTTTTGTTACTTTCGAGATAAGCTTGGTATTGTGGAGAATGATGCTCTTGCTGAGAAAGAGTCTCAACTTCTGTAATTCTTATTCATGTTGTTAATGAGTTCTTCTCTGTGAGAGAAGTTTGAGGTGCAATCCCTTGTTAATGAGTTCTTCTCTGTGAGAGAAGTTCGAGGTGAAATCCCTTGTTAATGCATTCTTCTCTGCGAGAGAAGTTTGAGGTGAAAGCCCTTGTTCCACCCTCTAGGAGTAGCTATGGTGGATCCACCCTCTAGGAGTAGCCATGGTGGAAGTCATGTGTGAGACTCCATGACTTAGTTTTTCTGTTCTTTTTCTTTTTTCACCCTCTGGGAGTAGCCATGGTGAGATAACGATTTTATATTGAGAAAATCTGTGATGAGATTTTTTTGTTGACATTCCTTTTGTTTGCAGCAATGTGTACTTGTCATGTGATGACATATTGAAGTTCTCTCTCTTGCTAAGAGGGAGTGTTGAAATATGTAGCTGCGATAGAGATCTTCATACCTCTGATGATTGTTGATAGCTTCTTTCAATGATGGTTCTTTATTTTGTTTCTGGAGTTGTCTTTGTCTCTGCTAGGCTCGTGGTGAAGCAATTCTTCTTCATCTCTTTTTCAGTATTCCTCATACTGTGCGATGATATTTCATTCTCGTCTCCTTGTGTTCATGCGATTATTGTTTTGGATCACTTGGCGTCAAGTGTTTGCTGACTTGGCAACGTGCGTGTGTCATTTTCTATGCTGCCAATTTTATTCTTTAAGGAGCTCATTCAATTATGAAAGTCGACGGTTCCCAGTTTGTGGTTGTCGATTCATTTTCTTGAAGGTGTCCGTTACTCTTACACCTGTTGCCGCATATGCCTCTTTACTGTTGTCATTTGGTATTCTCGGGGAGTTATCTTCAGCTTGACGCTATTTCTCTCTACTCAGCTATTTGTTTTAAAAGATCATTTTTTAGTGAGATGGTAATTTTTTTTTTGTGGTTCGAGGGGTTAGCGGTGATTGAAGTGTTACATTCATCCTGCTTTGTATGTTTTAGAGTTATTGCATATTATTTTGTGTTGCAGAATAATACACAATCTATGTATGATCGGTTGATGAATGTCAATCATAAGCAAGGATATCTTTTGTATTCGATTTGAGATCTGAATAAAGGCATCATCATTTTTGTGGGCTGGGTTGTTTCCCTCAAGAGGAGGGTTTTTCCCAGGATAAGTCCTGTGTGTTATTTGTTTTCTGTGTTTTTTTGAATTCCATTTGTTGCATTTTCTTTATTCTGGTTTGAAATTTAACAAGAGGAAATAATAGTCCCAAAATTGGTAAAGATGGCTAAGGACTCGATAAGGATGAAAAAGGAACTAATAACCCTTTAAGGTTGAATCCAAGCCACTGTATGTAAGTATAAAATATTGTGGTCCAAACATGTTGGTTGTAGAAAGCTTATTCAACCATAGCACTAATGTCTTCCAAAGATGAGACCAAACCCCCATGGCAATGTGATAAGTACAAAGGAGGTAGTAGCACATTTAAAAAAGTAGCCAAATAAGCAAATGAAGCCTCTCTAAACAAAGGCTGAAAGCTTTTGAATGATGGAGGAGGGGTAGCAGATCACCACTTGACAACTTTTTTGCAAACTTGAAGGGAAGAAATTGAGTATATAAAGAACTAGAAGTATCTTTGCATGTTAAAGATGTTAGAAATTTAAGCGAGGAAGGGTACAGGCATATTTCCAAAGAAAATGATATTCCAGAAAATTTTCTAGTATTCCATAATTTGTTTTCATTCTAGAAAAAAGAGATCATGTAGTTCACTCATGCTGGGATCTTCTCCCATGCTCACTTTGTGGGAAAAGTAACCACTTGTGTGGCTGTGTTGGAGGAGGCATGTAATCAAGAAAGGGTCAAAATTATCCAAAATGAGGGCAAGTTGCAAGGACCCCTCATCAAACCTTTTTTTTAATAAAGTAATAAAATATATTAAAGGAAATTTAGAAAATTGCAACTGACTAGGCCCTGGTCTGGATTGGACACAAAACTTTGGCATTTTTGCTTTAAAATTAAGTTTACATTGATATACCCGACAACGTCAAAAGACCAAAAAGAGAGCTGTGCCTAGACAATATTTGACCTACAACTGAAGAAAATGACCCTGATAAATTTTCTAAATACCTTGCTACTGATTTCATGCTGATAATTGTTCATAAAACAGAAAATGCATGCATTTCTTTTGGATTGCATACACTTGTAGAAAGAACAAGTGTGTTACTTCATACAGTTATATAAAGAAAGACTACAATTGTTGAATGATTGCATACAGCTGTAGAATGAAAGCACACAGCTGTTGAATTTCAACATACAATTGTTACTTTTTTCATCAATGGGCAATTGTGTGACTGCAAATGGCTGTAGGAGGGCATACAATTGTATATTGGAGAGCCTACAACTTAGAATGAGTAAGTGTGTGACTACAAACAATTGTGAAATGAAATTGTATATCTGTAGAATGAGAGCATACAGCCATGACCCTTTTTAACAATGGGAAAGTGTGTGACAACTTCTAACTGTAGAGGGACAGCATACATCAGTAAAATGGGGGTGGGAAAATAATTAATTGGGATACAATATTTTATCATTGCAAGGATTATAGGGGCTCATAAAAATGAGTTTTCTGTTAGGGCTATTAGGAAAATATGAATTTAAGAGGGATAAAATTAAAAATTATACAGAAAGGGATAGATAAAAATACAAAGAAAAAGAAATGGCCAAGCCTAGTAATAGTGGTGGTATTTTAAATTTTTGTAAGTGCTAAGAAATGGAAATCAATATAACAGTTTAATAGAGTTATGCTGGAAAATGTGGGTCCTGCATGACTGCTAAATGTGGCTTTGAAACAAAAGATTATTAATTCGGACCAATAATCCTGGATTTACTTTGATGTGAGAATTTAGAGTCTTCTCAAGAACATTTTCTGATTAAGTATTATTGATATTGCTACACAATTGCAAATTCTCTTTGCTGACCATATTCACTTTTTCTATGTTGAATTTAACAGCTTATGATTCTTCTCAACAACTCATGAATATGGGCCATGCTAAGTTCTGCTTTCACTCGGTGTTATAGATTTCTGTTCTTTGCCAATTAGTTTAACAACAATTTGAGAATTCTCCTCCACTTGAATAGGCATTGGGTATACTCATTTTCAAATTGCCAAGAGTTACACTGCTTTTTTAATTTTCTATCCAATGCATTCTTGATATGATATCAAGTATTGGCTTGTATGTGTTCTTAGAATTCCATCTATTGTAGTGTTCCCTTGATTTCTTTTGGCTGCACCATCAAAATTCAGGTTAATCCAACCTTCAAGTGGTGGGTCACAACCTGCTTTAGGGCTTACCCTGAAGTAAAAAAGTTGTAAAATATGGCAGTTTCCATTGGCTGGCAGTATGGAGATCCATCATACTTGCATATGTGTTCTTATCTATTTGTGATTTAGAATACACCCATGCTCTACTTTTGATATGGTTAGCAATTGTATGTATTGAAGTGGTCACATCCCAACATGTGTTCTCAAAGATTATTCACTTGTACACTTTTTAGATGTTCTATATAATGAAGCCAGGAGTTAGTTTCTGTGTTGCTTTTATTACTGTCGTATCTGTTTCTAGATTTCTCCAACCCTTTAGTATTTGTACGAATGAATTATCCTTGCAAGACTATAATTGGAATATTCTACTAGTCAATACCAAATGTTGTTAGGATTGAGGTGCCATCTACCTTGTAAATCCTATGTCATATTGCATCGTCCAACATCCTTGGAAAGTGTCCCTAAGCACTTAGGGTGTACTAGGAAAATAATTTGTAATATTTTATTCTCACTATTGTTTTTCATACATTTGTAAGGGATAAAGGGTTCCGCTAATAGTGGTAAAGATGACTTGTGCACATAAATATTTAATTGATTTTTTTCCCAAATATGGAAGCCTAGAATGGGATGGTAAAAGACAAGTGAAGAGGAGAAAATGTGACTGTTGGGCTTCTCCAAGTTGGCGTTTGGAAAGAGGCAACAAATGTCTTTTGATATTCCTTCATTTGTGACATTTCATGCAATGTTTCATTTCCAAGTTTGGGTGCCTAGGTTGGAGGGAATTTTTTTGGAGCCAAACTTGTGTCCTTACACTTTCCTAGGAGGAAAATCAAAGGATGAATGCTTGGAATGAAGGGTCATCTTTGGGTGCCAAGTTTGGTGCAAAAGACCTCTTTACAACTCTATAAATTCAACTCCTTGGATGTGGAAAATATGACGAACAACTATACTGCAATACTACAAGTACAAGAACCTAAATAGGAATAGGTTGGAGCACAAAGAGGTTGTTCACAGGTACACAGGTGTTCCCATATTAGAGGCAAAGAGGAGAATGGAAGTGTGTGCTAAATTATAATCTTGTTTTAAAGATAATGCATTTTTGGACTCTTTTCTTGGTGGAGTTTTTTCCTGCAAGGGTTTCTCCACATAAATCCTGCGTCATGTGATGCTTTTATGTTGCTGATTTGTGCCTCTTTGCTGCTATCTTATGGTGATGCTATCTTTTATTTATTGCTGTTATAAGTTGACATAAGGTGTTATTAATCATGTTATGTTGGCTGATTTTTAGCATCATAAAGAAGATGGTTCTAATCATGGTAATTTCACATTAAGGTTATTTAATTTCAGATTTGCATACAAATTTCAGATTTTCATATTGTAGTAGTCCAAGCCTGGTATCTCACCAATTGATGTTAAAACTTGAGAACAAAGCTTTAATGTTAATTCATCGGATAGAGATTGAAAATTTCCCAACAAATGTAGTAGCATAAGAGCATTTAGAAACAAGTGATCAATTGTTTCTTCTTCTTTCTAATAGGATAGATGGTTGGGCCTATCCATCTTTCTTTAGCATCAAATTAATTGTTAGAATTGTTCCTTGTAGTGCCAGCCATATGTTTTATTTTAGGTCATGCAGAGGGACCAAAGCATTTGTTGTTGTTTGTTGGGAGGTGCAACGTCCTTATTGAGAAGGGAATAAGATGAGTCCACTGTGCATTCTCTTGAACAGGTAGAAGTCTACAATTTTTTTCATTTGTTAGTAAATGGAGTGATGTCCTACCCAATTCTTCAGTCAACTATTGGCGTTGTGGGGCATAGTTTAAAAACTCAAACTCTGTAAAAGCCCTCAGGCCTAAAATTTGACTTGGACTTGAGACTTGCTAAAATTTACAAAACATTAAAGAAATTGTAAGTTTGTATAATAATGTTAAAAACATGCTTAAAACTGAATATAGAGAACTCATAAGTAGTCCTTCATTTATGGATCAAAAAATGAGTTTAGAAGTTGGAAAGAACAGCAGTAGTAATAGTGAATTAATGTTGCTTCTATCAACTATAGTTCAAAGATCCATGTACATGAGTTGTGGTCATGGCTCACTCGTTATACTTAGTTGAAAATAAATAAGGCAAAGGCCCCTATCTATATCTTTGATCCTAGAATTTCCTATTGCTAGGCCAAGGTTTGTTTGCTAAGAGGAACTTCAAGGAGTAAGTGTGCCAGGATTCTCCAAAGAAGGAAGAATGATCTTTCTTTCATTTCTGATGATATTCCACATCACATATCATTATAATTAAAAATTGCAAATCCATATTAATATTTTACATATTCTTCTCTAGCTAAATCTTCTAAGTGGTTGTGTGGATGGCCTTCAATTAGATGGTAATGATTCCTATTGAGCCCCTATGAAACCCCTATTGATGTCTTGCCTTTTTCCTCCTCATGTTCTGTTACTTCTGCCGCCCATTTTGCTGATTCCCTCTCCAAATCAGCGATCTCATAAGCAAAAAACATGGGCTTCACATACTCAGCAATCCAATGTGAATGGATTGATGTCACCTAGGTTAATTGTTTCACATGTCTCCCACCCCTCCATTGTTTTGGCACACAAACAAAGGTTGTACCACACAAAAACAAGATCATTTAGGTGCTTTTGAGTCAACTTGTTGCACTTCCTTGTGTGAATGGTCAAAGTGTCATTAGGTTGAAAGCATGAAGGAGAAAATGCAAAAAATGAGATGTTGGGGGTTTTGAGGCATGACTCTCATAATGTGGTGGTTGACGAGCTTCCTCATCAGACTTGAGTCACTTGCTAGACTATTTCTATTCATGTTTATTCATGAGTTGGCAAGTAAATCATTGAGTTTTTCATCTATGGTGTGGGGTACTGAGAATTAAAGTATTGAATGAACTCAATGTTCCATAGCAATAAAGAGGATAGCATCCATTAGTATCAAAGGACAGAAACCCTCTTGGTTTTTGGATTGGATTTGCGGACAAAAATCCTCTTGTCTGATAGAAGTGATTCTATCCAAGTATTTCAAATGTTTAGAAAGATCTTTTTAGAAATATATTGAAGATTTTCGGATTTGTGAAAAATTTCAAAGAAATTTCAGATTTCAGGTGGTTTGTGGTCTCCAATTTTAGTTATTTTGGCTGTGTTGGATTTATATAATTCATTACAGTATGGTGTGAAGGTATTTCAGTTTAGTTTGAAGATTATGTGGAGTTTTCAGAGTAGGGTTTCAAATTAGGTTTGTATTTTGGTGCTGCTGATTTTCCAGCATCATCAATTTATTGTATTATGATTTATGTTTAGTTTTTGAATGGATGATTACATATTTTTTGCATTATAAAAGTATCTATTTCAATGAAGTTGCTGTCTTCTTATTGCTGTATCATCTTTGGTACTGGCCATACAAGTTCTTTGAGTGTATTGCTGGCCTACTATACCAGGTGCAACATTAAGGGGTTTATTGATGAATATTTTCTGCATCTAAATCTGTTGTACCTCTTTAGTATTATGATATTGTTACAGCTTCAATTTGAAGAAATATTTATAGCAGAAATTAAGATCGCCAATCTACATTGTTGGAACCTTTGTCAAGGCCGTGGCATGCAAAAAAAGTTGAACTAGTTTCAATTTCAGGATGTATTGTTCAAGGGGATTTTTTTTTAAGTCTCATTGCATTTTGATGGTTGGGCAACTATCTATGCTTGTTTCATCCCATGTTGTGGAAGCCGTACCATGTGTTTGTTGCTCTATTTGATAAATTAAATACATGAATTAATAACAAAGATGACAATTCATGCATAAAATATCTTTTTATTCACTCGTGAAATTATTACAGAAGAAGATCAGAGATGGTCACCCAAGGATTAGAGTTGATCCGACTAGATCATACTACTCTCTTTGATGATACACAATGTATTTAAAGAATCCGATGCTTGCCAAGAAGAACACAACCATCAACCAACCGATGCTTATAACTTCCCACAGTCAACAACCAATTAATATAAACAATTAATACATAGTCAGATAACCAATATTACTGAAGCATAATAATAGACACTTTACACTGACTACATCATCCCCCCCTCCAAATAAAAAGTCATCTTCTAGACGACAAGTAAACATCAAGTAACATTAGGGAAGACGTGCCAAATTGATGACAATATTGCAGATAAGGACTGGTAACCCAACTTGAAAGTGTACTTTGCAAACTTGGATTGGCAGTGTACTAGGCAACTAAAATGAGTGCGATGGGGATTTGTGGGTAACGCCCCCAACAGGGTCAAGGGGCAACGCCCCTTATGGGGGTTTGGGGGTAGCACCCCTCATGGGGTTTTGGGGCAGTGCCCCCAGCGGGGTCTCACCACCAAGCCCAATTTAAAAACTTCAAAACCACATAGAACTTCATGATGCACCTCATTTTCATGATTTTTTAAGAGGCAAAAACAATACTGATGGAGCCAAAAATTAGAGACTTGGGAGTGTTTAACTGACATATGATGGTGACTAAGGAAGGAATTTGCTATATGATGAAATAATTTGCAGACCGTACATGGGAGAATAAGTTCAGTCGAAGCCATGCATAGCAAAATAGGCACCATATGATGGACAATGTACCTCGTACATTGAAAGTTTGAACTGGCCGTACGTTGTGATTTTGAAGCAACCGTACGGTATAATGATTTGATGGTTGTACTATGTGAAAATGTACCAACAGTACTATCAAAGAATTAGAATTTCGTGCCGTGCAATCTGAAGGGATCTGTATTTTATCATACTGTGACATCTGTTTCTATCCTACGTTGACTGCAGCATGCCATATAGTGATTGTTCTTTATTTTGTCCAAGTGAAAGGTGGTCATATAGAATTTCTCCGTATGGTAGAAGGAATTAGAGGCCGTACGAGATCTTTCCATAGAGTATGGAAACTCTGGCCTCGTTGTATGCCTAAGGTCCATACCATGGATTCTTGTATTCATTGTGCCTTGTGAAGTGGTGTTTGTCATACTACGCTATGTTGTGATGCACCGCATGATGATTGTTTTATGAGGCTGTACCATTGTCCTCTGCATGGATAGTAACCATTTCAAAGTTCTTCTAGGCCGTACGATAGTATGGAGGATTGATCTAATGGTTGAATTCGTCCCCTTATTTGGAGACCGTACGGTATTAATGGTTTGGGTATTGATTCGTACGATAGTATGGAGGATTGATCTAATGGTTGAATTCGTCCCCTTATTTGGAGACCGTACGGTATTAATGGTTTGGGTATTGATTCGTGTTGCTATCTATACCTATTGATCGAACCTTGGTCACACATTATAGAGAGGCTGTAATTGTATTAGCTTTCTTTCGTGCGATGATGGTTTTTTCCTTGCACGGTACGTTCCAATTTATACCTCGGACAGTGGTGAGGATGTTTGTGTGCCGTTCTGTCTTCATCCTTTTCTGTACATGTTGGGTAAGTTGTAGTAGTACGATATGGATGTTCTTCTATACGTTGGTTTTTTTCTCGTTCTTGCTCGACTATACAATGTCCTGTTTATTGCTCTTCTGTATGGTGCTCCCCTTTTCACCTCTCTTACTAGATCGTACACTACTCTGCTGTACTATGCTACACCGAAATTGGTGGTTTGACCAGGTTTTGTGATGATTATGTCATATGGTGACCTTAGACTTGTTGTGACCTTTTCACACATCACCCCATTCAAAATGGGGACCCCCTAATTTTTGCTCCATTCTGGTCTTTTGGCTTTTGTTTTGTCTCTCTCTTTGTCTGTCTCTTTTCTGCTGTCTGTCTTTCCGGGGTGTGCCCATCTTTGAGCTTAAAACGTGAAATTTTGGCTAAGTCTGATAATTAGGGTTTTGAGTCTTCTGGCCGGTTTGAAGTCAAATGGAGTGAATAAATTGAAATTTGAGCTTGGCGTACAATCAGCATGCTTCCAGCAGGTCCCCAGCAAAATTTCGTTGGATTCTGACAACTTACTATTTTTAGTAAGTGCCTAATTTGGGACGTTTTCTCAGCACTTTTGAAGTTCTAACTGTTACACTGCATCCAGAGCACGTCAAACTGTTTGTCTGCAAGTTTTGAGCTGAAACGGACAACTTTATATTTTTAGCAAGTTCACCTTCAGAAGTAGATTTTAGGGTTTGCATGTGAAGTTTTTCAATGCATGTTTGGAGAATATTTCTGGGTTTTCAAAGACCTACGCGACGGTATAACATGCAAGATGAGATGCGAACTTTTAGCACTCAACCTTCAAAGGCTATTTTTAGGGTTTGCATGTTGGAATTTTCTACGTATGTCTGGATATTCTTTGTGGGTTTTTCGAAAGCTTCGCAGTGGTATAACATGCAAACCAAGATCAAGACTTTTTTAGGAGCCGTCTTCAGAGGCTATTTTTAGGGTTTGCATGCAGAGCTTTTCAGTGCATGTCAGGTTATTCCTTATGGGTTTTTCAAGAGCTACGCAGTGATGTGACATACAAACAGAGTTTGTCACTTTTTCGGAAACTTACTATTTTTAGCAGGTCCACTCTGGAACCCCCCCCCCCCAGCACTTCAGTATCACAAACTGACCGACATGCAACATAAATGAGGTCAAATAGAGGTCATTTGATCGACATGCAAGTCAGATTAGGGTTTCTAGCTTCGGGACCCAAAATGAGGGGTCAAATGCTAGAATTTTCGAAAACCAATGTATCCCACTGCGATCAGTATCTTTCAGGCTATCCACTGGTAAAATTTGAAGGCAATTGGAGCACTTACTATTTATAGGAAGTCACTTCTAAAACAGGCTATAAATAGTAAGTCAGTAGCAGGCGCCAATGTGAACAGGCAAGTCATCCCATGAGGGTCACGTCATTCAAATTTCAAGTCAAACGAAGTTGGGGAAGTCTCAAAATCAAGCAGTTACTATAAATAGTAAATAACCTCCAGAAACATGCTATAAATAGCAAGTCAGCATGAGATGGCAGTGTGAACAACTTAGTTAGGTCATGAAGGTCCTGTGCTTAAAATTTCAAATCAATCCAAGCTTCAGAAGAGCCAAAATCAATGGGCTTACTAAATATAGTAAATCAGGGGCGAGCAAGCTGAGAAATGTCTAAGTCTGATGAAGTTCCTGCTCACCCTGTCAAATGCGCCCAAGGATGGAGAAATTTCAAGTGTTAAAGTTCCTGCTTGACCCCTAAAATGCCCATGACTGGCAAAACTAGAAGCATAAAATTTTTCTAAGTCTGGAGTTAAATCCTCCTCATACCCCAAAATGCGCCCTGTCTTGAAGCTGGTGATGGAAATTTTTTTCTAAGTGTGAAACTTCCTACTCCTACCCCCAAATGCACCCAAGGAGAGAAAGAGGGTGAGAAAATTTCTAAGTGTTTGTAAAATCCTCCTCCACCCTCAAAATGCGCCTATGCTAGGAATGAAGTCAAGGCAAGTCCTAAGGCGTTGAAGTTAATTCCTTCACCACATGCCAAATGCGCCCATATGGGCTAGGAAAAGGACAGAAGGGTTGACTTTCTCCTTGACCCTTTGAATGCGCCCAAGTGAAGTTAGGAAAGGTTGCTAGGTGTTAATTCCTCCTTGGGGTCTCATATGTGCCCAACTTGCTATACTATTGGAGATGGATAAAAAAAAAGAAGTCCTAGGGCGTTGAAGTCAAAGTTCCTCTTCAACATGTAAAATGCGCCCAAGTGCAAGGTGAAGATGGATGAAAAAAGTTACCAAGGCGTTGAGTTATTCCTGCTAGATGTGCTAAATGCGCCCAAGTGAGCTAGGAAAAGACAAGAGTGTTAAATTCCTCCTAGGGGTCCCATATGTGCCCAACTTGCTAGGCAATGAAGAGTGAAGAAAAATATGCTAAGTATTGAAAATCCTTCTAGACCCCCTAAATGCGCCCAAGGAAAGAAGTGATGGTGATGAAATGGCTAAGGTGTTGGAAGCTAAATCCACCTTGGCATGTGAAATGCGCCCAAGGATGTTGGAGGTGGTGGCTTTCTAAAAGGAAAATGTGCGAAGACGTGGTTAATTCCACCTTGATATGCTATATGCGCCCATGCTAGAGATAAAATATTTTTCTAAATATTTAAATTCCACCTTCCTTAGAGGAAAATACGCCCAAGTTGGAGAAGGTGGTGGAATTTGTTAAGGCATGGATAAAATTGGCAAGGATGAGTCAGAGTACTCCAGCTTCATGAGGATGATGAAAATTGTCAAGGCCAAGCAAGAAAATACGCCTAGAGATGAAGAATGAGAATAAATTTGATGGAAAAATATTTTTCTAAGGTTTAAAAATTCAAAAAATTAAATGTACCCCTTTGTTTGTAGACCCATGGATTTGATGCTTTCTGAAGGAAATTTTCTTCTGGGTACTGGACATCTTCGAAGAGGGATTGATTTTAAAGTCTTCCACAGCTCGCCAAGGATTTTGAGATGAAGATTTTTGATGGGCACATGATTGATGAATTTCCTAAGGGGAAAATTTAAAATTTTTATAAGGCCGAGGATAAAAGATGTTGAAATAAAATGCCTTGGATGGTGAATTTGAATTTGAATGACTAGATGATTTTAATCAAAATTCTTCATGAAGGTAAATTTTCTCGAGCCAGACCTAGATGAAATCAAATATCAAAGCGTTAGCTGGTGGAATGAATTTCTTAAGAGAATGCAGTTGAAGTTAATATTTTCAAAGATGAATTTAAAAATGCTAAGTACGCCTTGACCAGTAAAGATGAATCTTATTGAAATTCTAGAAGGTCAAATATTCTAGATGCCGGATGACAAGTGTTGCAGTTGCCAGAGGATGGAAATTCGAATTCTTGCAATGGAGTAGTGGAAATTTAATAAACTGGCTAAAATTGGCTCCTTCTAGAATTCGACTTAGCTATATGAGCTGTGAGTTTATTCATTTTTTCTCCATCAGCTAACAGGTACGACTTGAGCTCTGAAGTGAAGATTGCAGTGCAAGCCAAAACTTGGTGAAGAAGTTCGACTTGAAGTAAAAGAAAATTGTAGTGTGAGAAAAGCTGAGTGTTGAAGCTGAACTTTGAAGAGTGCGAGTTTGAAGAAGTCTAAGTGCTGAGAAGTGGTTGAAGTGAAGTTGGCCAATTTTCTCTAGTTGCTGGCTAGCTTGGAAAAATTTTCTAAGTGTTGAAAGTTCGAAGTTGCTGCAAAAAGTGTTGAGGTTTGAAGATGAAATACAGTGTTGTAGCTTCTCGTTTTCAAAAAAGTCGGCTGACAGCCCTAATGAGATTTTATTTTTCTAAGTTAAATTGCTAATGACTATTTGTTGTTTTTGTAGAATGGCTGAAGTAAGAGCGATTGGCAAGGAGAACAATGTTGAATCCAGCAAGGCAAATGCATCCAGATAGGTAGTGATCAAGAAGCTGAGCAAGTCATTCCTGCTGGAGTCAAAATTCTCCTCGAAGCTGGGCAAGTTGGCTGACACGAACTTGGGCTCTTTCAACATGGAAGCTTTCAAAAGTTGAATAATGGGAGTTGGAGGCCATCGTCCTTCGATCACTTCTCACAATATTGTCAGAAGTGGACTATATGCAGCTGCTAGTTTTCCACCAACAATTCAATGTCCGAAGCTGATTATGGAGTGTGCTAACTGCTACGACCCTGAGCACAGGTCTATTGTCTCACCTGATGGCAGATTGTTTGCCAACCTCACGCCTGCAGCTATTGGCGAAGCCTTTGGAATTCCTTCACATGAGAAAATGATTTACAAGACAAGAGAACGTGCTGAGCATATGTATGCTTCAACATTTGAAAGATGTGCTGATATGATTAACTCTTGCTGGATGAACAAACCCAAGCCCTCTCGCACGAAGTTGCCGAGGCAGATAATTTTAGATGATCTGAAGTAGGAATACTGTGATTTGATTATGATGCTCAACAGAGTTGGAGGCTGTCCCCAGGTGTTCATCTTCGAACCTTGGATGTTTTACTAATCAACCTCGTGTTGGAAGGGAAGGAGCATATTAATTGGGCGGTGATGATTAGTGATAATTTGCACGAGCATCTCCAGAGTTTGAGGAGGATGAAGAAATTTTACATGGGCTCATACATCGTCTACATGTTGGCTTGTATGACGAAGTACAGGGGAATATCATACAAGGAGCCAATTGGATGTGGCTCTCATCAGTTCAAGATTCATGAGGTTTGTCCGCAACTGCACTTGACAAGCACATCCCATTACAAGAGAGTCAATGATGCCTTCACTATGCACATAATGAGATCACTTCAGCAAAGAACTCATCATAGGATCTTAAAGGAAGCTCAAGAATTGATAGAAAGGTACGGTTGTTGGTTTATCCAATTTCCGAAGTTTACTTATGTTAGGCTGCAAGGGTTTTCTTCATACCCGTATAGATTGCCCAAATACCCTACAAATAGGATCTTGATAAGATTCAGAAGAGAAAGAAGAAGGGAGGACTTTACTTCCCAATTATCATGGGAAATTCAGACGAGGTGTGTCCTTCACTACAAGCAGCCAGGGAAGCTGAGAATGAGCTTCAGTTTTTCCACTTTTCTTATCACACTAGTAGGCAGCATTATGACCCCCACAACAATATCAGATGGATACTGTCAGAAGAGTTTAGGAACAAAGCAAATATTGAAGATTACTGAGCTAGTGCGTGGGATGAGGCTGAAGCTAGAAAGAGAATGTTTTCAAGACTACCTTTGAGCATGATCAGGGAGTGTGAGATTATTCCAATAGCATACTAGGTGGACGAGGACATGAACGTTCTTCATCCAAATTATGAGGCAATGAGGGATACACCACTCCCACTTCCAAATTGGTTGGAGCCGGAGATTGCCGATTTGGACACACTTTGCATACCAGTCCTGACATTCACCAGAGGATGGGTTGAAAGGAACGTGAATAGGCTGAAGAGTAGGTCAATGCCTTTGACTTACAATTTGATGGGAGATCATAGGACGCCAACTGCTACCAAGAAGAAGCAGGTTGCTCGAGTTCCGAAGTCTTGAAGGAAAGAGCTAGTTCAGCCAGAGCCTCCAAGAATTGTGGTAGAATCACCTATGCCATTGGAGACACGTTCTCCAAGTATACATGAAGTTTCATTGTTTTCCGATTAGAGGAATATGTTGAATAAGGAACAAGAGTTACAGGATGCAAATCAACCACCATGAAGAGAGTCAGTTGGCTAGAGTGTCAATGCACCCACCAGAGATAATCAACAGGAAGAAGATGAAGAAACTACTACAGATACACATTTCCAGCGTGAGCTTGAGGCGGCAATAAAGGACGATATAGTTACAGGACATGAGGCCCAAGTTTCAGGAGATACTCAGCCCATAGAAGCCAGTGAGCCTCGCCAGGATGAAGTTAGAGAAGAAGTTCGTGAGGAAGAAGCAAGGGATGAGCAGCCATTTGTTATACAATAGGTAGTACTAGATTGGCTCAGAGATAGGATGAGGAGGAGCCTCGGTGAAGAAGCTGATCCAGCAGTTGAGATGGAATAATTTTTGAGTAGGATCAGTGCACCTCCAACAAAGAAGAGAGCTAGGAAATTTTTGAAGATTTCAACAGATGAGGATGGCTCTTGCACCCTTCATGTGGCTGTGCCAAGGGTTGAGTGTGATCGAGATGAGGCTGCGCTAGAAAATTATATGATCACCACCTTGGAGTTAGGTCGCCCCACAGGAGCACAGATAATTGAGGAGTGTGATAACTCCTACCAGACACTCAAGGATAGATTGCTCAAGACTGAAGGCAAATACAAGAAATTGAAGAAAGAGCACAAGACATTGATAGGCTACGTGCAACATTTGTCTTGTCCTTGTGGGCAGGAGAATCTGGCGATTGAGCTTCCAGCCGAGTTTCTTAGAGAATCAGTTAGTGGCTTGGAAGATTTGAGAAAGATGGCACAAGAAGTAGATAAGTGGGTTGCTGGCGTTCGTGCTGAAACAAAAAGGTTTATGGAAGATCTTGCTCATGCTTATCAGCAGGCTTCCAACACTATGGCACGAATGGATGCAATTGATCAGGCCTGGGGTGATGCTCATATTTATCAGAGCAAGGTTATTCGGCGATTGGAGGCTTTGATGCATACTCCCTTACAGATGTTGATTGATGGAGACGTGATTCAAGAGGGTGTTAGGTATGATTTTGCCGGATGGTACTCTTCAGTTGTCACAGGTAGAGGGTTCTTTGATGCAACACAGGCTGATTTGGCCAAAGTTAGAAAGGCCATGATGAACATTATTGATGGAGTCCTGAACACCTTAGAGGCTATCTTTGCTGGGAGGCTGAATTCTGATGAGGTGACTGCTGATGGTTTGAGGAGTAGGCTACCACCTTTCTTTCCAGAGGTGAATACTTTTTTCCAGAATGAGTTTGAGAACACCTCAACTTTCTCAAGCATTATTCAGAACACTCAGGACGCATTAGTTGCTTGGAGAAAGTCTTGTACACGGCATGGGCAGGCAATTACAGTGTTAGAGTTCCGGCTTGATCACATTCCGTTGATCTCAGTTCAGGAGGTTGAGGCCGTGCTGGCCAGATTCATTGATTTTGCAGCCAAGGAGAAGGAGAACGGAAATGCCCTTCTGGATGACTGATAGTGGACATTAATTGCCTTTGCTATTTTGGGAGTGAGTGGGAATCTTTTGATTCATTTATTGTACCATTCCCTATTCTGGCAGTTTTTAGGGTTAGGGCTGATGTGGCTTAATCTGAGCCCTCCATTTGATTGTAATCTGAGCCGTCCATTGGATTGGGCTATCTATAAAAGGGGCATCGCCCCCTCATTTGTACCTCATTAGATTAGATTAGAGATCAGAGACTAGAGCAGAGAGACTGATAGTTGTAATAGCTTAGCTTGTTAGTATAGCATAGTTTGGAGGAGAAGGAAAGTTTTCCTTTGAGAACTTTGTAAGAGATTGTTGTGAAAACTATCATAATAAAGAGAGCTTTCATTGATGGTGAATTCGTCTTTTGTTATGAGTAGCTAGCAAGATTTCTTCATCCCTTCCACTTCAAGTAGCTTAGATTAGAGTAATTTTCATTTTCATGCAAGTAGATGTTAATTGTGGATTGTGGTGTTTAATCAAGGCAGCTTCGTTTTAATCCATACCACTAACAGCTTGTTGACGACAAGTTTGCCTTGTGTGTTCAATTGGAAAACTTTATAAGTTTAACTTTGGTTATAGTTCACGTCTTGGCATGCATCGTCTTGATGGCGTCTTTATGTTGAACTGTGACTTGAAAACCTTTTACTGCTCCCTTGAAGATTGCACCAACCTTGTGTAAGTTGTCCAACATGAGGCGAAGTAGAGTCTGGTTGAAGTCTGTTGAGATTGATCCCACGTCCTCCTTCAGTATAGAATTTAGATCTAAAACCCTGCACTCATTTCAATCCAGTACATTTCCGGTAAGTATAGGAATACATACCTCGACGCCAAATCATTCGTATTGCACAAAAAAAAAAAAAAAAACCCTTTCCATCATTAATCTGCTGTTAGCTGCAAACCTGAACAATTGTGTCAGTCCCCTTGTGTAAACAACAAATCACAATGAATCAACTGAGGGTATTCTATTGCATTATTGGAACCTTGGGGTTGAATGTACGATCTTTCTTGCAATCTTAGCGTACGAAATACTTTGATCAAGAGAGAATGGAGTAGCCTTCAGATACTTTGTTCTGCTGATTGGTGCGGTCACAAAAATCACATCAACAAGACCCTTCTTGCCACCCACGAATCTCTTCTCTTCTATTTTTTCTTGGCATTATTTTAATGCTTAATATGTTCACTTTGATTTTTCGCCTTTAAGGTTTTCTTTTTTTCTTTTTCTTGTAAATTTTCTTTGAAGTTGATTCATCTTGACCAGTATGTGTGCGTTCCAAGTTAATTATTTTTCTTTTCATACTCTGAGACGTATTATTTGTTATTTTGGATTCTTCTACAAAGTCGGATACATCCAGTGCACTTGTTGTCTTTTTCCAACCATTGGCTGCATCCCATGTATATAAACCATCCAACTTTCCAAAACTGTTTTTCATCAGTTGCTTTTCATTGAGAGTCATTGCTTCAAGCAAATTACAAGTCGATGGAAACACCTAGTAGTCCTCCATTTGCTAGTGAAATAGGCCATGAAGAGAATTTATTTCATCATTTGAACATGGTTGTAACTACAAAATTCCTTCATCCTTTGGTTCCATCGGACCTTGTGAAACACCGAAAAATAGGGTTCACAAGGTGAATATATCAAGATGATGAACCACTAATTTTTCTAAGGGATGTTTCACTCAATTATGTGTAAAATAAGATGCAAATAACAATTAGAAATGCTACCTAACTATTATAGAAACTATAGGGGAAGTTTTTAGAGCATAAAAAGCTGTGTACCTGGTCAGAAAGTTGCTGTTTTTGAGATACAAAGGACTCATTCGCCTTTAGTGGCGAATGGGTCCCTGATAGGGTTTCTGAAACTGAGATCAGGGTCCTATTCCTTGATGTTTGCACTCTCAAATTCCCTGTTATCAACTTCTGAAAGTCTGTATGCAATTCTGTAGCTTTGATTCCTTGATTTTGCACTTTGAATGACAACTTTTGCAACTTAGCAACTTTGACAATTTTTCTCCAAACTTGCTCCACTTGATCTTCAACCTGTAAATCTGCAATCACACACTAAGGTTAGAAAAAATTGTTGTTTGTTAGTGAATGGGGGTTTGCCTTAGTCAAACCCCTTGTAGGTAATTAAACCAAATGATGAAATGAATGAAATGAAGCATGAAACATGAAATATGTAAATGATATCACCTTGGATGATGTCTTGTGGAGCAAATTTGCAATCTAACATGTAGTGGCCATGAAGAATGTAGATCTTGGATGTGAAATGATGCTTGTAAATGGATCCTCAATGCTACATCCACTTCTTTAGCTCAACAACATGAATGCATGCATCAAACCCTTGACAAGATGAAATGATCTTGAATTGCTGCAATAAACTTTTGAAATCTGCCTTGAAATGCCTTATGAATGCTCTTGAAATGCTCTTTAATGCTCTCTTGAAATTGCTAGAATGCTTCATAAACTTGCTAGATCTTGTTTCATCAACTTGCTAGGAGAAACAATGTGAATCTAAGTTGCCGGTTTGGGTACGGATTCAGATGCAGGTTTGGGTTCAGGTACGCCGGTACAACATTTGTTTTTTCCTAGGGTACAGGTATGAGTACGGGAGTATATATATATATATATAAAATTTATAAATTATTAAATTATAAACATAATGCCATAGACTCATAAGCATGCTCAAAATTATACTCATATAATCATAATGCCATAATGCCATAGAATATTGAAACAATGGAATACGCCATACGGTAATACCTCATATAATCATATTCATAATTTGCAAAAATGTAAATAGTAAATTACTAAATAGTAAATACTCAAGTCTTAAAGTTAAAATGTCATTACACATTGAAAATTCAAATTATGATCTCACCTTCGAAAAAAAAGAGAAAACCTGCAAAAATCAACTATTTCAGCTTGGAGGCAAAAAATGGTGTTTTTTGCTCTTTTGAGTTTGCAAAATGAGCCTCATTTGGTCGGCCAAGTCAATATAAGGAAATTTGGGCACTTTTTATGGTTTTAAGTTGAGTTTTTTCCTTTTTCTGGGCTGGTTGATGTGGGTCTACCCGGGTCCTTCTGGGTTCTCCACTGGTTCGGCTAGGGTTCTCCATTTGCTACCCGGGTTCTCTGTGGGTCAGAGAAGGACCCATAGAGAACCTGGGTAGCAAATGGAGAACCCAGGGAAGGACCCACAGAGAACCCAGGTAGCAAATGGAGAACCCAGGGCGAACCCATAGAAGGACCGAACCAAAACCAAAACCCACACGTATTTTGGCCGGTTCGTGGGGCTAAAATGAAGAACCCAGTAACTTAGATGTGAATTAACCCCTTATTTATACTAAATTAGGAGATTAACCCCGAAATTCAAATAATTAAGGCCGACACCAGATCTGGAAATAAACTATTAAATTCCCGCCAGAATGAAATTCAAAAAGGGGGTCTCATTAAGGGAGGACCCATTTGCCACCTAGGGCAAATGGGTCTTGGCTCATTTTACCAAGACCTAACCCCGGGGGATTGAAAGAAGGCTAAAACCCATTCCGAATCAACTAAAAAAGGGGGGTCCTTTTAAGGGAGGACCCATTTGCCACCTAGGGCGAATCTAACACCATTTTCTAGGACCTAACCTTGCCCAATGAAATGTTTTATTAATTAAATTATGGGTTTCGGGATATATCTTCGAGAGGGAAAAATTAAGGCTTAAATTTGAATTAGAAGGGGGTTAATTACTCCAATTACCCTCAACTAATTAATGACCACCTAGATAAATTTGAAAGTGCCTTATAACACTTTACAACACTCAAACAAGGTACAAATTTAAATACATTTTATTAAAAAGGGGCCCATAAGGCATAATTAAGCAAATACATCCTAGAAAAGTGTGAAAGTGTGTTACAAGTTACAACACTTTACAACACCTTTGCAAAGGATCAATTAAGGCATGTTTTAGCCAAATAAAGGTCCTAGAATAGTGTGAATGTGTACAACACATTACAACACCACTCCAAGACATCATTAGTCAGTTTTAATGTCAATTATCAAACCAAGTAAGGAAAAAGGCTTACATTTTCCGTTACTACATTTTGCCCCCACTTTAGTGAGAGGATGATCCCATGTCAAATTCACACTAAAGTAGACATCCAAGACACTTAAGTATGCAACAATAACTAAGATACATGATCATACCCTGTCAAAGGCCAAGAAAAATAAACAAAAACAAAGGATCAAGCACAACCGTTCTAACGCGATGCAGAACGGGGTTGTTTGTTCATAACATGTGTTGCTCACTCTGGGGTAGTGGAACCTCAGTTTATCCACTGGTTGAGTTGTCCCAATGAAGTGGTTTAGTGAGAAAGTCATGCCAGTGTGTCAGCTTCCCACCGTATAATGAGAAAGTCATGCCAGTGTATCAGCTTCCCATCATACTAATTGTACCAAAGTTATCCTCCTGATAACTTTAATAAGGCACCACAATGTAATGTATTTGTAAATGCTTTTGTCATGTAAAAATTTTGTTAAAGGGGATTTTTCTTTGTTTGTGTAACGGTCTTCCTCTTAGGGAGCATTGTGCCTAATGTCTCCAAGAGAGGACGAGCCAAAAGTGTCAGATTGTCACCCATGGGATGCCTCGTTCGCATCATGCCATTTCAATAGATCGTACACTCTTGGACGACATCAAACCCAATGACACCATCAAGAAGAGGACACATCACAAGAAAAAAGAAAAATCACGCCATGAAATTTTTTCCAAAAGATGTCATCTATGTATGCCCCCACTTCAAAGCGGTTGCTACACCATCACTGTGAGCAATTGCTTTAAAGTAGCCAATGTTTTGATCCTAAGACATGAGAGCTTTCCTCGGAAAACCATTTGCCAAGTCATATGTTTCCGAGTTAAGCTACGTCATGAAATAGGAAGGGTTGCCCCCACAAATACATAAGGGATCTATGGATTTGGGGTCAGTAAATGTTGTCATAGAGCATGGAACTGCTATCATTCCCCAAATACTCATAGAACTGGAAGAATGACACAAAGAGAGCGAAAACAAAGAAAAAGATTTTCAGGTCAACATGGAAGAGACATAAATGTCTGGACGCCTTGCGTCATCCCCAAAGGAAAAACACAAGACAAATGGAAAAGATAAAGGAAAAGCTGTTGGGTCAACATGGAAGAAACATGAATGTCTTGACGCCTTGCGTCATCCCCAAAAGGAAAACACAAGACAAAGAAAATAGAAAGACAAAGCTTTTGGGTCAACATGGAAGAGACCTAAATGTCTCGATGCCTTGTGTCATCCCCAAAAGGAAAACACAAGACAAATGAAAAAGATAAAGGAAAAGCTTTTGGGTCAACATGGAAGAGACATAAATGTCTCGATGCCTTGCGTCATCCCTAAAAGGAAAACACAAGACAAATGAAAAATGATTACGACATAGAGAAGAATGAAGGTACATATAGAGGAATGCACAAAAAGAGGGAGCATACGTCAAATGAAACGTCACGGGAGATCACATTACGCACATGCAATCACATAAAGAAAAATGAAAAAAACAAAAGACTAGTAAGGCACAGGCGAGTCAACCTAAAGCAGGTCATCTACTTCCCAATCTTGGTCGGTATAAACGGAAGGCAAGCAACTAGCCAAAGGGACAACATCAAGTGCCGAACTAGGACACGTACCAAGTTCAATACTCTTTTTAGGAGATTTGTCATTTAAGCTCATGGAAGAAGAAAACAATGTATTCAACTCATCTTGCACTTGTTCATCAATTTTTGCAATGTCAATGTCATCATCTAAGTTAATCACAGCAGGAGGTTGAATAACAATGTCCATGCAATGTTCTTGTTTATGTTGCGGCGAGGGTTGAGAGTCATCATGCATTGCTTCAGGTAAGTTAGGATTTTGATTTTCTATGTTATTGTTGTTTTCTTGAGTTTGCAATCTAGGAGCAATAGCATGACGTTTACGTCTATGCTCTCTAGTGCTTCGATTTCTTTTCAATTTATTGTCAATTTGTTTTTGATTAAAAGCGGGTTTGTCAATCATAGGTTTCTTCTCTTCCTTGGGAGGACTAGAAGAAACAACAGGAGGTTGCTCAACCGCTTTCTCTTTGACTTTGTAAACTTGTTTGACTCTAGGAGGGACAACGAGATTGTTTGTATTATCTTGTGGTCTCTTGTGGGAAATTGCAGGAGGTTGTTCTATAGATTGTTCTTGTATGGTCGGAAGTGTTTTTGGTTCAATCATTGTCTCATCAAGGATGGTTGGTTCAGCCATAGGTTGGGGCCTATTGCGAAGGGATAATTCCGCTATTTTCTTTGCCTTGAATTTTTGATATGATTTGAAAAAGAAATCTTCATGAGGCTTGATAGGTTCCATAGGCTTGGGCCAAAAGTAGTCTAGTGAAAATTTCCCTTTTGTTGAAGTAGGATTATGTAATGTCCCCATTTTGGCCCTACACTCTTCAATAGGATTTAGCCTATTTCCGGAAATCCGTAAGCTAAGTTGTGGTGGAAAATTAGGGTTTCCTCTTTCAGATATTGCTCAGTTGGCGTTCAGATGATGTTGTGCAGACTTACTATTTATAGCAGTTGCTATTTTTAGCAAGTCTATCTTTTGGCAGTATCTGTCTAGCAGCAGTTCAATCCTTTGCAGGTTAGTGTTCAGTTTGGCTATCTATTGTTTTGATGTGAACTTACTAGTTATAGTAGTTGGCTATTTTTAGTAAGTCTAATTTTGGCAGTAGCATCATCAGCAGTTCAACTCAAGTCATCTTGCTATCCATCAGTTTCAGTATTGGCATTGGTTTTGGTTATCTCCATGGACTGAGTTTTTATACTTAGTCAAAATTCATGTTTCTCAGTTGTACCCCATGCCTAGGAGTAATAACTTCATGTTGTTTTAAAAGAGGGGCCATTAAAGGGGTCAATTGTGCATTTAATAATTTATTAAATGCTTTATTGTTGCAAAGTGGAAAGGAGGTTGAGTAATATTATATTATTTCAAAAAGTAATATTCAAAAAGGTGGCATCCCTTTTGGAAGTTGAAGTGATTCAACTTCTTGGAATTTGAAGAGTTCTTGTTGCTTCATTTTCCAATTGAAGTTTATATATTGCTGCTGTTTGAAGAGCTGATTATGCATATTTTTGAAGAGCAAAGTTACGCTGCTGGAATGAATCCAGAATCCGGCTAAGGGAAAGCTTAGCAAATTTACTCCATTCTTCGGGCCTGCAACTATGGTTCCCTAGGTGGTGGATTGAGAGTGTGCTTCATCCAGAAGTACATATTGAGCATTATTGTGGAGTTTTGGTGAGATATTTCCAGTTTTCATGTTGCTGGTTTATCATGGCTGAAAGTGATTTTTGTATGCAGCTTTTAGTATGAATTTTATTTGGTTCTGGGTATTTGATCATTGCATTTCTATGATAGAGGCGACCATATTTGGAGGTTATCAGAATTTAATTCCAAGTTTCAGATTTTATTAAGCAAAATCGCCCTTGCAAGGAGGCCGTACCTTTTTGGAGAGCATTGGGATTCGTGCATAAATTAATGGTGGAGTTTAGATGCTATTTTATCATTGTGAATTGGGCACCAACCTTCTCAAGAGCTTTTGCAAGCTATATTTCATCTTCTGGAGGTATTGTGAAGGAGTTGTGATTATTTTTATGTGTTTTCAGTTTGCTGATAATCATTTCCAAATTGCTGATTTTTATATCAAGTTTGCTTCAGTATTCTGATTTTGGTTTTAAGCTTCATTAATTGAGAGGATATCAAGTGGAAAAATCTTCTATTTCATTGTGCTTTGTAAAGATTGTAATAACACTTGAAAATTGCAGTTGTTTATCATTGTAAGACTGTAAACAGTAGTACTGTTCCAGTCATTTAATTAGCTGCAAAATCTTATGATTAATCTCTCATATATGTAACCCCTGGATGGTTTACCGCCAGTGTGGATAAAGAACATTCTAGAAGCTTATCTCTCTTATTTGCAGCTATTTCTATTCATTGTAAAGCTAGTTAGTAGTACTAACAGCTATTTCATTTTATTGCTGCAATTTATACTTGATTACACTCCCACAATTGAGTGGTTGAGTTTTAGAATAAACGTCTTTCTTGATTGTAAATTCCCCCCACAAAATAAGTGGTTGTGTGGACAGTATTCCCCCCACGTTAATAAGTGGAAGAGTGGATTTAAAGGCTGGCTTGCCGCCTAATAATTGTTGTAAACTCACCCACTGAATAAGTGGAGTATTCCCACTGCTTGTGGATGCCTGCATCAGCAGATGAATTGTACTTTCAGCTTTGTTTATGCCTAACGATCCTCTGACCATATGCTATCACCTCGCCCACATTGGGATCTTGGTGAACATTCTTGGTTAGAGTTATCTTCTTTGCTGATTTGCATTTTTGGAGCTAACGCTAATCAGTGTTTGGTTGCTGATTTGAATGTTAATTTTGGGAAAAAAGTTAAGGGGAATATTTCAGATTAAATCCACTATGATGCATAGTGAAGATGTCATTGTCAAATGAAAACTTTAGACATTTATGCACAACCGAAGGGATGACATTCATGGAGCGAAGCCATGGATAGCCTAGCTTCACACGAAATTGGTCCGATTGTGGGATGATGGAGAATGAGACTGTTAATGTTTTTCGTCCCACCTTTAAAGGAAGACCTATCGAGCCTATCGTAGGGCAAGCAAATCCATTGTGTCTTGTTCCATGCTTTCGGGTTATCATATGTTTCTTGATATAGCTCATGCACATATAAGAATTCTTTTGTGATCACATTCTCTCCACATACGGGATCAATCAATATCCCATTAGTGGGCTTATTGTTGATTCGGCCAGCTATGTAAAGAGGACCATCAGGTGCACGTTTAGGTATGTCATTTTGTGAGAAAGCAATGTCAAGAGGATGTCTAGTCGAGCCCTTACGAGGTTTAGCTTCGATAAATGCTATCACTTCATTTGTGGGATGATGTTCAATGGTATTCGTATTGTCATCATTCGTGTAAACACTCATCACATCATTCTTTGTTTCACTAGCTTTGACAAATGAAATATTGTGCTTAGGCATGGGATTTGTAAAGATTTGCAAATTTTGATTAGGAGGAGCTACAGACTTATTACCTTGATCATTCACACCTCTGATTTAAAGTTGGTTATTGTCAATAAGGTCTTGCATAAGATGTTTAAGACGCTTACAATATTTTGTACTATGTCCATTTGTTTGATGGTAATGACAATAAGCATTTTTTCGAAAGACTTTGCGCAATGGTATAGTAGGATCACGTTCTCTAACAGGAGGTAAGGTAAGCATGTTTTTGTTAATAAGCTGCAACATGATATTGTGAAGGGTACTGGGTAAAGGAGTGAATTCTCTCTCCCTATCCCTGAAAGGAGTTGTCGTTTTTATAGCAGCCACTTGATTATTGTTTTGTTGAATTGTCTGAGGAGGATTTAATTGTAGAAGCCCTTATTTTGTTTCTTGAATGGTTGATAATTGTTTTGAGTGTTGGATTCGGACTTTTCAGGACGACTGGGGGATTTTTCACATCACGACCGCCAGCCAATGT
Organism: Sequoia sempervirens; assembly: GCA_007258455.2. NCBI lineage: Eukaryota > Viridiplantae > Streptophyta > Pinopsida > Cupressales > Cupressaceae > Sequoia > Sequoia sempervirens. The sequence continues at coordinate 466,414,542 of VDFB02000003.1, read as the reverse complement.
AATGTCCCCTTCTTGCTCTTGAGCAGTGTAGTGATTCAATCAGCCTATTCCAGAGTTCCCGTAGGATAGTTGATGTGGTTAGGGGACTCAATTTCCAACATTTGTGTTCAATGTTGGGGTTTTCATAGGGGTTTCTATTTATAGTAGTGGCCGGTTATGATGTTGCTATCTTCAATTTGACACAGTGTTTTTCTATGGTTTTCAATTTCGCTCAGTTATGGTGTCTGGTATATACTTACTATTAACAGTGCTATTTATAGTAAGTCATCTTTGGGGGAGTTGGTCCCAGGCCAGTATTCTCGTAGCAGTATTATTACTCAGTTTATTTTCGGAGAGCCTATGATTGCAGTATTTTATATTTGTTTAATTCGACTACTTAAGTTATTTTATAAAGTTATATTATAAACTTAAGTTGAGGGGAAAAGTGGTCATTCAAAAAAGTGTACCTTGAGCCTAGACAAACAACTTTAAGTTGTTTTTAAAAGATTAATTAATATTATATTCCTCTATGAAGTGGACGCCTAGAGAAGGGAGGAAATATATTTTAAAATGTTAAATATTTCAAAAGAGGAGAAGGGTGTTGAAATGTGCTAGTAAATTTTTTTCTTCAATTGCACAACACAACCAGCACTACGCCAAATGGATTAGTGTTAGCTTCAAAAATGAATAAACTGAAATTACACTCAACGCCAAGAATGTGCACACAAGATCCTTTGAAAGGCGAGGTGCTAACATATGGCGGAGGAACTAAGCTACCAATTGAAAATTGAATTACAATTAAATGCTGATAGGCGGTGAACCAGCCATGAGAATTTCCACGCTACCACTTGAACAGTGGGGGGAAAACATTACAATACAAAACTAATTCATCCGTTGCGGCGGGCATCCACTTATGAGTGGGAATTCGCCACTTTACTGTGGGTGACTAAAGAAAGATTAATTGTTCTTTCTCCACATTGGCAGTAAACCATCCAGGGGTTACAAATGTATGAAATTTAACACTAAAATATGCAGCAATCTAAATGACTGGAACAGTACTACTGTTTACAATCTTACAATGAAAAACAACTGCAATCTTCAAGTGTTATTACAATATTTACAAAGCACAATGAAAGGATGATTTCCCCACTTGATAATCTCTCAATAATTGAAGCTTGAAACCAAAATCAGAAACTGAAGCAAACTAATATGAAAAATCTGCAATTTGGAAATGATTACCAGCAACACTGAAACACCAAAAAATGAACAAAACTCTTACCACACTTTGCAAACTCCTACCAAAATAAAAGCTCATCAATTCATTGACTAGGCGATCATGAAACAAGCACTTTCCAAGCTCCAAATTCAAGAAAACATCCAACATGAATTCCAAGGCATTAGAGGTATGGTACATCCTTATGAGAGGGTCGACCTTACTTATAAAATCATTCACTTCACTATAAAATCATTCATGCATCTCTCCAAGACCTAACCTCATCAACCATCTTAAGATAGGTGGTACTCTTCCATTGGTTAATGCTGAGTGAAAACCAGCTAGTTCAAGTTTGGACACCATTAAATGCTCATTTACTATCCATCCCAAAAGAGTGTTGCTTGACATATAGAATGGATCCACCAACATTATCTTATGCTTGACTATAAAATTATGCATGTCAAAAACATAAAACTTCTTACAAATGCCATCCACATAGAAATTGTCAATCACCTCATAATTTAACAAATCATGTGAAGATGGTGGATTGTTGTACACAATCAAAGAAACAATATTTCCTTCATCCCTTTTATTGGGGTCTTCATAGAATTCATGCACATCTTCTTCAACTTGAAGATGCCCATCATTAGTTGCTGATCCATATAATGTAGTGTGATGAATATCACACACATTACCAGTCATCACATCTAGCTCATGGCTGCAAGCTATCCCTTCTTGAGGCAAATTCTCTTCCCAACTCAAGAGTTCACACTCTTGTTTTACCTTCCAATCACTATCAACATATTGAATCTCTTTGGCATTATGCATTGTTTCAACATTATGGAGTTCATTTATTCCTTCAACTATTTGCTTGATCTCCATTAGCCTTGTATTAACTTCTTGTTCCATAAGTGTGGCTGCCATAGATGATTGATTTTTTGTTTGGCAAAAAGAGTGATGAGCTAAGGTAAGATCAAGGCAAAGACTATCAACCTCTTTCTCCTTCTCTTGGTAGGCTTCATAGGTCTCTTCTGCAAACTTAATGGCATTATCCCTATCTGAGAGCAAATGCAAATAATCTGTCTTTAATGATTCCAATGCTTCTTTGATAGTTTGCAACTTGAAAAGAGTGACTCGTTTAACTCCATTCTGTCTCTCTTTAAACTGAAACTCCCAGTAGAGTTCTTCAACAAAATTGTGTGTGCTATCAAATCTTGATAATGCTTTAACAATTTTCACTTCTGAAACCATTAAGTTATCCTTCAAAACTTGCAGCTCTTTAGGCCCATGATTACAATCAGCAAAGAAGCTTTGCTCATCAAACATCAACTTTTTTGATTTGTTTTCTTTGACTTGATTCTCATAATCAGCTTCCTTCCTAACAGCAATGTCTTCAAGCAATGAATCATTATTGATTGATGCTCTTAAAGTCTTGGTAGCAACATACTTTGCTTTAATGGCTGCAACCACCTCGAAGGAATCTTTATGGAGTTTTGCCAAGAAAGCTTCTTCATCAAAGACAAGGTCTTCTCCAATGACTTCATAACTTGCAATACAAAATGGATTTTGAACTTTATCAGGATCAAAGGGAAATTTATCCCATTTAGATTCTTTAACATATCTTGGTGCCATCTCACTAGGATCCCAAATGCAAAAGGGTTGATTGTAATGATCAACAGGAAAAATATTTTCATGCTCCTCTTGGATTGTTGACTCATTGAATGAATCACTCCTCATTCCATTCAAACTGAAATCTTCATCAGTAACTTCCTCCAAGAGCTTAGTTTGATAATCAAGCTCAACACCACCTTTGCCACTACCATCATACTGGAAATAAGAGCCATCAAAGCTGGCTGCTTTAATTACTTTATCATTTTTATTTTCAACAAACCCATCATGAATAATTATGTTGTTGATTTCTTCATTATCAGCCCAAGAAATACCAAAGAGGTCTTCTTGGTTACTTGTCAAAAGTTTATCTTGTGAAAACTCTTGAGAGGTTTGAACAGCAGCAAGAGGGGAATAATCTTCCACCAAATCCTCAACAAGAAGAGGTATAAACACATCGGAATCACCAGCAACATCATCACCATGGTAATGATCATAAATTGGTTCAAAGACACCATTAGTATCTTCTTCATCTTGCTCTTCTTCAACGAACTTATCCCACACAACAGTACTTCCATCATCTTTTGTGAAGCCATTTGTCTCGAGATCTTCATTAGTTGAATCCTTATTAGGACTCAAGATTGCTGTTATGTTCTTCGTACCCAAACAATCTTCATTTTTCATCTTATGCAAGTCTAGGGATGTATTCTGGGACTCTAACTTAATCTCCTCATTTGCCAAGGTATCTTCGTCAAGCACACTTTCATTTTGAACCAAAATGTGCACCTTGCTTGTGTCTTCTTCACCACTAGTTGACTGATTTTTCTCTTCAATTTGCTTACTTGTGGGCTGCAAACCGCAAACAGATCCTTTTGCTTCTTCCTTGATTCTTCAACCATGGCAAGTTCTACTTCTCTTTTCATTTTTTTCTTGATGTAATTAACCACACCCAATTTTCCAGGTTTCACAGCTACCACACAATTCAAATATGTGTCAAAAGACACATCGTTCTTAAACTCATCTGTCATGCTCTGATGTTCTGCACGGAATACAGAAGCATCATGTTCACATTCCCTCATGAACTGTTCGGCAAATCTGCTGATGTCCATTGTGGCAACACTAATTTTTCTTTTCTCCCCAACAGGATGGCAGGAACTTCTGCTCTGATACCATTGAAATGTGCTAGTAAATTTTTTTCTTGAATTGCACAACACAACCAGCACTACACCAAATGGATTAGCATTAGCTTCAAAAAGGAATAAACTAAAATTACACTCAACGCCAAGAATGTGCACACAAGATCCTTTGAAAGGCGAGGTGCTAACATATGGCGGAGGAACTAAGCTACCAATTGAAAATTGAATTACAATTAAATGCTGATAGGCGGTGAACCAACCATGAGAATTTCCACGCTACCACTTGAACAGTGGGGGAAAAACATTGCAATACAAAACTAATTCATCCGCTACGGCGGGCATCCACTTATGAGTGGGAATTCGCCACTTTACAATGGGTGACTAAAGAAAGATTAATTGTTTTTTCTCCACACTGGCGGTAAACCATCTAGGGGTTACAAATGTATGAAATTTAACACTAAAATATGCAACAATCTAAATGACTAGAACAGTACTACTGTTTACAGTCTTACAATGAAAAACAACTGCAATCTTCAAGTGTTATTACAATATTTACAAAGCACAATGAAAGGATGATTTCCCCACTTGATAATCTCTCAATAATTGAAGCTTGAAACCAAAATCAGAAACTGAAGCAAACTGATATGAAAAATCTGCAATTTGGAAATGATTACCAGCAACATTGAAACACCAAAAAATGAACAAAACTCTTACCACACTCTGCAAACTCCTACCAAACTGAAAGCTCATCAATTCATTGACTAGGCGATCATGAAACAAGCACTTTCCAAGCTCCAAATTCACGAAAACATCCAACATGAATTCCAAGGCATTAGAGGTATGGTACGTCCTTATGAGAGGGTCGACCTTACTTATAAAATCATTCACTTCACTATAAAATCTGTCCTTGCACAAAAAGAGACACCTCAAGCATATAATTTGATAGGATCAATACCCATATGCAAATAAAATTTACCCTTGGAGCTGTATACAAATTCGCCTTGCAGCCATGACTGAACCAACAAACAAAAAACCACATAAAAGCTCACAACTTCATCAATATACCTCCAAACGTGATGAAACGAAGTGCAAAGGGTTTTTGGAGGATAGGCTCCCAAGTTGCAATGTTGAAACAGCTTCAAACCACCTTCAATTATTTGGCACGAATTCCAATGCCCAACAGAAATGGTACGGCCTGCTGGATGTGCAATTTTGCAATATAAAAATAATGACTTTGAATTAACTTCTAATCTCTTGTGGAAAGGGACGCCTTGTGCCAAGAATCACTTTGCCAAAATACCTAGAACAATATTTTATTTATTCAAAAAGCTGCTCATAAAAAACTACTTCAGCTGTATGAACACCAGCAACATAAAAATTGAAAATATCACCAAAATTCTCCAACTTTGAAGCTCAATCTGCTAGTCTGGATGAGAAGCAGTCTTAAAATCAACTAGGTGTTATCACCAAAATTGGAAAAATGCTAGGAGGTAAGCATTCCTCGAAGCCAAATACATGAAGTCATTCCGACAACATAACATTAGCATAAACAATAGATGATAAATGCTGGAGCAAACTCTCTCTTTTAAAGAACTTGAGGTGACTGTTGATTTTCCACCTTTTCTCTCCAAGGGACACCCAAAGAATTTGAATCATTTAATTTTTAAAAGATAAATAATTCTTCCTCAACTTTGGCGTCCAACTCCAAAGCACATTTTAAACATAATAAAATATTAAATATTTCCTCATGAAGCGTCCTCCCTTTATGAACACCTTTTAAAACAACTTCAAGTTATCATATTAGGCCAAGGGGAGGGGGGTCAACTTAAAATTAAAACATTAATAACTTGAAATAACTCATTTCTCCCTTTTACACCTCAATAGCCAAATTCAACAATATTCAACTGCTCCAACTGAAATGGAAAACTTACTGAAGAGCTGCCAACTGGACCACTGCCAAAAATTAGAACTTACTAAAAATAGTAAATTCTGAGAAATGCCAAAAAAACCTCCAAAGAAGGAAACCCTAATTTTACCTCTGACAAGCCTATGGATTTCCGGAAATAGGCTATCAATCACCGAAGACCGTATGGCTAAAATGGGGACATTACAGGCGTGGTTTCTAGGGAGAAATTAAAAAGTTTTTGAAGTCCATCGCCCTAGTTCTTTATATTCTCTTTTTGGCTCTCATTTTCACATCTCCACTTTGACAATATAATGAAATGCTGCTGGATTGCTTCTAGGTTGCTTGGGCTGCGAACTGAGGACGAAAACCCTCTTTGTATGGGCTGGTTTCGGTGGTGAAATATCCACCCTAATCAGATATTGGGAAGTTTCTTTAGCTAAGATGAAAAGAGCTTCACAGGGTTCAATTTGGTGATTGAAAAGATGAAGATTTATCAGTACTTTTGATGGATTTTGGTGTGGCTAGCTTAGTTTTCAGTTTTGGAGTGTTTTATGAAGTTTTTGGTGTGTTTAGTTTCATTTCTTGAGCATTGCTTTTCTGGGTCAGAACTCATTATTTTGCTCATATCTCTGGAATGCCTTGAAGAATCAAAATGGGCATTTGATATAAGGAAGGGCCTTTCCTTGACGATCGTTTCAAGCATAAGTTTGCAATTTTTAATGGAGATTTGAAATTTTTAGAGGAGGTCGAGCTTTCTAGAGGGGCGCCCATCTTGCTGCAAAAAACCCTAGATTGTGTCCAACATATGTTGTGTTTTTATCATTGAACTTTGGGCGCTGAAATAAGAGGTCTAAGGCGTTGGAGAATAGGGTTATTTGAAGACTAAATCTTGGTGTTGTTCGGTGCTCATTCTGGGGCCTCTTTGCTGCTATAACAAGTTAGTTCCATGTCTAATTTTACATTTTAATATTCTTATATAAAACGGAAAATGAATGCTCAAGTAGTTTGTTTCAATCTCTATTAAAAAGCTTTAGTTTATTGTGTTTTTGTTTTTTGTAATCTCTTGTTTAAGTTATATACTCTTGCAAAAACATTGAAAACAATCACAAAACATCATTGAACAAACAAAAACAGCAAACAAATATTTCCAAAAAAAGAAAATCAGGGCTGCCCATTCTAGTGGTATCATAGCCAAATCCTTCCTGCCATCCTGTGAATTCATTTGAAAACAACACTTTCATTCTATGAGCGCAAGAGAACATAGGTATATACAGAGAGAGATTAGAAAAGGTCATTGGCAGCCCCCACCTATTCTAGAAGGTCAGACAATATCAGGTGTGCCTAAGGCTCATTGGGAATCTTCTTAGGATACAAAAATGCAGCCAGATCAACTTGATGGTGAGGAGAGAACATTTGGTAATATGGATGATAAAGGAAAAGGGAGAGCAAGATCACAGAGTCCTAGAGCTAGGATGGAGAAAAAATTTGATATGATGATGGACATGATGTCTCATTTGTTGGGAAAGCTTGGGAAAAATGTAGTAGTGCAAACTACTCCTAACAATCCTCAGGTCAACACAATGCATACAAGAGAACATAGTGCTTCAAATCAGCAAAGTGTTAATGGGGGACAATGCACTACAGTTGACTCATTCATCTCTTCTAGGCCATTTAAGCCCACTTTCTTAACTCTGAAGGCACCTCAACTCAATTCAGATACCTCTATGCCATTTGTGGACAGCTTAAGAGAAGGATATGCTGAGTATGACACTCTTCTTGAATCTATTAAGAGGAACTTATCTTACAATGAATTCTTGGACCAGAAGAGAAAGAGGAATGGAAACGGAAATATATATGATCGGAGAGGAGCAGCAGTGCAGAGGGACTTACAACATGCTATCAGCAAGGTTACACTTGCACACTTTGATGGGAGTGACAGTTGTACAGCTACGGCTTGGATATAGAAACTTGACAATTATCTAGCCCTTAGACCCATGGCGGAGGAGGAGGCAATTAAGTTTGCCACGTTACACTTGGACGGGGTAGCACATGAGTGGTGGTACCATGGCCTAGTTACATTGGGTCATGTAATGTCCCCATTTTGGTCATATGCTCTTCATTTGGATTTAGCCTATTTTCAGAAATCTATAGGCTAAGCTGAAGTAGAAAATTAGGGTTTCCTCTTTCAGTGCTTTTTCAAGGGTTTCCTCTTTCAGATACTGTTCAGTTGGCGTTTAGAGGATGTTGTGCAAACTTACTATTTATAGCAGTTCGTTATTTTTAGCAAGTCTATCTTTTAGCAGTATTTGTTTAGCAGCAGTTCAATCCTTTGCAATCCGATGGTTCAGTTTGGATTTCTAATGGTTTTGAAGTGAACTTACTATTTTTGGCATTGGCTATTTTTAGTAAGTCTAATTTTGGCAGTAGCATTATTTGCAGCATCAGCTCAAGTCATCATTCTATTTCTGGTAGAATTAGTTTGGGCGTTGGTTTTGGCTTTGGCTTCTATCTCTCCTTTGGATTGAGTTTCAACACTTAGTCAATTTTTATAATTTGAGTTTGTAACTTGTGCTTAGGCAACAACTTCAAGTTGTTTTTAAAAAGGGGTCATAAGGGGTTGATTTGAGCATTTAATATTTATATTAAATGTTTTATTGTGCAAATTGTAAATGGACGCCTAAAGGGAGATTAATGTTTTATTAATTCAAATAAAGTGCAACATGAGAGGTGGCGTCCCTTGGAGAAGCTGAAGAGGTTTTTGTGGGAGTTTCATGTTGATTCATTTTCTAGCTGAAGAGCCTATTTATTGATACCTTGCTCATTCATTCTCATCTTTGGAAAAATATAACGTTATGCTGCTGGTTTGAAATCCAGAATCTCGCTGAGGGAAAGCTTAGCAAATTTACTCCACTCTTTGGGCCTGAAACTATGGTTCCCTAGGTGGTGGACTGAGAGTGTGCTTCATCCAAAAGTACATATTGAGCATTATTTTGGAGTTTTGGTGAGATATTTCCAGTTTTCATCTTGCTAGTTTTTCAATGGCTGAAGTAGAATTTCAATTACAACTCTTTGAGAGAATTTTATATCATTATGGGTATTTGTTATAATGTTTTCTATGTTCAAGGCGCCCCTATTGGTAGAGTTTAAGATTTTATCTTTGCAGCCATCATTTTTCTATGGAAATCGCCCTCTTCTAGGGCTGTACTTCTTCATAAGTTGCATTGATTTCTGTGTTGGGCATCTTTGGAGTTGTTGGTGCCTTGCTACTTGGTGTTTTCTTGGACACCTAGCGATTGGAAGGTGTGTTTTAAGTTTCAGCTATATTGGTGGAGTATGGAAGGAGTTTAGAGCTCTTTGGTTGAATAATTGCTTGCTGGTTTGAACTTTAGATTGTTGGTATTTCATATCAGACCTAGTTCTTTCTGTATTATGCTATAGTTTTGGGGTATTTATGCTTCTAGTTTCATGTGCATTCAATTTGGAGGAGATAGGAGCATTTTGGGTGAAGATATGAACAATATAGTGATGGCTAATTGCTGGTAAGATATCTCAATTTGCTGGTTATCTTTATCAGACCTGGTTATTCCAGCTTTTTGCAATATTTCTTTCAAGTTCTTTCCCATGTTTGCAAACGAAGATATAGTGGAAAAACATTACAGAAGTTTGGAGCAGATTTCATTGTAAAAATCATTGTATTTGGCACTTATTACTTGCAGATGTTTTGCATTGTAAGATTGTAAACAGTAGTACTGTTCCAGTCCTTTAGTTGCTGCAAATTTTATATATTAATCTCTCATATTTGTAACCCCTGGATGGTTTACCGCTAGTGTGGAAAAAAGAACATTCTAATCTTTCATTTATCACCCACTGTTAAGTGGAGAATCTCCACTGTTGAGTGGATGCTCGCCGCAGCGGATGAATTAGTTTTGCATTGTAATGTTTTTTCCCCCCACTGTTCAAGTGGTAGCGTGAAAATTCTCATGGCTGGTTCACTGCCTAAGTTCATTTCAATTTGCAATAAGTACTCTGCCATATGTTAGCACCTCGCCTTCCAAAACGATCTTGTGTGCACATTCTTGGCGTTGAGTCTTATCATTTAGTTTCAAGTTGTAATCAGTTTCAGTTGTTGGGTTATTTGATCCTAGGGATCCTCTGACCATATGCCCGCCCCTCTTCCTTCAGTGGTTTTAGGGCGCATTCTTAGTTAGAGTTGCTTTGATAGAGATTTGGTTTTGGCGTTAACGCTAATCAAATTGGCCAAGTGTTGGTTATTGTGCTATAATTGTGGCAAAAAATTGGTTAGCATATTTCAGGTCATCGGTCTATCACTACATATGATGAGTTCACTACTAGACTCATTGAAAGATTTGACAAGGAGGACCCCGAGATTCATTTCAGAGAGTTGGCCCAGCTCAGGTAGTATGGCATGGTAGAGGCATACATAGCAAAATTTCAGAGGCTTTCAGTGATGGTTACAGGTATTACAAAGAGACGGATGGTGGTCTTATTCCTGTGAAGGTCTTATGGAGCCACTCAAGGGATGGATTAAAGGATTTGAACCACCAACTTTGCAGGAGGCCATGAAAAAAGCAAGAAGTATGGAGTGGGCGGCCCTTAAAGTAAAAATTCAGTCCAAACCTTTTATGCACAAAAAGGATAAGAGACCTTTCACTAAGGACACTTCACAGTAGAAAAAATCAGTCACAAGGCTTGATGGAGACACACTAAATGACCTCAGAAAGAAGGGCCTATGTTTCAAGTGCAGAGATAAGTGGTCTAAGGATCATGTATGTGCAAAAGGGGCTATAATACATCAAATAGAATACTATTCAGCTGAGGAAAGTGGCTCAGAAAGTTCAGACTAGCAATCAGATTTTGATGAAAAAGAGGAAGAAGAGACACGAGAAAAGGATGAAAAAGGGGAATCAAAGGAGTGTAAACTTGCCCAGTTATATAGATTTTAGAAGAATGAGTCCTTAAGGGGCAGTGGATGATAGCATTGATTGACTCAGGTGCTATACATAATTTTATTGACGAGGGACTTGTAGCACGTAGGGGACTCCAAACACAAGAGGTTGATGTATTAAAAGTGATGGTTGCAGATGGCTTCACCATTAATTGCACTTAGATGATTCCACATCTTAGCATTCCCTTGGGTAACCACGAGTTTAGGGATGACTTCTATGTGGTTGGCATTGGGGATACAGATGTAGTGATGGGCATCTAGTGGTTACGTTCCCCAGGAGAGATCACTCTCAATTTTCAAACCTTATAGCTGAAGTTTAATTCAGATGGTAAGAATATGGTATTGAGAGGGATATCTAATGGAGGGCTTCGAGTTGTTTCTTGTAAGCCTATGGAGAGGCTTTTCAGACATGATCAGGTGGAGTGGGCAGCAGAGTGTATAGTCATGCCCGCGGTTATAGAGGAGCAGAAACATTCATATCCACCTGACATACAGACTTTGCTTACTAAGCGAAGCAAAGTATTTGGCAGTATACCTCCTGGGAGGCCACCTAATAGAGGTATAGAGCACATCATTGAGCTAGAGGAGGGCACCAAGGTAGTAATCACTACACCATGCAGGCACTCAAAGAGACATAAGGATGGGATAGAAAAAGCAATCAAGGAGCTTTTGGATATGGGGCATATCAGATTGAGCAAGAGTCCATTTCCTTGTTCAGTGGTGTTAGTGAAGAAGAAGGATGGAACTATGTGCATTTGTATAGATTACAGGGCACTCAATAAGAAAACTATTAAAAGTAGATATTCCATCCCACAAATTGATGAGCTCATTGATGAGCTACATGGAGCAGTTTATTTTTCTAAGATAGATTTGAGGTTTGGATATCATCAAATCAGAGTTAGAGAGGAGGACATTGAGAAAACAACTTTTAGATGCCATTATGGACATTTTGAGTTCCTTGTTATGCCTTTCAGATTAACTAACGCCCCTGCTAGATTCCAGTCGTGCATGAATAGAGTCTTCAAATAGTAGTTGCGTAAGTTTGTCTTGATATTTTTTGATGATATCCTTATTTACAATAGGTCATGGAAGGAGCACTTGAGGCATTTAGATGAGGTGTTGAGTATTTTGGAGAGTGAATCTTTGTTTGCCAAGGAGTCTAAGTGTGAATTTGGCATGACTGAATTGTTGTATCTTGGGCACATTATCAGCTCAAGGGGAGTTAGCGTTGATCTTGAAAAGATCAAGGCTATTCTTGATTGGCCTCCACCTACAAACCTCACACAGTTGAAGGGACTTTTTGGGCTATGTGGGTTCTATAGAAGGTTTGTCAAGGGATTCTCACAGTTGACTGCCCCACTTACCGATTTAACCAAAAAGGGGGCATTTGTATGGTCTGAATCAGTGCAACAATCATTTGATAGATTTAAGAAATTGATGAACATGTGCCTAGTCCTAGCCATTCTAGAATTCTCCAAGCCTTTTGAGCTTGAGTGTGATGCCTTAGGGGAAGGCAGGTGCAATTCTCATGCAGAATAAACACCCTATAGCTTTTGAGAGCAGGAAGTTGAGAGGAGGTGAGAGAGCTTACTCCATTTATGACAAGGAGATGTTGGCAATCATGCATGCACTTGCCAAGTTCAGACAATACCTTGTAGGGGGTAGATTTGTAGTGAAGATAGATCATAACAGCCTTAAGTATTTCCTTAATCAAAAGGATCTCAATGAGAGACATCAGAAATGGGAAAGAAAACTTCAGGGGTGTGACTTTAACATTGAATATGTCAAAGGAAAAAGGAATGTAGTGGCTAATGCTTTGTCTAAAAAACCACATTTGAGTTCTCTTTTAGTCATAGCAGCAGATTGGAAGGAGAAGATAGAGGCTGATTATGCTAAGAATGCACTTGCAAACAACATTCTTGATGGGTCCTTACAGGATGATAGATACTAGGTGAAGGATGGCCTCATATATTACAAGGATAGAATATGGTTGACTCCTGATTCTAAGGTGAGAGAGCATATTTTTAAGGCTTTTCATGACATTCCGATGGCTGGTCATCCAAGATATTATAAGACATATAGGCAGATCCGTGAGAGATTCTCATGGAAGGGGATGAAGGATGACATTCTAAAGTATGTCCGTGAGTGCCAAGTATGCCAACAAAATAAAAATGAGCATACTTATCCTGCTGGTTTGTTGCAGCCTCTTCCCCTTCCTACTCAGAAATGGGAAAGCATATAAATGGATTTCATCATAGGGCTTCTGAAGGTGCAGGGGAAGGACAATATTTATGTGGTAGTGTACAAATTGACTAAATTTGCACACTTTTTTGCTATATCAGCAGGGTTTTCAGTAGTGCAAGTGGCAGATTTATTTTTCAGAGAGGTATTTAGGCTTCACGGAACACCCAAGACCATTGTCAGTGATAGGGACAACAAGTTTATGAGCTTGTTTTGGCAGGATTTATTCAGATTATGTGGCATGGATTTGACCCCTAGTACTAGCTACCATCCTTAGACTAATGGGCAAACTGAGGTGGTGAACAAATGGGTGGAGGGTTACCTATGCAACTATGTTTGAGGGCAGTAGAAGGCATGGGTTAAGTGGCTACACCTAAGAGAGTATTGTTATAATACTACCTTCCACATGTCTATTCAGATGTCTCAATTCATTTACGAAGCTCCCAACTTTGTTGATTTACTTTTCGGTGATTGCAGAGTGCCTAGAGCCAGGGATCTTTGTTACACCCCGATTGTCTAGCTACTACTGCATAGGAAATGCATTGTAATGTTTGAATCTTTTAAATGAATAAAACATATTATTTTCTTATCAAATGAATGTGTCCTATTTAAAATGATTGTCTCATTTGTTTGATACTTCTATTGATGTAATTCTTGAATGAATGTGGCATATAAGTTATGGAATAATGTTATTCTAACTTTTTGTGATGTTTTATGTATACTGCCTTGTTTTGAGCATATGACTTCCATTGTCATTGTCATGCCATGATGTGCAGGAAACAGGTTCATTCGTCCAGGCAGAGGAGAGATATCACTCGGGGAGGAGCTTGGTCGGGTAAACAGTAACGAGCACCAATTGAGCATACACACACATACTATAGACTAAGTAAGCTAAGTCAGTTTGTTGAGTTAAGGGTAAGTCATCGATAGGCTTGTTTGTTAACATTAGGAGTCGTATCTACTTCTGAATGCATGAATAAGTGATGCTTGCCAGTGTAATTGTATGTGGAATAATGTTATTGGTTAGGAGGTGGGCATGTATATATATATATATATATACGTTATGTACATGTATCCATAAGTATATTCATGTCGATACAAACGTATGAGAGCAGATGGATATGCCATACGTGTGCATCGATATAAATACACTTATGAATACGTATACATAGAGGAAAGTATACAAGCAAATATACATGTATACATACCCACAACCAACCTGTTATATATACGTGAATATGGATAAATATTATGTTGACGTTACGTCGGAATCTACATATACACATATATATACATATACATAAGTACGTATAATGAAAGTATGCTGACTGGCTCGTAGTATACGTACTTTGTAATTTAATATGTATATGCATATACATGTATATATGTAAAGGTAAATATAATTATATATTTAATATTATATCAAATATATATATATATATATATATATATATATATATATAATATAGTTTTTACAAAATATATATATATATATATATATATATGTATATGAGATTATTTAAATTATTAAATTTAAATAAATATACATAGATATATATTATGTAAATTAAAGCTATACTATATATATATTTTAATATAATAAATATATAAATATATAAATATATGTTATAAAATGAAATGGAAATCGAATAAAGTTTAAATGGAACTTTATTTTTAATATCATAAAGTGAAGAAAATAAATTGGAGTTTGAAAAAGAGACATTATTTTCTCAAAGCTAAATATTTTCTTAAAACTATGGAAATCGATTTACTCCATGAAATAAAATATAGTGCATTCAAAATGAATCGATTATTATTGGCAAATCACGCCATGTGAAAATATTTCACTTCAACTATAGGAAACTTTTGAAAATGAAAACAAATGGATATGAAAGGATTTTCCTGTGAAAATGAAGCGCACCTGTAGAAGCGCACAACAAAGACCAACAATGAAGAGTTGCTTGAATGGTGTCGACTGCGGCCTGAGAAGTAGGAAGTGTGGATGCCATGGAACAAGGGACTTTTTCTTTGCATTTATCATCATTTATCTTTACCTTTTGAATCGCGCCATTTCTTGTAGGTGTCACATTTCGGGATTTTATCATGTGCAAGTTGAATCATTCATCATCTGCTGTCACAAAAATGAGGTTGAATCTTCTCTAAGGGCGCCACATTTCAGGATTGAATCATTCAAAAACCTTGCTGGCAGCTTGGACGCCTTTAGAAGAGGGAATTGGTTGAGCAAGAAGCCTATATAAGAGCCGCTTAGCTCATTCTACTTCACACGAATTTGGAAATCGAGTTTGCTCTTTATCTAGAGATTTCTAAGTATTTTTCTGAGAATTCATCATTAGCTGTGAGTGAGTTTTATTTTTGCTGTGAGAGTATTCACCATTTCTGAGAGAGTTTAATTTACGTTGACAGAGATTCATTCCTGTCATTCACCATTTCTGAGAGTAATAGTAAGGGACTGAGATTATCTTCAGCTGTGTTAAGAGTTCAATATCAGAAACAGCGGTGGCTGGAAGTCTTTTGGTTGGAGGCTAAAAGTGTAGCATTCTCACATTGGTTCAGCATCTGTGGAAAGCATTTACCAGGCATGCTTATCTTCTTCATACTCTTGAACCCAATTCTAAAATAATTCTGCTATTCTTCTTTTATACTTTAGAAGAATTTCTAAATAAAGTCTGATTTCATATCATCTGAATGTACAAAGATAGGATATGGTGAAAATTCTATTCATTATACTTTGGAACGAATTTCTAAAAGAATAATTTTAAATGATGCATGGTTAAGAATTGCTGTTGGTTCTTTAAACAAGGAGTAATTTGTGATATAGGAAGGATATTGCATGTTTACTACTATTAGCTCTTGCTTACATTAGTGTACGAATTACACTAGGATTCATAGATGCATTAAGGAGTAAATTGCTTTATTTGTATTGACTCCATATAAGGAGTGTATGTTTTCAAGTAGCTATTAAATACTAGGGAAAGAATTGAGGGGGTTTAATAAGATACCAATCACAACAAGTTTGTAGATTAACTTAGTCAAGTTAATGAAGCTCCTAGGATGAAGATGTCCAATATAGGAGAGATAATTGTGAGTACTTGTTAAACTGTCTGTAATTTCCCCAATTTAGCCCTACGCTCTTCATTTGGATTTAGCCTATTTCTGGAAACTCGTAGGCTAAGTAGAAGCTCGAATCAGGGTTTCCAAACTTCTTGGAGGATGTTTTCGTCTTTTTGCGGAGTCGTCTTTTGGAATTGTTGAACTTGGATTGCGGATTCCTTCTGGGTTTTCTGAGAGCTTCGCGTTGGTGGTTTCAGTTCAGCATTCTGAGCAATTACATGAATTTACTATTTTTAGTAACTTCTATTTTTAGCAGTTGACTTGTTGACTCCTAATCAGTTGGCTCCACTTTGGCAGCCTGTTCAGACGGTATGGTTGAATTTGGCTTCTGATGCATTTCCATGGTGATATAAGATATTTTATATTATAATGTTATAATTTAACATTATAATTCCTTGTTCTAGCATCATGAATTAATATTGTCTTTAAAAGGGAGACATTGAAGGGTATTTTCACATGGAGGAAATATTTTAATATTTCTAAAGCCAAATATTGCTCAAGGAGTTTGGACGCCAACTTTGGGTGAGCCAAATATTTTATTTAAAAAAGTGAAATTTATCTTCTTAAGCAAGTACGCCATCCTGAGGGTGAAGACAAAAGACAAGTCAATGACCTAAAAGAATCTTTGAGGTGGCGCCCTTCTTGGAGGTTTCTAGAAAGCTCTTCTAAAGTTATAAATTGGAGTTCGGGGTCCTCTTTTTTTTTATCTGATGAATTTGCAAAGTTATGCTGCCGGATTGGCTTTGGGATTGCTTCGAGGAATGAATGCCTCCTAGCCTTGGCTCGACTTCTTGCTTGAAAGACATCAACTAGTTGAGAGGTTTAGTTGTAGTTGGTTTCCTTTCATTGTAGTTGGTTCTTCTCACATTCCGTAGTTGAGTTATTGTATTTTCTGTCAATTTTAGAGTTGCTGATTTGTATGGCTATAGGTTGTTTTTACTCACAACTCAAGAAACAGAGATAATATTGTTCTGGGTACGGTTCCAATCTATTTTCCTATGTAGGGCGACCATATGTGCAAGTTTCCAGAATTTTATTTGAAGTCTATGACTTATCTAAAGTAAATCGCCCTTGCTTGCAGGCAATTTCACTTCGTAAGTGCTTTGGAAGTCGTGCAAAATAAATAGGGGTCTTTGTGAGAAGTTTTTGTGATCCATCTTCATTGTCATCATCATTAGAATGTTTTGCAACTGATTTCAAGTTAAATGAGTGAGTATTGAGAGAGATATGAGCATTTAAGTGAGTTCTGGAGTTGCTGATTTCACCATTTTAACTGCAGATCTGTCATATCAGACTTAGTAAAATTATTAATAGGGCTGGGATTGTTTATCTTAGTCATATTAATCATTCTGGAGTAGCTCTACATTTCAGCAGTTTGATTATCACTATAATCCATCGTGCTTGCAGGAGATATATTATATTGTAAGGTTGTTAGTAGTACTAACCAGCCAATATTCACATTTGTAAGCTCTTTATTATATTTCCCACATTTCGTGGAAGAGACTGATCCTTGCTCAGTCTATTGTATTTACTTTTTAGTTGCTCCGTCATATGATAGCGCCTATTCATCTTGGATAGGAGTGCACATACTTGGCGTTGAGCTCCATTTCCAGTATTGTATTTCATGTAATTGCTCCGCCATATGGTCGCCTCATTTCCATTCTGGAATTGGGTAGCACATACTTGGTGTTGAGTTTGCTTTCAGTATATTAGATGGTAGGGATCCTCTGACCACATGCTCGTCGTTC
The DNA here is from genome assembly GCA_007258455.2 of Sequoia sempervirens. Taxonomy (NCBI): domain Eukaryota; kingdom Viridiplantae; phylum Streptophyta; class Pinopsida; order Cupressales; family Cupressaceae; genus Sequoia; species Sequoia sempervirens. Next base: position 466,396,613 of record VDFB02000003.1, on the reverse strand, counting down.
GCCGGCGCATTCTTGGTTAGAGTTTTTGTATAAGCATTTCAATTAAGACCCTCTAACCATATGCTCGCCATCACTTGGCGCCATTCTTGGTTAGAGTTACTTCCAGTTGCAGTTCTGATTAATGTACTGACGATCCTCTTGCCATATGACAGCCTCTCTCTTGTTGAGATTGAGTGCGCATTCTTGGCAAAGAGTTATATTGTAACTGCTGGTTTGATTTATCTAACCCTAACGGGTGTGTTGCATTTCTGATTGTAATTTGAAAATTGAAAAAAATTGGCTCGGAATATTTCACTGTCCTCCTTTCTAGTAGTTAGATTGATGTAGGACGTCTAGAGTACGAACTACCCCGAATAGACCAACCTACGCGTAGAGTAAGGAAGCCTTAAGTCAAATTGACCCTGGCTAGTGCATGTGATAGATGACCTACGTTCTTTGTTGAATGTAAACACTTTGGCCAAATTAGTGTTAGGAACAACTTACACAGTTGTGGTACTACACTGTCAGTTCACCGTGATCCCGAAATACATACTAGTTCAAGAGTTGCCGTATGCACAGAACCTAGATATGTAGGAACACAACACTATGCTCAGTTGGTAATCGTTAAAGGATATCCCACCAATCTCTTCTTCGAAGGGAGGGCCGTTCATTGTAAAATGATCATGCGGGGGACCGCATTATAAGTCCGTGGTTGGCGGAAAAACGCCCGAGTGATGTTTCTCCTCCTCAACAATCAACCGATGATCCAAGATTTGACAGGACAGACTCCTGGACCTTCTTACTTCTATTTGTGCCAAAAGCTTATGAGCTATGTATGTATCTTATTCTTCTTTACTTTGTAGTTTCTTTTGGAAAGAAATAGTTAAAGTTGCAAAATGATATATCATGTTTATGGAATTGAAAATAATTTTTTAATTGAAATGGCATTGTTTTTACTTATTGTGGTTAAATTCAAAAGTTTTAAATTTGACGTATGGGTTTGGTCGTCACAATCTTCTCCAGGAGAGTCAGGACATCATGAGGTCTCTGAGAGAGAATATACAGCATGCTCAGAATCAGCAAAAGCTATATGCTGATCAACACCGCGTTGAGCGTGTTTTTGAGGTTGGAGACATGGTTTACTTGTGGTTGCAGCCCTATAGACAGTCCACTCTCAAGAAGAGTGGGTCAGAAAAGCTTAAGCCTCAGTTTTATGGTCCTTTTAGAGTTATCAGGAGGATTGGAAAGGTGGCCTATGAGCTGGAGCTACCTGAGAGTAGCAAGGTGCATAATTTCTTTCATGTCTCTCGCCTTAAGAAAGCAATTGGTCGGAATGTGGTTCCTTCTACAGAGTTGCTTCCTTTGGCTTTGGATGAGGAAGGCAAGTTGAGTTTGATTCCTGAGGCTATATTGGAGGTCAGGGAGCATACACTGCGAAGAAGGGTGGTCAAGGAAAATTTGATTAAATGGAAGAATTTTCCAGTGGAGGATGCTACTTGGGAGAGTGAGCAAATATTGCAGCATCCCGAGTTACGATTGCTTGAGGGCAAGCAATCTTGGGAAGGGTGGACTGTAATGTCCCCTTCTCGCTTTTGAGCAGTTCAGTGATTCAATTAGCCTATTCCAAAGTTCCCGTAGGCTAGTTGATGTGGTTAGGCGACTCAGTTGCTAGCATTGATGTTCAGTGTTAGGGTTTCTAGAGGGATTTCTATTTATAGCAGTGGCCGGTTATGATGTTGCTATCTTCAGTTGGTCACAGTGTTCTTTAGTTTCGCTCAGTTATGGCGTTTAGTATATACTTACTATTTTTAGCAGTGTTATTTATATTAAGTCATCTTTGGGGGAGTTGGTCCCAGGGCAGTATTCTCGTAGCAGTATTATTACTTAGTTTAGTTTTGGAGAGCCTAAGGTTGTAGTATTTGATATTTCTTTAATTTGACTACTTAAGTTATTTTATATAGTTATATTATAAACTTAAGTTGAGGGGAAAAGTGGTCATTCAAAAAAGTGTACCTTGAGCCTAGACAAACAACTTTAATTTGTTTTTAAAAGATTAATTAATATTATATTCCTCCATGAATGCCTAGAGAAAGGAGGAAATATATTGTAAAATGTTAAATATTTCAAAAGAGGAGAAGAGCGTTGGTTTCTAGGGAGAAATTAAGAAGTTTGTGAAGTCCATTTCCCTAGTTCTTTATATTCTCTTTTTGGCTCTCATTTTCACATCTTTGCTTTGACAACATAACGAAATGTTGCTGGATTGCTTCTAGGTTGCTTGGGCTGTGAACTAAGCACAAAAACCCTCTTCATATGGGCTGGTTTCGGTGGTGAAATATCCACCCTAATTAGATGTTGAGAACTTTCTTCAGCTGAGATCAAAAGAGCTTCACAGGGTTTGATTTGGTGATTGAAAAGATGAAGATTTATCAGTACTTTTGAAGGATTTTGGTGTGGCTAGCTTAGTTTTCAGTTTTGGAGTGTTTTATGAAGTTTGGTGTGTTTAGTTTCATTTCCCGAGCATTGCTTTTTTGGGTCAGAACTCACTATTTTGCTCATATCTTTGAAACGCCTTGAAGAATCAAAATGGGCATTTGATATAAGGAAGGGCCTTTCCTTGACGATCGTTTCAAGCATAAGTTTGCAATTTTTAATGGAGATTTGAAATTTCTAGAGGAGGTCGAGCTTTCTAGAGGGGCGCCATCTTGCTGCTGAAAACCCCAGATTGTGTCCAGCATACGTTGTGTTTTGATCATTGAACTTTGGGCGCTGAAATAAGAGGTCTAAGGCAATGGAGAACAAGGGTATTTGAAGACTAAATCTTGGTGTTGTTCGGTGCTCATTCTGGAGCCTCTTTGCTGCTGTAACAAGTCATTTCCAGGTCTGATTTTACATTGTAATATTCTGATATAAAACAGAAAATGAATGCTCAAGTAGTTTGTTTCAATCTCTATTGAAAAGCTTCAGTTTATTGTGTTTCTGATTTTTGCAATCTCTTCTTTAAGTTATATACTCTTGCAAAAACATTGAAAAGAATCACAAAACATCATTGAACAAGCAAAAACAACAAACAAATATTTCCAAAAAAGAAAATCAGGGCTTCCCATTCCAGTCAAGTTTTGATGGTCACGAAAGGCTATACATAACTGTGTGAAGGATGGAAACCTCAATATTTCAAGATTTCTTTGGAGTTTATCTTGTAAGTTGGCAATGAACATTCGTTGAAGGTCGTCATCAGGAATCTTAACGTTCATTTGTGAATAAAGTGTCTGGTATCTTCCTATGAAATCGGTCACTTTCTCATCCTCTTTTTGTTTGCATGTCATTAAATCAGCAAGGGTTGTCTTGGGACCCACGTGAATATGGAAGTGGTTGTAAAAGGCATCAATTAGTTCATTGAATGAACCAATTGAGTTGTAGTATCCTTCAAAGATCTAGGGAATAGCTTAGCCAATAGTTTATCCTCAAAGATGAAATCACTACACAAGGTTGTGAAGGCGGAAACATGGCTTACAGGATCTCCTTTCCCACCATATTTCTCAAAGCGAGGGACCTCTATACCTTGTGGCATTTGTGCTCTTAATATGTCAAGGGAAAACGGGGTGGACTTGATGTATTGCAAAGGTTGACCATTATTGTTCTATTGTAATGTTTCCACTTGTTGTTCAAGGGATGTCATGGTTTGCAAAAGTGAATTAATGAGAGGGTCATTTTGGTTATAGGGTTGAGGGGAATAAGGTGGTGTAGTGTATGTATGTGGAGGGCTAGTGAATTGTAGGTTATTGAAGGTGGATTGTTGAGGGATTATTGTATTTGAAGGCACGAAGGTAGAAGGAATTCCTACGGGAATACCTATGGAAGTGTATATGGTGCTAGTAGGTATGACTGTTGTGGTTGGTTGAATGGTAGTTGTGAGTTGAAAGGTTATTGTAGGTCGGAATGTTGTTGTAGGTTGAAATGTTGTTGTAGGTTGTGTACTAGTGTATGTGGGAATGGATATTGGTATTGTAGAGGATGAGATTGGAATTCCACCTTGGCTTTGAGTAGACCCCAAAGCTTGAGTGGAAGTGGTAATGGTAGGGACGGTGTTGGTAATGTTAGGGACATTGGTTGTAGGAGGCGATGTCATAGGAAATGAAGTATGCAAATTATGAGCCATGGAGGGTTGATTCTCAACACTATTAGAAAGAGAGTTAGGAAACCCAAGATCCACGGCGAGTGAGATATCGTAGGATAACATGAGCCTCAAACTATGTCTTATAATAGTATTGCAAATAGGACACCAGGTTGTAAAGCTCATACAAGTTATACAACCCTAGTTTGCAAACCCTAGAATAGCAAAGGGGCAATGCAATAAGCTAGAATGAAATGCAATTTTTAGAGTCTAAGCAATGCAATTTACTGATTACACAATGCAATAAGCTGAAAATGAAATGTTTTGATGCAATTTTGAACTTTTAACAATGCACTAAAATGAAGCAATTTAAGCTAAATGCAATGAAATTGATGAAACAACAAATTAGGAAACTGAAACAGAGAGGTAACAGCACCAAACAAAAGCTAAAAACTGAGATAGTAACAGGGACTCATTCGCCAATAAGGGCGAATGGGTCCTGGTTAGATGTTTTTGAGATGTTTTTGTGGATTTTAGAGTGAATTTTGATGCTTTTTCAGTTGCTAGAAGGTTCAGACCAAACCTGATTAGGGACTCAGGGAAAATGGGTCTTGGTTAGGTATTTTTAAACTATTTTTTAATGATTTGCAAGTTCTTAGTTATATCTTTTAGTTCCAGGTCTGAGACAGTGAGCTTTTAGCTTCAAATTTTCTAGAAATTCAATGTAAAAATGCAATAAAAAGATGAAATGCAAGGCCTAATTTGAAATGCAATTTTGTTTTGGTTTTCAAGTGCAATTGTATGAGATCTAAATGAGATGCAAAATGACTGATTTGTTTTTGTAATTTTCAGATTAGAGAGATACAAAACAATGCAAATTTAAACCCTATATGATATGCAAGATTTCAATGCAAAACAAGTAACCCTAAATGTGATCTTAATTCAATGCAAATCTAAATGCAAATAAATGCAAGATCTAACTTAAGATGCAGTGAGATGCTCCAAAAATCAGAAAATTGCAATGTTTAATATGTCAGGTTCACCAAAATGAAACACAGAAAAATAGGGTTCATCAAGGTGAATAGATCAAGATGATGAACCTCTAATTTTTCTAAGGGATGTTTCACTCAATTATGTGTAAAATAAGATGCAAATAACAATTAGAAATGCTACCTAATTGTTATAGCAACTATGGGGGAAGTTTTTAGAGCATAAAAAGTTGTGTACCTGGTTAGAAAGTTGTTTTTGAGCTATAGAGGACTCATTCACCTTCAATGGCGAATGAGTCCCTGTTAGGGTTTCTAAAACTGAGATCAGGGTCATGTTCCTTGATGTTTGGACTCTCAAATTCCCTATTATCAACTTCTGAAAGTTTGCAATTTTGTAGCTTTGATTCCTTGATTTTGCACTTTTGAATCACAACTTTTGCAACTTTGCAACTTTGACAATTTTGCTCCAAACTTGCTCCACTTGATCTTCAACCTGTAAATATGCAATCACACACTCAAGGGCAGAAAAACTTGTTTGTTAGTGAATGGGGGTTTGCCTCAGTCAAACCCCTTGTAGGTAATTAAACCAAATGATGAAATGAATGAAATGAAGCATGAAACACGAAATATGTAAATGATATCATCTTGGATGATGTCTTGTGAAACAAATCTGCAATCTAACATGTAGTGGCCATGAAGAATGTAGATCTTGGATGTGAAATGATGCTTGTAAATGGATTATCAATGCTACATCCACTTCTTTAGCTCAACAGCATGAATGCATGCATCAAACCCTTGACATGATGAAATGATCTTGAATTGCTGCAATAAACTCTTGAAATTTGCTTTGAAATGCCTTATGAATGCTCTTGAAATGCTCTCTTGAAATTGCTAGAATGCTTCATAAAATTTCTAGATCTTGTTTCATCAACTTGTTAGGAGAAACAATGTGAATTAACCCCTTATTTATACTAAATTAGGAGATTAACCCCAAAACTGAAATAATTAAGGCTGACACCAGATTTGGAAATAAACATTATTAAATTCCCGCTAGAATGAAATTCAAAAAAGGGGTTCTCATTAAGGGAGGACCCATTCGCCACCTAGGGCGAATGGGTCCTGGCTCATTTTACCAGGACCTAACTTTAAGGGATTGAAAGAAGGCTAAAAACCCATTCCGGATCAACTGAAAAAGGGGGGTCCTCTTGAGGGAGGACGAGCGAATGGGTCCTGGCACCATTTTCCAGGACCTAACCTTGCCCAATGAAATGTTTTATTAATTAAATTATGGGTGTCGGGATAGATCTTCAAGAGGTGTCAAAATTAAGGCTTAAATTTGAATTAGAAGGGGGTTAATTACTCAAATTACCCTCAATTAATTAATGACCGCCTAGATAAATGTGAAAGTGCGTTATAACACTTTACAACACTTAAACAAGGTACAAATTTAAATACATTTTATTAAAAAGGGGCCCATAAGGTCTAATTAAGCAAATACATCCTAGAAAAGTGTGAAAATGTGTTACAACACTTTACAACACCTTTGAAAATGATCAATTAAGGCATATTTTAGTCAAATAAAGGTCCTAGAACAGTGTTGTTGGCGTTTAAATTCGCACCTCTGGAATGCGGATTTGAAAACGGACAGCTATGCACAGATAAACTGCTCTTCAAATTAGGAGGGGAAGCTCCCTCTTGCTGATGGTGTTTGAAAGAAAGTAAACTAAAACTAAGTTGCCTATCTTTGGATCACCTTAGAGCACAAGGTTTTAAACACAAACGCCGCAGCTGAGATTTTCTGATAAGAAGTTCAACTACGACTAACTTAAACTAAAGACGTTCCTAACCTCTCAAGTAATAGCAGAGCAAGAGAAGTTAGAAATTAACAAGGTAGATTTCTGACAAAAATACTTTAACAATCTCTTTCTCAACAAACACCTACACACTTCACTGTAAGCTGAAATAAAGATCATGAAAGCATAACATAGATAACGGAAATCCTGAGATTTTAGACCAAGGCAAAAGAGGCTCATGATTTTATTACTCAAATCTCTAAAACAAAACTCCCTTCTAACATGCCTTGAATAAGAAATTGCAGCTAAGGAGGCTTGCAAACTTATTCTTAACACAATAGAAAACAACAATCTCACTAACTCCTTGTTGGCTAAAGAGGCTCAACAATTTGCTTATCACAATACAAACGGAATCAAACCCACAAATAACAAATAGAAGGCAAAATAGGCTCGGGCTGCTTTGTTATCACAATAAATCAAGAAGAAACTAAATGAGCAAAGGCTCTTATTTATAGAGCGAGTAGGAACCCTAAAATTCCTTGTTTTCATTAATCTAGCTTGTCAAAGAAGCAAGCTTTTATTACTAAATCTAGAAAGATAAAAACTAAAACCCTAAAAGCAGAAAAAGCGGGAAACGCCAACTATTACAGCTTATCTTCTTTCTATCCTCAAAGAATGGATAAGGATGATTCCAAGAATAGAAAGAAAGCGGGAAAGAAAGCTTCTAGAAGAAAGCTGCTTTAAAGCTCGATCACATCCGCTAGGAAGTCTGAGATTGTGTCCCGGTTCGGTGCATCTATACCATCAACAGCAAAACACCGCTTTTCAAGAATATCTTCGGCATCTTCAATAGATCTCTGGAAATCTTCAATCTCATTGGCCGCTTTATTGAACTTTGCTGACATCATTGAAACATGACCTATCCTTCCGCCAACTGGGCTGCAACTATGAACAACACTTTTATGTTTTCCTTTCATTCACTTCAGTACAATCTTCTTGCTGTATTTGTCTTTATGCATATTCCATATCTTTTCACATTCATCCCTCGAAAGAGTTACACTTTCAGGCCATGGGGGAATGGAAAAACACTTTTCAACCATATCAGGCTTTAAACTGCAAATCAACCTGCCATCTGCTGACTGGATCTCCCTAGTAGCCGGGTTGT